>RYFJ01002894.1:0-182798 GCA_003991445.1 Oryza meyeriana var. granulata
TTCATAACCCGCGGTGAAATAATCTTGTTATGTTATTGACAGAACTACATATATACATGCAGCACCCGACTCACCGTCCTCGGTTGGAATAAGCGGAGTAGTGAGTCAGAAAGACGTACACATGGGAAATGTAAACTCAGTGTATAGGAAAGGCGTAGTGTCTATGTCCATGAGTGTGGTGAGAGGACAACCGTCTCTAGTCTTCAGTCGGTAGGCCCTGGCGCGTGACTCTCGTACAAGAACGGCCTTCAGGATGGGGGATATTGTGCCTGTCCTTAGGTGGTTTGTATCTCCTTAGAACGAGATCCCCGACAAAAAGGCGGGCCACGCATTGCGATGTGGTAGCTGACGCAGGCCTCCGAGATACCTGCCGGATGAATTTGTTGCGGCGTCTCTTGCTTCTTCACGCTGATCTAATTGATCAGTCAGGTGTTGTTGAAGTCATCTTCGAGTAAGCCCGGACTCGCGGAGAGTGAACTTATCTCGTCGTAGCATGGCGTCGCTACCCGTGTAGACAAGGAAGAAAGGGGATTACCCTGTTGACCGATGACTGTGGTTCTGAGAGACCTAGGAACGGACAGGAGTTCTTGTTATCCCAGGCTCCGCATATGGTTTGTTAGTCAGTCGAATATCTGGCCTTGATGCTTGTAGAATGCCGTGGCTGTCAATGCCCGTTGCTCTGCGGGTGTGCCGACAGGATGCAAGTAGATCTTGATGCAGCAGAGTCGTCGCAGAAATCTTGGAAGAGGCCCGCCCGCGAACTGCGTTGCCATTTTGTGATGATGCGGTTAGGGACTCCGAACGGTATAAATGCTCTTGATGAAGTCCTTTGGCTCGTGCGCTTAATTGTTGCGAGCGGGTTTAGCCTCAACCATTGTGAACTTGTCCAGGCGCTGACGATAAATGTGTAACCCCCTGGGTGCTTGCTTGAAGGGCCTGACCATGTCGAGGCCCCATACCGCGAATGGCCAAGAATAGGGATGTTTGGAGTTGCTGGGCCCTGGGAAGATTTTGTCTGTCTTGCAGAATGGCAACCTCGCACTTGCGAAAATGTCTTTGCGTCTGTGCTGCGGTGTGCCAGAAGAATCCCTGACCGGTAAGCCTTTACCGACTAACGTCCTGGATGCAGCGTGGTTGCCACATATGCCGAGTGGATTGAATGCAGGATCTGCTTGCCTTCCTCTGGATGCGTACCACAGCGCAGGACACACGGATGCGCTCCTTCGGTACATCTCCTCCGCACTAGCAGGAAGCTTTTGCTTCGACGCTTGATCGCTGCCTCCGGCTTGACTGCGATCTTCTGGCAGGTCATACGTCCAGGAGGAATTTGACAACAGGCACTCCTCCGAGTCCTTTGACATACATGGTGCATCACTTCGTCGGTAAGCCGGGGTAGGCTCGCCTCCCCCCCACGACTGCTCTGTGCCGGTTTCTTCCTTGACTGAGGCTCCATAAGTGGCTCACAAGAGATTCCAGTCGGAACATTCTCGCTTGGATCCCATGTTTAGCCAGCTACATCCGCCGCGTCGTTGTATTGACGCAGGAACGTGCGTGATTTCCAGCCCGATCGACTTGTTTTCCAACTGCGAACCTCCTGACAGTGCAGTATGCCCCGCCATTGTGTCGTCGAGACAGGTCCAGTCTTCATACGGACCTTGGTTGACCACGAGTTGGGAGTCTCCGCGCACAACCAGTCGACGTAGTATGAACACGAGTACCTAGGATGGCGATGCGGAGCCCGTGAAACAAGTGCCTCGTACTCGCTGCGACGTTGTGGAAGCCGGGAAGTGGATTTGTAGTACGTACTTTTTTCGCCAGTGGGCCAGATGGTCAGTATGACTCCAGCCCCGGCGCGCGCCGATCCGTAGGGAACCCGTCGAGTACATTGTCGCAGTCATTCTAGCTTTAGTTGTTTGGTGTTGGGAGTTGCAACTTCTAATACACTCGGCACCACAAAGTCAGCTAGAGCTTGGAGATTTTGATAGCTGTCCGTGGCTGGAAAAGTATGTCGACGCCCAAATTCGAAGTGCCCCGTTAGCGATTGCCCCGCAGCTGCCTCGGGCGATATATCCATGAAGGACATCCCACGAGTGGAAACGCTGTGACCCACCGTGACTTGATGTGCTTGAAGTAGATGCACAGCTTTCGGACCTGTGGAATGAGTAGCGCCGTAGGAGCAGCTCTGGACCTACGGGTATCTTTGTTTTGGAGTCGCGAAGACCTCGCTGACGAAATAGCATTGGCCGTTGGATTTTCTGAAGATGACCCTGTTCGGATCGCTCACACTACCAGCACCGTGACTGCGTACCTTGTTTTGCCGCCCAGAATAAAGCATTAGTGGTCCTGGGGCAGGTCGGGTGACGCCAGCACAGGGGGGGCATGTGAGGATTCTTTGAAGTCTCGAAGGCTCGCTGGCTTCCGCGAGTCCATTGAAAAGGTGTCCGCCTTTTTGAGGAGCTTGAAAAGCATGCCCCGTTCGCCCATCGCGAGACTACCGCTGAGTGCCGCATGCAGCCTGTCAGCTTCCTGGACGTCTTAGGTTGGTCGGGGGCCGCCATGTTCTTGGCATGGCGTTGACTTTCTCTGGCGTTAGCCTCGATGCCGGTGCGAGACGATGAAGCCGACAGTAATTTCCCAGACGGCACCGAATCGAATGCGCCATTTTGTCGCGGGTTCAACTTTCATCCTTGAATCTTCGAAGCCCGTTTTGGAGAGGTTTCTTCCAAGTCGCAATGAGCTCTTTTCGCGGACATGGACTTGATCACCACATCCGTCAACGTAGGCTTTCCACGTTGCCGCCCGATCTGAGGTGTGCAGACACGCGCTGAATAGCCCTTTCGGTAGTTGCGCCTGCGTTTTTCAGACTTGCCGTCCAACGTCAGCATTGTCTATAGCAATACCCCAAACGGCGTGATGAAGATGTTTTTAAACAGTCTTAGTTCCCTCAAAGCAATTTGATGATATCCGATAGCAGCTCGAGAAAACTGGAGATAGTCGCACCCCCCGTGAGTCAACCACTGATCTATCATTACTCCTGGGAAAGACCAAATGGGTCCTTGGGCACGCTTTGTTGAGGTCGGTGTAGTCGACGCACATCGCCATTTACGTTTTTCTTCCGGACCAGAACTGGGTTGCCAGCCCAGTCCGGGTGGTAGACTTCCTTGATGAACCCGGCCTGCGAGGAGCTGGTAATTCCCTCCCGGGATAGCGTCCTTGCCGTTTGAGCGAAGCGCGCCGCAGCGTTGCTGACGGTCTTCGGCGCTGTCTTGACGTGTAGGCACCGCTCGATCACCTCCCTTGGTACGCGCCCGGCATGTCGGACGGTTTCCACCGAAGATATCTTTATTGGCTTGGAGGAGTTTTGACAGCGCGATCTTCCTATTTGGTGAATTCGTCAGTCCGCCCGTCCCGACTAAGCAGTCTTGGAGGGGTCGGAAGAAGGGTCCAGGGGATCTTCTTCGTGGCAGGGTCCCTGAAATTCCCGACTTCCCCGCTGCTTTTTTCGCCGGAACTGCGATCTTGATCGACTTCAGGGTGGGCGCTTGCCGGATGCGTCAAATCGCGCCCGCACTGCCGCTTCTGTGTTTGAGGCCAGTTCGCAGCTCTCCTTGTCGCAGGTGAAGGCTTGCTTAGCGTCGCTGCGGAGGGAGAGGACTCCTGCTGGCCCGGGCATCTTCAGCACCATGTACGTGTAGTGCGGTATCGCCATGAATTTGGCGAGGGCCGGTCGTTCGAGTATCGCGTGATACAAGGTCTCGAAGTTGGCGACCTCGAAGCAGATGTTTCTGTACGAAGTTGTCCCGCATGCGAAGGTCACCGCAAGGTTATCTGCCCGAGTGGGGTTGATGACAAGCGGGAATTATCCATGAAGGGCGCGGTGCTCGCCATAGTTCTGAATGAGGGATTCTCATCTCGTCCAAAGTCTTGGCGAACAGGATGTTGAGCGCACTGCCTCCGTCGGATGAGGGTTTTCTTCTGCCTGATATTTCTGACGACCGGTCCAGGACGAGTGGTATCGTCCGGTGGGAAACCGATCTGGGTGATCTGCGCGGTTGAAGGTGATGGCCATCTCTGACCAGCGCAGGTATTGGGGTATCCGTTGTGGAGACCGCGTTAACGTCCGCGCTGATAGCTTTCTGCTTGCGCTTGGATTCATACGCGAGTGGCCCCCGAAGATGTGGTTGAGTTCGGCTTGGGGGTCCTGGAAATCATCAGCCGGACCCGAGTCTGGCTTGTCCTTGTCCTTGTCGGCGCCAGACGATGAAGCTTGCTCGGAGGCGAACTTCTTGAGCATGTGGTAGTCCTTGGCCCGTGCCGGCCCTTGGGGTGAAAGGGGCAAGGCCCGCTCATGACTTTCTGATAGTCGTTGTTCCGCTGGGGCCGCGACCGACTGCGCTCCATGTTGGCCACCTCGTTGTCCGACTTCTGCTTGCGGCTGCCAGGCTTGTTCTGAGACGGCTCGTTGTCGGCTTTCGCCTTGCTGTCTCTTTGTCGGGGCTCCTTCTTCTCGTCGAAGGCCTCAGCGACGGCTTCAGCCGAGTCGGCGTATTTGTTGGCCATGTCGAAGAGAGTCCGGATGGTGGATGGTGGCTTCCGAGTGAACTTCGCGTTGAGCGGGGCGTCTTTTACTCCCTTGCGGAAGGCGGCGATGACAACCTCGTCTTTGATGCTTGGGATTTGATTGCGCTTCTCGGAAAACCTTTTGATGAATTCACGCAGACACTCGTTCTTTTTCTGATGCAGCTGGTAAAGGTCGTGCTCGGAAGCCGGTCTCTCGTAGGTCCCCTAAAAGTTAGCGATGAACCGCTCCCTGAATTGTCCCCAGGAACCGATCGACCGCCTTGGGAGGCCTGTCAGCCATGTCCTCGCCGAGTCGGCTAATGCGACTGGAGGTAGTTAGCCATGGCTCTGCTGTCGCCCCCAGCAACTTGAACTGCTAGGACGTAAACGGTGAGCCAGGACTCTGGGTTGGTCTTGCCGTCGTACTTTTCGATTCCGGTAGGCTTAAAGCCGATTGGCCAGCGGACGTCCTGTAACTCCCGAGTAAAGGTGGAATGCCTTCATTATCGTGAGACTTGGGTTTCGGTTTTGGCGGTGTAGCCGTTCGTAGTGGAGACCGAAGCGCTCGTGTTCATCCTCCAGTCGGCGGCGTTCATCCTCTTCGCGTTCTTCGCGCCGGGCCCTTAGGGTGTGGCGAAGATCGCGTTGTAATCGCATTCGGAGGTCTTGATTGGGTCGGCGGTCGTATTGGTGACGCCGCCGGTTGTCGTAGTTGGTGTTGCCTAGCGTTGTTTGGCGGGACTCTTCGTGCTGCCGGGTGGAGCCGGCCGCCCGACGTCGCGCTGACACAGATGACTCCGCCGCTGGAGAGCCCGTCCGATGGGTCGGTATGTGAGTGTTGCCTGACTGTTCTTGCTGCTGGCAGGCGGCAGCAATAATCATCGCCTTGATCTTGGCGATAGTTGGTGTGGCCTGATGATCCGGCCCAAGCTGGAGCGTGTCCAGCAGAGTTGCGGCGGCCACGACGTTCTGTTGTGGCGTGACGAAGACGTCGTGGTCGCCAACTTTGGTTTGGAGGATCTGCTGCTGGGCGGCTCGCCCAGCCTGTCGAAGCCCGTCATTGCGACTTGTCGGTTGGCCTCCTCTTGTTGTTGTAGTCGGCGCGCTTCCTCTTGCTGCTCCTCTTGCAGTCGGCGCACCTCGGAAGGTGGTGTTGAAGCCATGAAGATCTCGCGGGGGAGGAGGAAGCTTGCCAAGGTGGAGTCCGAGTTGGTGCTCGAACCACCATCCGACTTAGTGTCGGACTCCGAGTAGTTTATCGGAGTTAGGACGACTCCGACCTCCCTAGATCCAATCTGAAAACGGTTCATGACCGTGTCCAAACTGAATCGCTGGAGGTCGGGTCTGCTGCGCGGGTTGTAGATGCACAGCGTCACCGAATCCGTACGGGAGATTGACGATCTCTCCCCCTCTCGGCCTAACCTGCGCTGGCTCAAGGCCTAGCGCGAGTCGGACGCCAAAGGAGAGAGTTGTCCCGATGTCCGGCGATGTGAGGGACTGTCGTAGTAGATCATCGAAGGAGATGGCGACGTCCCTGGGGCCGACTGGCGCAACGCCGGCTAGCTCCTCAGCTGGCAAGATCGGATCTGCCTCAGCCAAGGAAAGGTTGCCGAGTTGATCGGCGATGAAATCAAGGCTCCCGAAGGTGATGGTGTCTCCATTGGAGAACTTGTTGCCCTTGACTCCGTTGATGGGATCCATCGAATCTGTTGATGAAGAATTCGCCGGGCCCCTACC
The DNA here is from genome assembly GCA_003991445.1 of Oryza meyeriana var. granulata. NCBI lineage: Eukaryota > Viridiplantae > Streptophyta > Magnoliopsida > Poales > Poaceae > Oryza > Oryza meyeriana. Next base: position 6,298 of record RYFJ01002894.1, read on the forward strand.
TGGCGCGCCAACTGTCGATGCTTTGCACCGGCAATAATACTATGGAGCTACTCGGCGACCTGGAATTCGGTGGATTGCAGAGGAACACAAGAGAATTATACTGGTTCAGGCCCTCGATGTGAGGTAATACCCTACGTCCAGTTGAGGTGTTATTCCTCTGAGGTGATTTTGTGATCAATGATCTTGCGTGCCCTCATGGGGCGCCCTGCCTCCCTTTATATACTAGGGGACAGGGATACATGGTAAGGATCCCAGTCGGATACGACCAAGGAATTTCCTTCTTAGAGATAGAATCCTATCCGACTAAGGCTAGGTTTCCTTATTGTACAAGGCACAGCCTGTCGGGCGCTATCTTATCTCTAATTACATGATCTGGCCCATCCTCTATCCGAGTGGCCCATGTGCTGGTAATGAGGTACCCGGGGCCCATGGCTCCACACCAGTCGCAAGGTATCTTCAAGGCCTGCGTCGTTACCACAATCGCAATGTCCGTGGCCGCGCCTTTCTGGTTGGGGATCTCGTTCTAAGGAAGATACAAACCACCAAGGACAGGCACAAATTATCCCCCACCTGGGAAGGGCCGTTCATTATAGCCGAGGTCACGCGACCAGGCGCCTACCGACTGAAGACTAAAGACGGCGTCCTCATCACCAACTCATGGAACATAGAACAGCTACGTCCTTTCTATACCTGAGCTTTACATTTCCCATGTGTACAGTCTTTCTGACTCACTACGTCGCTTATTCCAACCGAGTAGTGAGTCGGGGGCTGCATGTATATATGTGTTCTGTCAATAACATACAAGCTTATTTCACCCCGGTTATGAAGCCTTGCCACGACTGATGCGTTCGCCCGAGTATAGCATCTCACTCCGAACGTTTTTTATCAAGTTCTATCGGACCAACTCGGTGCATGCTACATGGTCGGGTAAAGCTAATGATAACCGAATAATAGGCTTGGCGGCACGACACATGTATTTACACATGATCGTATATGAAAGCATATATATATACCGACTACAAAATGTATTGCCTTTACAGACCTAGGTCTCGGGTAATCGCTTCAGCAGTCGGCTTCGCCTGTGTGATCAGCTCCAGCGCTTCCTCGGGCGTCGTCTCCTCGGAAAATCCCTCCCCGATGGCCTCAATGTCTGCCCTCGGGTAGATGGACTTGGTCATCGCTAGGGTCTGGGCCACGCCGGCGGCAACCCGCTCATCTGAGTACCTTTTCAAGGCACTCGGCGCGTCCTCGAGACGCCCCATTTTCTGAGGAAGTCTGCTACAGCTGGTCCCCACTGGGCGGGGATCTACAAGGTCAAGGAGCCCTTTCACGGACCCGACGAGGGCCTCCCGTGACTCCCTGATTGACCTTATCTCCTCCGTGTAGAACCGGTACTGGGCCTGGACGTTAGCTCTCATGCCTGCCCAGATCGGCCGGCAAGTAAGCTTCTCGAATTCGGCTACACACAGGATAACTAGTGGATTGGCTGAGATCACAGTCGGGTTGAGGACTTACTTTCGTAATCGGCCTCCCACCCGGCCACGGTCTTCTCCAGTTCGGCCTTCTCCTTACCGAGCTTGACGACGGCCTTCTCCAACTCGGACTTCTCCCGGTCAAGCTCGGTGTTGGCCTTTGTCAGGTCGGTCTTGACCCTTTCAAGCTCGGCCTTGGCTTCTTCAGCCTCCTTCAGCTGCGATTCCCTCTCCGCTCGGGTCTTTAACTCCGCTTCGAGGTCTGCACCACAGATTAGCCAAGAGCTCAACCGTGCAGTCGTGACACCACCGAGCAGTCGGGATCGACGTGGCTGGATCAATACATCAACGGTTCAGTCGGGAAGATATACTCGGGGATTTTACCTCTGATCTTCTCGGCTAGGGCCCATGTCTCCGCCCTGAGCTGATCAGCGCCGCTATTCAGCCAGGCCTCCCTCCTCGTGTGACGCGCCTCCATCTCGGCCTTCAATGCCTGGAGTTGTTGCAGTTCCGTGAGGTGGGGAGCCATCTCGACCAGGATCTCCATCATCGCCTCGTTGCGGTCGACGAGCTTCTGCTCGGGACAAGGAACAAACCGACGACAGAGTCAAACGTCAAAACAAGAAGATTGCTGGAGCTTTACTACAAGAATCATACCGCGACCCCTTGGGACCCGTTGATGGCGGCACGAAGCAGGCTCTCGCGCTCTCTCCTGGCAACGACTTCATCGAGCCTGAAGTTTTTCATAGTGCCGTCGCGAGTGGTCCACGTGAAGGTCCGGGGCATCACACGTGGGGGAGCTTCGATCCGAGGCAAATGTGGGATCTCTGGCGGTGGCGGCAGCGGCGGCGATGGCGATGACGATAACCACGATGGCGACGGGGTCCTGGCCTCGGCACCGCCCTCCCCTACAACATCGGGGACCGGCTTGGGGGCTCCGTCCCCCGCTTCCGCGACGTACGGTGCCTCGGGGGCTGGGGCCTCAGTTTCAACAGCCACCTCTCGGTCGGGTGGCGGTAGCGGCCCTGTAGTCGGAGCCACCCCGGTCTCAGCAACCGGGCTGGCCGCCGGCTCAACAGGTGTGTTCGCCGCCGCTAGCTCGGCTGGGGCAGGCTCATCAAGTGGAGGAGATGGGTCAACCTTTTTGAGATCGATATCGGCCCGCTTCCTGCACGACGAAGCAAGACATCAGGACTGTATTCTAACATACAACGATTACAGAAGACCCGGAATAGCACACCTCTTGGAGAACCTCAGCTTCCTGCCAGCCTGCCCGCCCCCCGGCGAAGCGCTAGCGTCGGCAGTCGCCCCGGTCGGCGTCATCGATGGTAGAGGCGTATCAGCCCGAGTTGGCCCCGACTCTGGTATGGTTGGTTCGGGTTCCTTCGCCCCAATCGGCCTCTGCTTTGGTCGGCCCCTTGGCGGTGCTGTTGCTGAGTACGACAACGTCGGGCCCAAGCCTGCTGACCTCAGCCTGGGACTCGACCGCGTGGGCGTTGTGGTAGCGGTGTCCTTTATTTTCAAACTGCCGCTCACGGCGCGCGCTGTCATGGCCCCCTCGCCCCGATATAAAATCGGCTTCTTCCCCGCTCTCTTGGAGTCGGGTTGGGCAGCAGAGGGACTCCTCGGCCTCTTCTTCGACGCGACCGCCGACAATGGACGAGAGTCTTCATCAAATTCCTCACGCCACTACAAGCAAGTCGACAAGATACCATCACGCAAGGTTGAACAATCACCGTTCCACAGGCGTTCACCACAGAAGAAGGTAGAAGGTTACCTTGGTCCACGGCCGGATGAAGCTATGGGCAGCAACTCGGCGGTTATCATCTTCGGTGGCAACGACCCCTTCGGAGAAGTAGCCAAACAAGGTATCGGTCACTGCCCCCTTGTCCGCCGTCTCGCTGCTCACTCGGTCGGGATCGTGTTTACCTTTGAAGGCCCAGCCGAAGGCGCTTCTCAACTTCAGCGGCTGAACGCGCCTCGTCAGAAAACGACGAGCCACCCAGGGCCCCGTCAAGCCGGCCCTCTTGAGGTCATCTATCTTCGTCAGCAATATATGTGCCTGGCCCAGCTCATCAAAGGTTGGCTCCGAGGACCAGCTTGGCAACACCGCCGGTGGCATACCAGTAAACGGGCGCAAGGAAGGAGCTAGATCGGCGCAATAAAACCACTCCTTGTGCCAGCCCTTCAGAGAAGATTTCAAGGGCAAATCGATATACGTTTTCTTCCCATCACTCCTTAGTTGAAGACCAGCCCCCCCAATCACACTGATATTACTCTTGGAAGGTTGGGGCTTGACATGGAACAGGTGTCGGAAGAGGATGAAATGGGGCTCAACACCCAGAAAGCACTCGCAAAGAGTAACGAATATGGAGATCTGAAGGATCGAGTTGGGATTTAAATGCACCAACTCCAGCCCGTAGAAATCAAGGATGCGGCGGAAGAAATCAGACGACGGAAGACACAAGCCCCGATCAAAGAAAGAGGCGAAAACTACCGTTTCACCAGGCCGGGGGTTGGGGCTCGACTCATCCCTCGCCGACCGCCAACGGATCACTTCTTGGCTGGGCAACTTCAGCTCGCTCTCCAGCCGTCTCAGCTTCACCGAGCCGCAATCCGAGATCGGCCAAGAACTCCCTGGCGCACCCGTAGGATTCGTCGCCTTCGGCATGACTGGAGGTGGTGAGATTTGGGGGAAAGCAAATCGGGGGCTTGGAATAAACGAAGAGGATTGAAATCGCCCGAGTCCGGGTGGGGAACGGCTGCTGCTAACCCTAGCCGAGCGGGAGGCGAAAAGCTAGGCGCGAAGGTGGAAGACGAAGAGATTGGCTGCTTTGGGGAAGACGACGGAATCTTTTTCTCTCTCCCCATCTTTTTATAGCCTGTACCGACTAGATGGGCCCAGGCCTGCACAGTCGGTATTGGGCTGACAAGATATGAGTTCCTACAGTAGCATGCTCCATGTGGGCCTCCCGCAGGCTGAGTTGAAATTATAGCGCTAGTGCTACCCACAGGAACCGATGAGGTAAACAGATATGCTTCATGAAAGCCTTACTGCTAAACATATATGTTTGGGTATCTGTTTTATCCACCAGGTCTCGAGGATATATCCTTACAAGGATCACAAGCTGGTCTTCATTAAAATTGGGGATGCAGGTATCTTTCTCGGGAACACCTGACCACGTAATGGATTTATTTTCATAAAGTGGTACTCGGCCTACATGCGTGGCCATCAGTTGCCATGAGCAACATTATTCCAGCCGACATGACGCTGAAGAGTCTAACTTTCGAGTAGTGCACTACTCGGGAGAGACTATAAATATTTATTCCCGCTGACATGATGCGGAAGAGTCTAGCTTTTGAGTGGGACGCCACTCGGAAAAGACTATAAATTCATATTCCGACTGACATGAAGTCGAAGAGTCCTATATACGAGTAGTCTCCTACTCGGCAAGACTATAAATTATATTCCGGTTGACATGATACCGAAGAGTCTCATATACCAGTAGTAATCTACTCGGGAAAGACTTCCAGGTTAAAGATCTTTGACTTTATGTTTAATTGTCTTCACAATTAAGCACAAAGTCGGGGGCTACACCTAATAGGTGCGCCTATTCGGCGCACACTATTCATATATCTACATGAAGCCCTTCATAGCCTCGCTACCAGCTGACATGAAGCAGGACTCGGGAAGACTTACTCGGACAAAGAGAACTCGGGAGCATCGCACTCGGGTAACCTTCACCGTGGAGGATGAGCACTCGGCATCAGCTGTGACTCAACTATGAAGGTCTCAGGGGCTACTGTGGGAGCCATGGGCCCCGGGTACCTCATTACCAGCACATGGGCCACTCGGATAGAGGATGGGCCAGATCATGTAATTAGAGATAAGATAGCACCCGGCAGGCTGTGCCTTGTACAATAAGGAAACCTAGCCTTAGTCGGATAGGATTCTATCTCTAAGAAGGAAGTCCCTTGGTCATATCCGACTGGGATCCTTACCATGTACCCCTGTCCCCTAGTATATAAAGGGAGGCAGGGCGCCCCATGAGGGCACGCAAGATCATTGATCGCAAAACCACCACAGAGGAATAACACCTCAACTGGACGTACGGTATTACCTCACATCGAGGGCCTGAACCAATATAATTCTCTTGTGTTCCTCTGCAATCCACCGAATTCCAGGTCGCCGAGTAGCCCCATAGTATTATTGCCGGTGCAAAGCATCGACAGTATGGGCCACTCGGATAGAGGATTGGCCGAGTCTTGTAGTTAGAGATATAATAGCACCTGGTAGGCTTTGCCTTGTATAATAAGGAATGTGCAGTCTTAGCCGGGTAAGATCTATCTCTAAGAAGGTAATCCCTTAGCCATATCCGGCTGGGATTCCTATCTGTACCCCAGCCCCCTAGTATATAAGGGAAGGCAGGGCGCCCCCTGAGGGCAATGAACAACACAGGAGATCACGAGATCATTGATCGACACAATCCCTCAAAGGAATAACACCACAACTGGACGTAGGGTATTACCTCTCATCGAGGGCCTGAACTAGTATAAACTCTCTTTGCGTTCCTCTGCAATCCATTGAATTTCCTCTCGCTGAGTAGCCCTATAGTTATATTGCTGGTGTAAAACATCGACAGTTGGCGCGCCAGGTAGGGGCTCTGGTGATTTCTTCACCAACAAATTCGATGGATCCAGCAACTAGAATCGATGGTGACAAGTTCTCCCCTGGAGACATAATTTCTTTCGGAAGCCTCGATTTCATTGCCGACCAGATCGGCAACCTCACCTTGGCCGAAGCAGATCCAATCTAGCCGGCCAAGGAACTAGCTGACGCTGCGCCAATCGGCCCATAGGACGCCGCAATCTCCTTCAACGACCTACTGCGGAAATCCTTCACTTCGCCAAGCATTGGGACAACTCTTTCCTTCGGCGTCCGACTTGCGCTAGGCCTTGAGCCAGCTCGGGTTGGGCCAAGAAGGGGAGAGATCGTCAATCTCCCACACGGATTCGGCGACGCTGTGGATCTACATCCCACGCAACAGACCCGATCTCCTGCGATTCAGTTTGGACATGGCCAAGCGCCATTTCAGATTGGATCTAGAGAGGTTGGAGTTGTTCTTACTCCGATGAACTACTCGGAGTCCGATTCCAAGTCGGATAACAGTTCGAATGCTAGTTCGGACACCAGTCTGGCAACTTTCCTTCTGCCCCGCGAGATCTTCATGGCTTCAACACCACCACCCGAGGTGTGCCGACTACAAGAGGAGCAACAGGAGGAAGCGCGCCAACTGCAACAACAGGAGGAGGCTGACCGCGAGGCTCGCAATGACGGGCTACGTAAGGCTGGGCGAGCCACCCAGTAGCAGATTCTCCAGACTAAAGTCGGCGACCACGACGTCTTCGTCACGCCACAACAGAATGTTGTGGCCGCTGTAACCTTGCTGGACACGCTCCAGCTTGGGCCTGATCACCAGGCCACTCCAACTATCGCCAAGATCAAGGCAATGATTACGGCTGCTGCTTGCCAGCAACAACAACAGCAGTCGGGTGATACCGTGATACCGACTAACCGGTCAGGATCTCTGGCGGCAGGTTCATCTACATTAGCACGACACCGGGCAGCTGGCTCAAGTCGACCATGCCAGGAGTCAAGGCAAACGTCACTCGGCAACACCAACAATGACAACCGACGGCGTCACCAGTATGACTTCCGGCCCAATCAAGATCTCCGAGTATGCCTACAACACGACCTCCGCCACGCCATCAACGCCTGGCGCCACGAACGAGATGAGGACGAGCGCCACCGACTGGAGGACGAAAACGAGCGCTTCGGTCTCCATCATGAGCGGTTTAACCTCCGTGGTCAAAGCCTGAGCCCTCATGAAGACGAAGGTATTCCAGCTTTCACTCGGGAGCTACAGGACGTCGACTGGCCGACCGGCTTTAAGCCCACAGGAATTGAAAAGTATGACGGCAAAACAAATCCCGAGTCCCGGCTCACCGTATATACCCTGGCAGTTCGAGCTGCTAGGGGTGACCACAAAGCCATGGCTAACTACCTCCTAGTCGCGCTAGCCAACTCGGCAAGGACATGGCTGACAGGGCTCCCGAGGCGGTCAATCGATTCCTGGGGAGAACTCAGGGCGCGGTTCATCGCCAATTTTCAGGGAACCTACGAGAGGCCATCTTCTGAGTACGATTTGTATCAACTACACTAGAAGAAGAACGAGTCTCTACGTGATTTTATCAAGAGATTCTCCAAGAAGCGCAACAAGACTCCAATGATCAGAGACGAGGCCGTCATCGCCGCCTTCCGCAAGGGAGTAAAGGATGCCCTGTTCATCGCGAAATTCACTCGGAAGCCACCATCCTCTGTCCGGGCTCTTTTCGACATGGCGAACAAGTATGCCAACTCGGCTGAAGCAGTCGCAAAGGCCCTCGATGAGAAGAAGGAGTCCCAACAAAAAGAACAAAAGGCGAAAGCTGACGAGCCATCTCAAAACAAGACCGGCGGCCGCAAGCGGAAGTCGGACAACGAGGTGGGCAACATGGAGCATACTCGGTCACAGCCCTAGCGGAATAACGACTACCAGAAAGTTATGAGCGGGCCATGCCCCTTCCACCCCAAGGGCAAGCACGTGGCCAAAGACTGCTACATGCTTAAGAAGTTTGCCTCCGAGCAGGCTTTATCGTTTGGCGCTGACAAGGACAAGGACAAGGACAAGCCAGACTCAGGCCCGACCGACGATTTTAAAGATCCTCAGGCCGAGCTCAATCACATCTTTGGAGGCCACTCGCGTACGAGTCCAAGCGAAAACAGAAGTTATCTGCACATGACGTTAACACGGTCTCTACGACGGACACCTCCCAGTACCTGCGCTGGTCAGAGATTGCCATTACATTCAATCGCACAGATCACCCAGATCGGGTCTCGCACCCGAGACGCTATCCACTCATCCTGGACCCGGTTGTCAAGAATATCAAGTTGAAGAAGGTGCTCATAGACAGAGGCAGTGCGCTTAACATCCTATTCGCCAAGACTCTGGATGAGATGAAGATTCCTCATTTAGATCTGCGGCCAAGTACGGCGCCCTTCCATGGGATAATTCCCGGCCTCTCTTCAACACCACTCGGGTAGATCACTTTGCCGGTAACCTTCGGCAGGCGGGATAACTTCCGCACAGAAAACATCTGCTTCTAGGTCGCCGACTTCGAGACTGCGTACCACGCCATACTCGGACGACTGGTGCTCGCCAGATTCATGGCGGTACCTCACTATACATATATGGTGCTCAAGATGCCAGGGCCAGCAGGAGTCCTCTCCCTACGCAGTGATGTCAAGCAAGCCTTCACCTGTGACAAGGAGAGTTGCGAATTGGCTCAATCACTAGAGGCGGCAGTTGGGCGCGACAACATCCGGCAAGCCGTCACAGCAGAAGTCGAGCAAGATCCAGTTCCGGCCAAGAAAGTAGTGAAGTCGGGAATTTCAGCGGACTCGAACACAAAGGAGATCCCCTGGACCCTTCCGACCCCTCCAAGACTGCTCTAGTCGGGACCGGACTCGACCCCAAATAGGAAGACGCGCTCGTCACCTTCCTCCAAGCCAACAAGGATATCTTTGCGTGGAAACCGTCCAACATTCCGGGCGTACCAAGGGAGGTGATCGAGCACGCCCTCAACGGGAAGACAGACACCAAGCCAGTCAATCAACGGATGCGGCGCTTCGCTCAAGACCATAAAGATGCTATTCGGGAGGAGATAACCAAGCTCCTCGCAGCCGGGTTCATCAAGGAGGTCTATCACCCGGATTGGCTGGCAAACCCAGTTCTGGTCCGGAAGAAAAATGGTAAATGGCGCATGTGCGTCGACTACACCGATCTCAACAAGGCGTGCCCCAAGGACCCATTTGGTTTACCAAGAATAGACCCGGTGGTGGACTCAACTGCAAGGTGCGACCTTCTCAGCTTTCTTGACTGTTACTCGGGATACCACCAAATCAACTTGAAAGAGGAGGACTATCGCAAGACATCTTTTATCACGCCGTTTGGAGCATACTGCTACATCACCATGCCGTTCGGTTTGAAAAACCCTGGAGCAATGTATCAACGGGCAATTCAGCGGTGTCTACATACTCAGATCAGGCCCAACATGGAAGCCTACGTCGACAACGTGGTGATCAAGACTAAGTCCAACGAAGACCTCATTGCTGACCTGGAAGAAACCTTCCTCAATCTTCGAAGATTCAAGATGAAGTTGAACCCGAAAAAATGCGCCTTCGGTGTACCATCCGGCAAGCTACTCGGCTTCATCGTCTCGCATCGTGGCATCGAGGCCAACCCTGAGAAAGTCAACGCAATAATGAACATGGCTCCCCCGACTAACCAGAAGGATGTCCAGAAGCTGACAGGCTGCATGGCGGCACTCAGCCGGTTTATTTCCCGACTGGGCGAACAGGGTATGCCCTTTTCAAAATGTTGAAGAAAGCCAACGACTTCCAATGGACTCCCGAAGCTCAGCAAGCCTTCGAAGACTTCAAGAAATTTCTTACATCACCCCCCGTGTTGGTGTCACCCATGCCCCAAGAACCGCTAATGCTATATCTGGCAGCAACTACTCAGGTAGTCAGCACGGTGCTGGTGGTCGAGCGATCCGAACCGGGTCACATCCAAAAAATACAGCGGCCAATTTACTTTGTCAGCGAGGTCCTTGCCGACTCAAAAACGAGATATCCGCAGGTCCAAAAGCTACTTTACGGCCTACTCATCACTGTCCGGAAGTTGGTGCATTATTTTCAAGCACATCAAGTCACGGTGGTCACATCATTTCCACTCGGGGATGTCCTACACAACCGCGAGGCCTTCGGCCGAATCGCTAAATGGGCGCTCGAGTTGATGGCGTACGACATCACCTTTCAGCCACGGACAGCAATCAAATCACAAGCTCTAGCCGACTTCGTGGCCGAGTGGATAGAAGTTCACCTACCTACATCAATAGAAAAGCTAGAGTACTGGACAATGTACTTCGACGGTTCTCTACGGATCGGCGGTGCCGGGGCTGGCGTCGTACTGACGTCCCCCACTGGCAAAAAACTCAAGTATGTTCTACAAATCCACTTCCCGGCTTCCCACAACGTCGCCGAGTATGAGGCACTTATCCACGTGCTCTGCATCGCTATATCACTCGGCATACGTCAACTAGTTGTACGCGGGGACTCCCAGTTCGTGGTAAATCAAGTAATGAAAGACTGGACGTGCCTCGACGATACCATGGCAGCATACTGTTAGGAGGTCCGCAAGATGGAGAACAAGTTCGACGGGTTGGAGATCACACATGTCCTATGACAATACAATGATACTACAGACGAGCTGGCAAATATGGGATCCAAGCGAGAAGCGGTCCCGACTGGAATCTTTGTCGAGCAACTCATGGAGCCATCAATCAAGAAGAAACCGACGCCGGAGCAGTTCGGAGGCGAACCTACAGATGAGGCACTGCACATATGTCAAGACTGGCGGACTCCTGTTCTCAAATTCCTCCTGGACGATGAACTCCCAGAAGATCGCAGTCAGGCCGAGCATGTCAAACGTCGAAGCAAGAGCTTCCTGCTAGTCGGAGAAGACCTGTAGCGAAGAAGCGCATCCGGTGTCCTCATGCGCTGCGTCACCACCGAGGAGGGCAAGCAGATTCTGTAGTCAATTCACTCGGGCATATGTGGCAACCACGCCGCATCTAGGACATTAGTCGGAAAGGCTTAACAGCAGGGATTTTTCTAGCCAACAGCAGTAACAGACGCCAAGAACATTGTTCGCACATGCGAAGGCTGCCAGTTCTATGCACGATAAACCAATCTCCCGGCCCAGGAACTCCAAACAATCCCTATCTCCTAGCCATTCGCAGTATGGGGGCTTGACATGGTCGGGCCTTTCAAGAAAGCGCCAGGAGGGTTCACACATCTATTCGTCACAGTTGACAAGTTCACCAAGTGGATTGAGGCTAAACCCGTTGCAACAATCACAGCAGCACGAGCAAAGGACTTCATCATGAGTATACTATACCGATTTGGGGTCCCTAACCGCATCATCACCAACAACAGTACTCAGTTCATGGGCGGCGTATTCCAAGACTTCTGTGAAGATTTCAGCATCAAGATCTGTTATGCATCTGTGGCACACCCATGGAGCAATGGGCAGGTTGAACGAGCCAACGGCATGGTCTTACAAGGTATCAAGGCCAGGATATTCGACCGACTACAACCATATGCAGGCTGGTGGGTACATGAACTCCCATCTGTTCTATGGTCTCTCAGAACCACGGTTAGTCGGGCAACAGGGCAATCCCCTTTCTTCCTGGTCTACGGTGCCGAGGCTATGCTACCTACCGAGTTAAAGTTCGGCTCTCCGTGAGTTCGGGCTTACTCAGAAGACATCTCCAATAATACCCGACTGGTTGAATTAGATCAGCTGGAAGAAGCGAGGGACATCGCAACAATCCAGTTGGCAAGGTATCTACAAAGCCTGCATCGCTACCATAATCGCAATGTCCATGGCCGCGCCTTTTCGGTCGGGATCTCGTCTTGAGGAAAATACAAACCACCAAAGACAAGCACAAATTATCCCCAATTTGGAAAGGGCCGTTCATTATAGCCGAGGTCACGCAGCCAAGCGCCTACCGACTGAAGACCAAAAACGGTGCCCTTATCAGCAACTCATGGAATATAGAACAGCTACGTCCTTTCTATACCTGAGTTTTAACATTTCTCCATGAGTACAGTTCTTGACTCACTAAGCCGCTTGCCCCAACCGAGTAGTGAGTCGGGGGCTGCATGTATCATATGTGCTTTGTCAATAATATACAAGCCTGTGTCACTTAAGTTATGAAGTTTTACTACGACTCTATTACGTTTGCCCGAGCACAACTTCCTGGTGAACGATTTTTACTAAGTTCCTATAGACTAACTCGGCGTAGACCATATAGTCAGGTAAAACTAATGACAACTAAGTAACAACTTAGGGCTTGGCGGCATTGCACATATATTTACACATGTACTTACAAAAGTTTCTGCATACCGACTACAGAATATATTGCTCTTACAGACCCAGGTCTCGGGTGATTATCTCCGCAGTCGGCCTTGCCCCGGCTATCAGCTCTAGAGCCTCCTCAGGCGTCGTCTCCTCGGCAAACCCCTCCCCGATGGCTTCAATGTCTGCCCTTGGGTAGATGGATTTGGTTATCGCCAGGGTCTGGGCCACGCCGGCAATAACACGCTCATCCGAGTATCTTTTTAGGGCACTCGGTGCATCTTCAAGGCGTGCCTCTACCTGGGGGATCCTGGTGCAGCTGGTTCCCACGGGGCAAGGATCTATAAGGTCAAGGAGCCCTTTCACCGACTCGACGAGGGCCCCCCGTGACCATCGGACAAGTCTTATCTCCTCTCTGTAAGGCTCAAATTGGGCTTGGGAATTGACTCTTGCAGCTACCCAGGTTCACCGATGAGTAAACTCGTTAGGCAAAACGGCAGACAGAGAAATAAATGAATTGGTTAGAGTCACTGTCAGGGCGGAGGCTTACTTTTATAGTCGGCCTCCCACATGGCTGCGGCCTTCTCTAGTTTGGTTTTTTCGTCTTCAAGCTTGGCGGCGGCCTTCTTCAGATCGGCCTTTTCTTGCTCGAGCTCGGCATTGGCCTTTGTCAGATTGGCCTCACTTCTTTCAAGCTCGGCCCTGTGTGGCGCCTCCCGACTAGGTGGAAGGCCACCATGTGCATAAGGCACCCGATCCCAGGATCAGTAGTCGGGTACGCACAACAATGATACAACACAGAGTTACAATAATACATAACAGAGTACTTACATATACGTACAAGGAGATCCATCCAGGACAGACCCGGGATGGGCAAAATAATCAACTGGTAAACTAGCGAAACAACAGAACAGGGCGGAAGCTGGACAAAAACTACTCCACAGGCTCGGTTGGGAACTAGGCTCAAAACCTTCAGAGGTCTTCGTAGTCGGCCTGGTCTTGGAGGAACTCGGCAGCAGTCGGATCTTCGTCTTCCACTCCAAAACCTACTATACATATATATGAACAAGGTGAGTACTTTCGTACTCAGCAAGCCGGGAATGATGCCATGTTGGTTAGACAAGAAGAGCTAAGGGTTTCATTTGCGAAAGACTGCCTTATTAAACTCTTTTCTTTACAAACACTAGTGAGTTCCAAATTTTAGTTGGCGGACAGAGGCTCACGCCTCCATCCATTCCGCAAGTTGCTTTTCAACAACTCACCACTTAAAGAATCAAGCATAATCATACATGTTCTTATTATCTTTTACTTTGCATTTGTTGGTCCTTTATCTCCCGAGTGCTACAACCACTCGTGACCCTGAGATCGGCTACAACCAAATCTCAGCTGTGGCACTTGATGCCCGCTACACTGGCTACAACTAGCTAGCTAGTCGGCCGCCCTGGCTACAACCCGGGGGCTCATCATCGCTGCCCTGGCTACAACCCGGGAGCATGATCATGGCACTAAATGCCCGCTAGGCTGGCTACAACCAGCTAGCTAGAACACTGCTGCCCTGGCTACAACCCGGGAGCGTGCTCATCACCGTCTTCTGGCTACAACCCGAAGACTGAATTGCCGCCCTGGCTACAACCCGGGGGCTTAAACTTTGCTGCCCTGGCTACAACCCGGGAGCATGATCTTCATCCTGTTTACTTTTCATACACTTGTTTATGGTGCTTAACACCCGGACCACACAGATCCGTTTCTGGCCACACAGGCCTTCCGTTTTACTTACTCGGCAAACTCAGGTCACGGTTCCCTTTCCATCAAACACTTTTCACAAATCACTGACAAACAAATCTACGCCATGGGAATCGATCCTTAATGATAATACATAGCCAAGCCACACAGGCACTGTCTCTGTACATCAAGATTTTCACAAATCTTTCCTTTATTTCACAAACGGCCGATACACAAGGTATCGGGTTTTCCAAACTGTTTAGTAAAACCCATCATTTTTCCCAACGACAAACAACGTTGCAGAGCTAAGCCATTTACTCGGCATCGTATCCTCAGATAGGATGCTAGCGTGCCATTTGTGGGGCTCTTCAAGGGGGAAATATAACAACATCCTACCAAAAGTGCTACTACTGGGCGGGTCCATCGGTTGCGCTTGCATAACCGAGGCCAACAGTTTAAAAAGTGTAACTAAGCATGCATATATTTTCCAAACAACATAGTTTTGCATATATGGGAAACAATATGATCAAAGAGGCTTGCCTTGTTCCAAGGAGGGGTCTTCTTCGGCGAAGGTGGCTTCGGGATCGTCCACCGGTTTCAGGTTCTGAACAAGCAGAAAAGAAACACTGATAAGCAGAGAAGTAAAACACCAAGAAAAAGGATCAAGAAGTAGTCGGCTGCAGAAAAGGGGGCAGTCGGCTGAACCAGGCTTGCGAACCAGGCGACAGAGCTCCAAAGCTTGAGAGAGATGAAAACTTTAGCAGAGCTGGAGCTGGCCGGTTTGCAAAACAAGGGAAGAAGGGGGCACGGTTGGCCATATATATATAGCCGACGTGCAAGGTTGAGGCACGGTGGAGCTGGGCAACGGGTGGAGCAAGGAAGTCAAGATGAACTGACAGGGATATGACAGGAAGTGACTTTGGAGTCCAACTGGTCAGAGGAGTTGGCAGGCACTGTAGCTGCGATGAGACATTAAGGTCACGGCTAGGACAGGTTGGAGAAATCTCACTGACCGGGCTTCGGACTGACCACTGGTCCAAGCGATACTGCGGTTAGGTGAAGATTGATTCTTCACTACTTCGGTAGTCGGCGTCCAACGGGTGGGTGCAACTCGGGGGACAAAGAAGCAACAGGTCTCAACAAGGTAGTCGGCCACATCACCATGCTCACTCGGCAGCAAAGAGGTCCGAGTAAGATAAGGATAAGGGCAGGATACAAGGACTGAGTAGCAACTCTACTCGGCACAAGAGAGAAGGTAGTCGGCTGGCCGGGGAGAGGGAAAACGGAGGCACAGCTGACAGGATAGGAAAAGATTAAGATCCAGAAAACCAGTTACAACAGGGAAAAGGAAAGCGGGTCGTTACAAACCTCCCCCACTTAACAGAATCTCGTCCCGAGATTCGGCTACTCGGCAAAGAGCTCTGGGTACTCAGCTTGAAGGCGATCTTCTCGTTCCCATGTAGCTTCATTTTCAGAATGGTTACTCCATTGCACCTTGCAGAATTTGATTGCCTTTCATCTTGTATGTCTGTCCCTTGTCTCCAAAATCCGAATAGGGCGTTCCTTGTATGTAAGGTTGCGTTGTACGTTGATCTCTTCCAACGGAACTTGCTCTTCTGGGATGCGAAGACATTTCTTCAACTGGGACACATGGAACACGTCGTGGACGTCAGAGAGTTCTTCGGGTAACCTCAGTTGATACGCCACTACTCCGCGTCTGTCGACGATAGGGTAAGGTCCGATATAGCGAGGCGCTAGCTTTCCACCCATTCCAAATCTCTTTGTTCCTCGTAGGGGTGATACTCGAGATACACATGGTCTCCTATCTGAAACTCGAGCTCTCGTCTCCGATTATCTGCATAGTTCTTCTGCCGGGTTTGGGCTGTCTTCAAGCGCTCTCGGATAACCTTAACTCGCTCTTCTGCCTCTTTCAAAATGTCTGGTCCAAAAACCATCTTTTCTCCTACGTCTGTCCAACAGAGTGGGGTTCTACACTTGCGTCCATATAGAGCTTCATTGGGGGCCATCTGGATACTGGCTTGATAGCTGTTATTGTAGGAGAACTCGGCATAAGGCAGACAGAGATCCCAGGTTCCTTCAAAATCCAAGGCACATGCTCTTAGCATATCTTCCACGATCTGGTTGACTCTCTCGGTTTGCCCATCCGTCTGGGGGTGATATGCGGTACTGAAATTCAGGTTAGTGCCCATTGTCTCATGCAACTTTTGCCAAAAGTGGGAGGTGAACTGAGCTCCTCGGTCAGACACTATCTTCTTTGGGACTCCATGTTGGCAGATAACCTTGGTCAGATACAGCTTGGCTAGCTTCTTGGCCGGGTAGGTTGTCTTGACGGGGATAAAGTGGGCGACCTTGGTCAGTCGATCCACTATTACCCAGATGGAATCATGTCCTGCCGGGGTCTTAGGTAATCCAACGATGAAATCCATTCCTATTTCTTCCCATTTCCACTCGGGTATCCTTAAGGGCTGAAGCAATCCTGCTGGCTTCTGATGCTCTACTTTAACCCTTTGGCAAATGTCACAAACTGCGACATACTCGGCAATATCTCGCTTCATTCCAGGCCACCAGTAATGATCCTTAATATCCTTGTACATCTTGGTACTTCCTGGGTGGATGGAATAAGCGGACTCATGGGCTTCTCTCAAGATCAAGTCTTGGATTTCCTTTCTGTCGGGCACGCAAATGCGTTTCCCAAACCAAACAGTTCCTTTGCTGTCGATGGAGAACTCGGGGGCTTTTCCCTGGGTCATGCTTTCCATTAGAGATACAATCTTTTCATCTACTTTTTGAGCTTCTCTGATCCGGTCCTCCAAGGTAGGCTGAATCAGCAAAGTCGCCAGCGTTCCTGGCTTGACCATATTTATCCTTAGCTTTTCCAGCTCTCGACTTAGCTCGGGTTGAAGGGGCGGGGTCAAGATGGCATTACAATGGACTTTCCGACTGAGGGCATCGGCAACAACATTTGCCCTGCCAGGGTGGTAATGTATTCCAAGCTCGTAATCCTTAATCAACTCAAGCCATCTTCTTTGTCTGAGATTAAGCTCCGTCTGAGTGAAGATGTACTTCAGACTCTTATGATCGGTGTATACTTCACACCGGTTTCCAACCAGGTAGTGTCGCCATATCTTCAAGGCATGCACTACTGCTGACAACTCTAGGTCATGGGTCGGGTAGTTCAGCTCATGGGGTCTTAACTGTCTTGAGGCATACGCAACCACTCTTCCTTCCTGCATAAGCACACAGCCTATGCCTAGTCGGGATGCATCACAGTATACCTCAAAGTCTTTCCTGATATCCGGAAGGATCAACACAGGTGGGGTAGTCAGCCTTTTCCTTAACTCCATGAAACTTTTCTCACAGGCGTCACTCCATTCAAACCTCTTTTCCTTTTTTAGCAATTCTGTCATGGGTTTGGCAATCCTTGAAAATCCTTCAATGAATCTCCGATAATAACCAGCCAAACCTAGGAAACTTCTCACTTCCGTGACCGTAGTCGGGGATTTCCAAGAAAGCACGTCTCTCACTTTCCCCGGGTCCACTTCTACTCCTTGGGCAGTGACCACATGCCCGAGAAAAGCAACTCGGTCTAGCCAAACTCACACTTCGAGTACTTGGCAAACAACTGGTGCTCTCTTAACTTTCCTAGAACCATTCTCAAATGTCCAACATGTTCTTGCTCATCCTTTGAGAAGATTAGGATATCATCCATAAATACCACGACAAACTTGTCGAGATATTCCATGAATACCTTATTCATAAGACTCATGAAGAAAGCTGGAGCATTAGTGAGTCCGAAGGACATCACCGTATACTCATATAATCCATATCGGGTCAGGAAAGCTGTTTTGGGTATATCTTCAGATCTGATCTTCAATTGGTGGTATCCTGATCTCAAGTCAACCTTAGAGAAAACTTTAGCTCCTTGCAGCTGGTCGAACAGATCATCTATCCTTGGTAGAGGATACTTATTCTTGATGGTTACTCCATTCAGTGCGCGATAATCAACGCACATCCTCTTGGTCTTATCCTTCTTTTCCACTAGGAGCACTGGAGCTCCCCAAGGTGATGTGCTAGGTCGCACAAAACCTAGGCTCTCAAGTTCTTCTATCTGCTCTTTCACTTCGGCTAACTCATTAGCCGCCATTCTATAGGGTCTCTTGGATATGGGTGCTGTGCCGGGTAGCAACTCTATAGAGAATTCAATCTCTCTATCAGGGGGCATTCCGGGTAAACTGTCTGGGAAGACATCAGGGTACTCATTGATCACCGGCACTTCTTCCAAAGGGACTATTTGCATGGAGCTCAGGAGGGGTCGGTTCTTAGGGTCTCCAAGGGAGGCAAACTTCACTTCTTGTCCAAAAGGGCACTGCAGGGTTATGGTGCTAGTTGCACAGTCTATTCGGCCCTTATGCTTAGCTAACCAGTCCATGCCAAGAATCAAATCCAAGCCTTGTGATTCCAGGACAATGGGGTTGGCTGAGAAACTAACTCCTTTAATTACCAAGGTAACTCCAGGGCAAGATTGATCTGACCTAAACTCCTTGCCAGGGGAGTGTATGACCATAGGTATACTAAGACCTTGAACATCCCAACCATACTTATCCACAAAAGATTGAGAAATAAAGGAATGCGATGCTCCAGAATCAAACAGAACAACTGCAGGTACGGAGTTGACAAGAAACGTACCCATTACCACATCTGAAGCTTCTCGGGCTGTCTCCGACTGGATATGATTGACTCGGCCACGTCCAAAGGTCGGAGGGGCACGGGAGGCAGATCCATTAGTATGTGTAGTCGGCTGTCCTCGACTGAACACAGGGGCTCTTGAAGTGCTGGCGTTAGGGCGTCCAGGGACTGCAGGGTCTTGCTTCTGGGGACAGTGTCGGGCGAAGTGACCCAACTCGTTGCAGTTGTAGCATCGGCTTCCTGGGGCACTCGGAATACTCTTCCGCTGAAGGCCGGCTGAGGTAGGGCGACTTGCACCGGTATTTGCACTGAGGGGTCGGGACTGAACAGAAGAAGTCGGGCGAGAAACAGACGGGCGAAACACCCGCTCTTGAAACTGGGATGGGGCAAACTGACGGGAAGGACTGGGGAGATAGGGCCTAGAACTCGAACCACTACGAGACTGCATCTGGGAGGCCTTGCGCTTGCGAAAAACGTCGATCTCCTTCCTCGCATCTTCAACCACTAAGGCTCTGTTAACCATGTGCTGGAAAGTAGGGAAGTCATGGGCAAGAAGCTGGACCTTCATTGCCACATTCATCCCTTTCAGAAACCTTCTGATCTTCTTCTTGTCCGTGTTCACGTCCTCTGGTGCATAGCGAGCTAGATGGTTGAACCTGCTCAGGTACTCGCTGATGCTGGAAGGTCCCTGCTTGAGGTTGTTGAACTCTTCTCTCTTGATGTCTATTACTCCTTCTGGGACATGTGCATCTCTGAAGGCTTCTGCAAACTCGGGCCAGGCGATGTTGGCGGCATCTTGATGGGCAGCACAGTAGTTTTCCCACCAGTCAGCTGCGGAACCACGAAGTTGATGTGCAGCAAACTGGGTCTTTTCCGTGGGTGTGCACTGCACTAGGTTCAGCTTTCTATCCATATCCTTCAGCCAGTCGTCAGCCTCCATTGGCTCAGCGGTCTGCGAGAACTCGGCTGGACGGGACCTCATGAAGTCGGCAAGCTTGGAGCGGCTACTGACTTGTTCTGGTCGAGCTTGATGGAGAAGAGGCTGCATTGCGGCCAGATTCTGAGCAATGCCTTGCAAGATCTGGGTCTGGATGGCCATAAGCTGCTGGGGGTCTGCTGGAAGGTGAGGAGGTTGAGGCAATCCTCCAGGGTTTGCTGTTGCAGCGTCGAAGGTACCAAGGCCAGCTGCACGGCCACTTCCTGACATCCGATCGTGGGTCTGCTCCACTTCTTGTTCCTCCGCGGCAGTAAGCAGGTTGTTGCGGACTGGACCTTGGTCTTCAAAACCCAAGCGGGCCGGGGTACGGACGGCACGGCGCTGACGTTCTGCCATCTGGCCCTAGAAAAGGGCAACCAAAGGAAGAGGGGCTCAGCAAGGATATCGGCAACCAAACCGATGGAACAGATGAAGGAGCAACAAGATTAGCAAGATGGATTCAAGCAGCAGAACAAAGAATATACTCGGGAACCCAGCCTCAACGAAAAGATGACAGATGGGGCACTGGAACCTAAGAGCTTGCGCAGGAACCCAAGGTAGGGAAATAGCCAAGAGTTTAGAAACATTTCCAAATTCTACAAAGCAGAGAGAGGTACCCAGACAAGTCCTAGTCTTTTGCAAATAGTATAGTTTTCAAAATAAGATCCTCAAAGACATCTACACGGGTGGGGTTTCGTTCCTAGGGCCAACCTTTTGCTCTGATACCACCGCTGTGGCGCCTCCCGACTAGGTGGAAGGCCACCATGTGCATAAGGCACCCGATCCCAGGATCAGTAGTCGGGTACGCACAACAATGATACAACACAGAGTTACAATAATACATAACAGAGTACTTACATATACGTACAAGGAGATCCATCCAGGACAGACCCGGGATGGGCAAAATAATCAACTGGTAAACTAGCGAAACAGCAGAACAGGGCGGAAGCTGGACAAAAACTACTCCACAGGCTCGGTTGGGAACTAGGCTCGAAACCTTCAGAGGTCTTCGTAGTCGGCCTGGTCTTGGAGGAACTCGGCAGCAGTCGGATCTTCGTCTTCCACTCCAAAACCTACTATACATATATATGAACAAGGTGAGTACTTTCGTACTCAGCAAGCCGGGAATGATGCCATGTTGGTTAGACAAGAAGAGCTAAGGGTTTCATTTGCGAAAGACTGCCTTATTAAACTCTTTTCTTTACAAACACTAGTGAGTTCCAAATTTTAGTTGGCGGACAGAGGCTCACGCCTCCATCCATTCCGCAAGTTGCTTTTCAACAACTCACCACTTAAAGAATCAAGCATAATCATACATGTTCTTATTATCTTTTACTTTGCATTTGTTGGTCCTTTATCTCCCGAGTAGCTACAACCACTCGTTGACCCTGAGACTCGGCTACAACCAAATCTCAGCTGTGGCACTTGATGCCCGCTACACTGGCTACAACCAGCTAGCTAGTCGGCCGCCCTGGCTACAACCCGGGGGCTCATCATCGCTGCCCTGGCTACAACCCGGGAGCATGATCATGGCACTAAATGCCCGCTAGGCTGGCTACAACCAGCTAGCTAGAACACTGCTGCCCTGGCTACAACCCGGGAGCGTGCTCATCACCGTCTTCTGGCTACAACCCGAAGACTGAATTGCCGCCCTGGCTACAACCCGGGGGCTTAAACTTTGCTGCCCTGGCTACAACCCGGGAGCATGATCTTCATCCTGTTTACTTTTCATACACTTGTTTATGGTGCTTAACACCCCGGACCACACAGATCCGTTTCTGGCCACACAGGCCTTCCGTTTACTTACTCGGCAAACTCAGGTCACGGTTCCCTTTCCATCAAACACTTTTCACAAATCACTGACAAACAAATCTACGCCATGGGAATCGATCCTTAATGATAATACATAGCCAAGCCACACAGGCACTGTCTCTGTACATCAAGATTTTCACAAATCTTTCCTTTATTTCACAAAACGCGCCGATACACAAGGTATCGGGTTTTCCAAACTGTTTAGTAAAACCCATCATTTTTCCCAACGACAAACAACGTTGCAGAGCTAAGCCATTTTACTCGGCATCGTATCCTCAGATAGGATGCTAGCGTGCCATTTGTGGGGCTCTTCAAGGGGGAAATATAACAACATCCTACCAAAAGTGCTACTACTGGGCGGGTCCATCGGTTGCGCTTGCATAACCGAGGCCAACAGTTTAAAAAGGTGTAACTAAGCATGCATATATTTTCCAAACAACATAGTTTTGCATATATGGGAAACAATATGATCAAAGAGGCTTGCCTTGTTCCAAGGAGGGGTCTTCTTCGGCGAAGGTGGCTTCGGGATCGTCCACCGGTTCAGGTTCTGAACAAGCAGAAAGAAACACTGATAAGCAGGAGAAGTAAAACACCAAGAAAAAGGATCAAGAAGTAGTCGGCTGCAGAAAAGGGGGCAGTCGGCTGAACCAGGCTTGCGAACCAGGCGACAGAGCTCCAAAGCTTGAGAGGATGAAAACTTAGCAGAGCTAGAGCTGGCCGGTTTGCAAAACAAGGGAAGAAGGGGGCACGGTTGGCCATATATATATAGCCGACGTGCAAGGTTGAGGCACGGTGGAGCTGGGCAACGGGTGGAGCAAGGAAGTCAAGATGAACTGACAGGGATATGACAGGAAGTGACTTTGGAGTCCAACTGGTCAGAAGAGTTGGCAGGCACTGTAGCTGCGATGAGACATTAAGGTCACGGCTAGGACAGGTTGGAGAAATCTCACTGACCGGGCTTCGGACTGACCACTGGTCCAAGCGATACTGCGGTTAGGTGAAGATTGATTCTTCACTACTTCGGTAGTCGGCGTCCAACGGGTGGGTGCAACTCGGGGGACAAAGAAGCAACAGGTCTCAACAAGGTAGTCGGCCACATCACCGTGCTCACTTGGCAGCAAAGAGGTCCGAGTAAGATAAGGATAAGGGCAGGATACAAGGACTGAGTAGCAACTCTACTCGGCACAAGAGAGAAGGTAGTCGGCTGGCCGGGGAGAGGGAAAACGGAGGCACAGCTGACAGGATAGGAAAAGATTAAGATCCAGAAAACCAGTTACAACAGGGAAAAGGAAAGCGGGTCGTTACACCCTGGCTCTCTCGGCCTCCTCCAGCCGGACTTTTTCCTCTGTTCGGGCCTCCAACTCGACTTCGAGGGCTGCACATCAAAACAATCAAGTACTCAGCATGGTAGTCAGGACGCAACTAGGCAGTCGGGAGACAACATAGCTGGAGGAATCACAACAAGGCCTTGGTCAGGAAGGTTTATACGAGGGACTTACCTCTGATCTTCTTGGCTTGGTCCCACTTTTCGATCCTGAGCTGAGCGACAGCATCCCTTAGCCAAGTTTCCCGCCCCTCCAACGTGGTCTTTAGCTCCCGAAGCTGGTCCAATTCTTGGAGGTGAGGGGCAACCTCGGTCAGGACCTCGTTCATTTTCTCGCGCGGTCGACGAGTTTCTGAGAAAAGCAAGTCAGAGCAGAGTCAGTTAACAGAACGTTTACGCAAGGAAGATTATCAAGACTCCAGCACAACAAAGACGACACCTGAATCCCTTAGGAGGCGGTAATCGTGGCCTAGAGCAAGTTCTCAAGCTCCTTTTTCGCTGCGGTCTCGTCGTGTTTGTACCTTTTCGCGGTCCCGTCGGGCGCCATCCACCGGAATGTCCTGGCAAATTTACGCGGTGGCGCCTCAATCCTGGGGAGATTCGGCAATTCAGGCGGCGGCGACAATGATGACGACGACAACGACCACGATGGCGATGGAGTACTGGCCCCCACCTCGGTGGCCCCTACTGGCTCGGGGGTTGACTCGAGGGCTCCGACAAGGGCTTCAACAACAGGCATTGGCTCGGGGGCTGGGTCGGCAGCTTCGGCAACTACCCCTTGGTCGGACGGCGCCAACGGCCCTACAGTCAGGACCATCTCGGTCTCCGTGACTGGGACGGCCTCTAGCTCGACAGGCAAGCTCACGGGCGCCGGCTCGGCTTGGGCAGGCTCAACGATCAGAGCGGCCGGTGCGGTCCCCTTAAGATCGGTATCGACGCGTTTCCTGCATAACAAGTCGGACATCAAAACACTGCTACAGCGGACAAGAATTCCAGAAGATCCAACACAGCTCACCTCTTGGAGAACTTAAGTTTCCCGCCGGGTGATCTAGGCCCCGGTGGCGCGCTGCGACCGGCTGTCGGGCCAGTCGGCGCGGCAGTTGGTGGTGGCGTTCTCTCCGGAGTCAGCCTCATTTACGGTATGGCTGGCTTGGGCGCTTGGGTACTTGGCGGCGCTTGCCCTGACCGAGTACTCAGTGGCGCCCTCGACGGGCTCAACAGTGCTGAGCTCGGCTGTGCTGGTCCCGGTCTGGGACTTGATGGCCTGGGTGCCGCACCGACTGTGTCCCTTATCCTCAGGCTTCCTGCCGCGGCACTCGGCGTCATGGCCTTCTTGCCCCGATACGTAACTGGTCTTTTCCCCGCTCTCTTGGAGTCGGGTTGGGCAGCAGAAGGACTCCTCGGCCTCTTTTTTGACTTGGAGACCGACAACGGGCGGGAGTCATCATCAAACTCCTCACACCACTACAGATTATTCAACAAAGTACATCACATAAGGCTGGGCAATCATAGATACAAGTTCACGAGCGTTCATTACAGAAGAAAGACGAGGGTTACCTCGGGACGGGGCCGATTGTGGCTGTAAGACGCGATGCGGCGCTTCTCATCTTCAGTCTCGACCACCCCGCTGGAGAAATAACCGAACAAGGTTTTAGTCACTTTGTGCTCGTTGGCCGATTTGTGGCTGACCCGGTCAGGGTCATACTTTCCCAGATAATCCTAGCCAAACGCGCCTCTCAGCATTAGTGGCTGGATGCACCGAGTCAGAAAATGCCTGGCTACCCAAGGTCCGGTCAGGCCAGCTTTCTTGAAGCTATCCAATTTCGCTAACAATTGATGCACTTGGCCCATCTCCTCAAAGGTTGGATCTGATGACCAATTTGGTGAAATCACTGGTGGCATGCCGGTGAATGGACGCAAGGAGGGTGTTAGATCTGAACAATAGAACCACTCCTTGTGCCAACCTTTCAAGGAAGATTTCAAAGGGAGATCGATGTATGTCTTCTTCCTCTCACTCCTCAACTGAAGACCAGCCCCCCCAATCACTTGGATGTTACTCTTGGAGGGCTGGGGTTTAATATGGAACAAATGCCTAAAGAAGTTGAAGTGGGGTTCCACACCCAAAAAGCACTCACAAAGAGTCACAAATATGGAGATTTGAAGGATCGAGTTGGGATTTAAATTCACCAGCTCCAATCCGTAGAAGTCAAGGATGCGGCGAAAGAATGCAGAAGAGGGAAGGACAAACCCTGGTCGAAAAAAGAGGCAAATACTACAGTTTCGCCGGGTCGGGGATTTGTAACCGACTCACCCTTAGCCGGCCACCAATGAATCACCTCCTGGCTTTGTAGCTTCAATTGATTCTCTAGTAGCTTTAGCTTCACCACGCCACAATCCGAAGTCGGCCAGGCGCTCTCCGACGCACCCGCAGAATCTGAAGCCTTCGACATGGTCGGGGTTGAAGAAGTTTGGGGGAAATGCGATTGGGGGCTTGGGATAGACGAAGAAGATTGGAATCGCCCGAGTTCTAGTGGGGAACAGCGAGCAGCAGTGAACCCTAGCAAAGCAAAAGGCAAAATTTGGGCGCGAAGGCGAAAGACGAAACGATTGGTCGCTTTGGGGAAGATGAAGGAATCTTTTTCTCTCTCCCCGTCTTTTATAGAGCCTGTGTCGACTAAATGGGCTTGGGCTTACACAATCGGCACTGGGCCACCAAGATATGAGTTTCTACAGTAGCATGCTCATAATGGGCCACTCGCGGGCTGTGTTAAAATCACAGTGCTGGTGTTACCAATGGGAACTGATGAGGTAAACAGATATGCTTTATAAGAGCCTTATTGCTAAACATATATGTTTGGATATCTGTTTTATCCACCAGGTCTCGAGGATATATCTTTACAAGGATCGCAAGCTGGTCTTTATTAAAATTGGGGATGCAGGTATCTTTCTCGAGTACACCTGACCACGTAATGGATTTATTTTCAAATAGTGGTACTCGGCCTACATGCTTGGCCAACAGTTGCCATGAGCAACATTATTCCGGCTGATATGATGCCGAAGAGTCTAACTCCCGAGTAGTACACTACTCGGGAGAGACTATAAATATCTTTTCCAGCTAACATGACGCTGAGGAACAACTTGATGCACTGCTGCTGCAACTTTGGCTTCTTGATTTTGTACAGCTTGTGGCAGGCCAATGAGCTGGGATTCTATTGTTTCCATGTCCTTGTGAATTTCTTCTAGTTCTGCCAGCAAATCGGCTTCCCTTTTCTTCAGCTGGTCCAGTCTGGATTGGAGTTCTCGAGGGGCAGCTGCCATGTCGTCAAGCTTTTTCTTTTCTGTTTGAGCTGACAGCCGATCGTTTTGGATATCTTGGACTAGTTTCTGTTGATCAGCACAATCAGCTATATGCTGCCTGAGCTTGGTGAGTTGGAATTTATGGGATTCCAGATATGCTACAGGAGTCAATGAGTCAATGAGCTCTTCGGGCAAATGATGCTCAATTTCTACAAATCTTGCCCGGATCGGCCCGCAGTCTTCCACCAAAGCGTCGATCGGGTTTTCCAGCAGACGAATGATATTCAGCAAGTATTCGCGCATGTCGGCTGGAAAAGATGGTTTGGTTACCGCGCTGGTGGCTGTTTCTTCATCTGCCTCCAAGTACTTGCCGATGTCGAAGGAGAACAAGTCGGCTAAGGACTGCAGATTGACATCAGTAAATGGATCGGTAAGGAGTTAAAATGAAATATGGATGTAAAGAGGTTACCTGAGGTAGGACATCGGCAGCTTGAGTGACATTGGCATCAACTGGATGAGTGGGTTGATCTTCCGGATGGCCAATGACTGGCACTGAAGTTGTAAGAACAGCCTCAACGTCGGCTTGGGGGCTGGGTGCTGGAGTTTGAATGGCTACAAAAGTCATCGGCTCGATGCTTGTAAGGATGTTAGGTGAAGGTTGAGGTTCGGAGGCCGATGACTCGAGCTGAAAATAAGATCGATAATGTAAAGATGGGAAACAGATAATAATATCAAGACTTAGCACATACCCGCGGGGATGAAGGGGCCGATGTTGTTTCAATAGTAGGTGGCGCCGTGACCATGACATCGGCACTGGTTTTCTGCTTCTTTTGGGAGGGGCGAGACGCCAGTTTCTTGCGCTTTGGCCCTATTGACCGTGACGTGCGGAGAAGAGATGATGGAGAGGGAGCATAATGCCCCAAGTGTGGATTGGCCGATGGTGGTTGATATGTGATCAGCCGGCCACTAGTGCTTGTTGTCGGTGGCTCCTCGTCGACAGCCTGCGAGATAAGATTATAAGAGATGATCGGAGACAATGATTAAGGCTTATGGGATGTTACCTCTTCATCGGATTCGACGTAGTCGGGGTTGAGGCTAGAGCAATATTGGATGGCCGATGAGTTGAACAAGTGTTTTTTCCATTCTGACCACCATCGGGCAAAGAGCTTTGTGTTGGCAGTACAGGTCTCCACGCTGATGGCGGTGCCCAGAGGTAGGGATTCTGTTAGAGTCCGCATCCGATCATACTCTAAAGCACTGTTGACATTACCCCGGGCCTGAAGTTTGTCAATGTAGGCTAATTGGAAGTTGACCGAGGCCAAGCTAGCGAGAGCCGACCGATGGATGATAGAACTCATATGATGGTTGTTGCGATCGGCCCTGAGAGAAGCCAGTTGGCAGAAGACAAGGTGTAATGGCCGATAGAAATATATTCTTGGATTCTTCATCGGCCAGAGCGTTAAGAGGATTGAACATGAAGGGCATCTCAAATGATGTTGCATCATCATATGCGAACCAAAGTGTGGCCTCCCTAGTGAAGCCATAATAAAAACCTTTGAACCATTGGCTGAGTCCGACGGGGGTCATTTTGCAGCCAGGGAGGCCGATGCAGCTTCGCCCACAAAGATGCATCGGCGATAGATGGGTTCCTGTTCTTCTGGATGATCGGCTGGGAAAGTTAGATTGAGAAAGGAAGTCCCAGGAATTGCCTTGGATGTATAAACGTTGAGCCATAATTGCACAAACCACCAAGGACCCCCAATATGGCCAACTGGCTGGCTGGCCGATAGCTTGACTGCCACCTGATGTAGCAGTTGATAAGTGGCACCAAGAAGGTATTGCCCCAAGGGGATTTGTTTCCGATCAACCAAACGTTCTGCCAAACATTGCATGTTGGTTGTTGGGCCGAGGGTTGCACCACCAAAAACGAATCGTTCCAACCACAAGTTCAAGAAAGCAGCATGTTCCCGATCGTCGACTGGTCCAGTTCCCTTGTTGTGAATTGATATATACTTGGTCCAGCTGCCGATATTCTTCGTTTGAAGCCGATGAGTAGGCTTAAATTGGAGGTTGAGGGGGTTGATGTAACTTGTTGTGTTGGAGCATGGTTACATCCATCAGCGTTGGGGTCATTAGCCCGTGTCCAAACATGAAGGCGTTGAGGGCGTCTGACCAGAAGTACGAAGCCAATGCGAGCAGAGGTTCGTTCTTCTCCATCTCGGCCAGGGAAAGATTGATGCACTGGCCGATATTTACTTCTTCCCAGAGAGTTTTCTTTGCAGCCGATACTCTGATGTACCAGTTCCTCCACCCAGGAAGCTTGCTAGGCCATGACCTGAAACTGTTGGTCCAATCGCTAGCTAGCATGGCAGAGTTCTTGAAAGGGAGGCGTTGGGTTTCAGCGTTGATGAAGTTTATAGTGTCTTCGCTACCTATGGGGCCATGATAGAAGAAATTTGGATAATCAGCGGCCGGAATCAAAATCTGGTTTTTAAGGTTCTACAGTAAACAAGAACATGAAGAAGAACGGATGAAGATTGTGGCAGATTCAATCTATCTAAGTTACAAGGCAGAGAGAGCGATCAGACAAGAAGGTTACCTCTAGGACAGCGATTGCTGAAGCCATTGCGGAAGAAGAAGATGAGCGAAGGCCGGTGGTTGAGGAAGAAGGTCACAGCGGTTCGCCTGGATCGCCGGAGCTCGTTGAGGTCTCAGAAGAAGCGAGAGGGCTCTAATGATGTGAAAGCGTAAAGAAAGGGGGCTAGGAAGGTGAAGCGGTTTATAGAGGAATGATGACCGGGCGGGAATCGAGGCCGTTGGCACTGTTTCAAACATTTAAGGAAAGTGGGCTACCTTGGGCCGCCTCGATGTGAAAGGAATCTGAAAGCCCAGATGGGAGAATTTCGAAGTCTTATGGAAAACTCCGAAATTGGGGGCATGTGTTAACGCCAAAATTTGGTATGGTTCTTTATCAGATTCGGTTAAGGAAAAACTCAGTCAGCTAGCAGAAAATTGATCCGGAGGAAGCCGAGTTTGGGAAGGAATTATGAAGACCACAGCATGGCGGTTTAGTATTTTATCTATAAATTAGGCAGAGATAATAATTTTTAGGAAACCTGATCTCGTGTCTGATCAGGGCTTGTTATTTTCCTTTTATAGTTAGAAAACTCCTGTTTCGTGTCCGATCAGGATTGTATCAACTCGGGGTATAAATACGTATGCCCGGGTACCTTGTAAATCATCACACAGATCAATACAAATTCGGCGCATCGCCACCCTTTTCAACGGGTTCTTGCTTCTCGAGCCGGGCTGCATCGGTTAAGTTCGACCTCCTGCGAGAGGGTAAGTCTCATTACCCTAACTATCGTATCGGCTAGGACTTCCTCGGTTAGGTCTGATATTCTAGTCGATCCACAGTAGTCGGCTTACCATGATATATCTATTCTGTCTACAGTTGCATCAGTTAAGTTTGATCTCATAGTCCGAGTAGATATATCACATCACGCGTGCATAGATTTATCAGCTTACTGGGTGTAATTTATCATCAGTTTGTGCTGCATCGGTTAGGTCCGACCTACTAAACTGCCAGCGATAAGTTATTCCTTCTAGGTTGATAGATTTCATGCAAGCGTCTTATTGAGATGTATAGCCGATAAGTTATCGTATATTACATCACAATTGCATTAGATCTATCGGCTTATTGAGGTTCTTTTATCATTATTAATCTGTGCTGCATCAGTTAAGTTTGATCTACTAGATTGATAATGATAGATTTGTCCTTGTTAAGCCAATGGGTGTTTATGTGATGTTTTATCGGAGTGACTAGCCGATAAGTTATCTTTTATTAAATAAAGCCGATTGCACTATTTAATTGTTCTCATGTATCTGCATCGTTATCGGCTTTCCAGCCGATGCACATATCTTATTTGTAATTGGCTAATTTATTTATTTTGCCTATTTATGCCATCATCGGCTTCCGGTCGATGTATAAGTGCTGTAGTTCATATCGGTTATCGGCCGATGAAACGAGTCCAAATCAGCTTTCAGCCGATTGGCTCAATGATCTAATATTTCTATCTCCTTGTCAATTGCAGGGTCAAATTGACTGGCACGCCTACGAACCTCAAATTTAGGACTTGCACTGGAGTTAAGCAAATCTCCCAGGCCTTCGCGTGTCTAGTGCATCGAACCATATCATTGGCTCATTCTCAACGCTGCCAGTGATTTTCGGTGTCAACACCTGCACGTTTTTATTATTTCATGTGGTATGTATTATAACCTTTATATAGTTAGGACTCTGCCTTAGTATTTGAACCTTGTCCCTTGTCACCTAGGTAACAACATGGTTAGAATACTATTCCTAGGATGCTTAGCCATGCTTAGAAACTATTAGTTCACCTAGGAATTAAATATTATCATTTACATTCTTGGTTCGACTCAATGTCAGAAAATAGAACTTGGGATAGGTTAATGTTAAATTACTAAAATTTGACCTAAATGGTGGGCTGTGGGTGCATGGTTTTGTTGGTCGCACCCATGGCAATTAAGGACCGGTTCACGGGAACCCCTTGGGCAATTACTCGTACTTTTCACAAGCCAGCGTGGGCAATGGCTGGGCTTGTAGCGTCTCTTCTCCCTCTCCTAGGCACTGATGGTGAGGATGGGCGTGATGGGGTTGGGTCGGCCCAGGGTAGGGTTGATTGGCTTCTGGATCCATCGTGGCACAAAGGGGGGTAGCTTGGCCGATATGGTGTGCCCTATCGGCAGATGCAACCTCAGCGTGGTGTGGATGGTTAGGGAGAGGTCGCGTGAATAGTCCTGTCACAGCCTCTCGCGGGGTGTTGTGGTGACATGTCGACGCACGGGAACGTGTGTGGGGCTGTGTCTTGTGGGTACAGTTGTACACCTCTGATCAGAGTTAAATCTATTCGAATAGCCGCGCCCACGGATAAGGGCGATTGGTCAAGACTCATCGTGATTAGTCTCACCCTTACTTAATTAACTACACTTAATGGAACTGGTATAGTTCAGATGGATGGTTGGGCCTGGTTAACGTAGTGTAATGTTGATCAGTGGAGAATTAATGTTGATCAATTAATCAACCTTTTTACCGTTTGCAAACTACTATTGTTTACAACTACTTTTATGCAAATAAACCTCCAGCTTTTCCTTGCCCTCTATGCATTGTACATATTTGTGGGTGTGATTTATTGAGTACTATGGGTGGTACTCAGTCTTGCTCCTTTTCCCCCTCTCAGTGGTGGAGTACATGTCTGATGAGGAGCAACTAGAGGACTAGGGTAGCTCCACTGTCAAGATGTCTGTGGATTGGAAGCGTTCGCTTGGCTAGCTGTATATAGGCTTTATTTATCTTTACCGCTGTATTTATGTAAGAAAGTTTTATTCTGTTTGTAAGACGCATTCTGTATGGCAACTTGGTGTTGTGTACCTTGACTTTCTTGGACAGGGATTTTATACACATGAATGTTCAGAATTTCAGTGATAAATTTCTGGGCGTTACAATGTGCCACTTCATCCAATAAGAGTGTTGTCACAAGTTAGGGTGTTTCTTCAACAAAGAAGGTGTTCTCACCACGGACCCCAAATATTCAAAACTAATTGACTAGAGAAAAACTGTTATATAAATTCTGTACAGTGCTGTAAATATTTCATTCATCATATGTATATATGTATGTATAACAATGTAAATAACTTCTCTTTGAAATTTATGACAGTCACAGAATCGACGATGCATGACAGCCGCCCAATGAATCCCCGAGCCTGCCCCGCGACACCTCTCGCTTCTACTGCTCCTCTCATTCTCTCCATCGCATCGCCTCTTCCTCCATCTGCACGTATGGAATCGAATCGATCACCAATTATGCGCTCAATATAATCCTCGACGATTATGTATATAGATGATAAAAATTGAAAATTGGAGGCAAAATGTCATCACAGGTAGCTGACCAACAAGGCCTGCCTACAATAATAGGCTTTCGCAGGCAGCCGGCTTGCAAGGCCCGCCTGTGATAAGAGGTATTCGCAGGTGGCCTACCATCCACCTGTGTAAAGCTTATATTTTCACAGGCCTTTAGTCGCAGGCAAGGCTGTCGGCCGCATGTGATGTCCTATTTTGTAGTAGTGTTCGGCTCCATTCTTCCTCCACCTCGATCCAATTTTTTGCTAGCAGTGGAGTCACCCTGAAGATGGCTTCCAAGTCAGACACAACAACAACAATGAGCTGATCTTCCTTGCACCGGCAAGCTCACCTGCACAGAACATCTCCTTCGGTCGTCAGGATGGGAATGGTTAGGTTCGGCCTATTTATCCATTGAACCTATCCATAAATATGCTCCAATGGGCCTCAAGGGTTGATCCCAAATGTAAATGGGCCAAAGAGTTCGAACCCTAGAAACCTAGGATATATGGGATTGATCCAGGAGTCCTTGTCAATGCGAGCTCACCTCCGCATCCATCTTCCCAATGCCAGAGTATCAATGAAGCAATATCGACCGAGCGACAAGGGTGGTGCACCGGGAGCCTCATAAGGCCATTGTTGTTTCTCTTGGCAGCCACCGTCGCCTTCACCCACGAAACCCACCAAGTCGATTGCGAATTCTGATTGAGGACAGGGGATCGAGTGCCGTGCATTCTCTCAATGCATCGTCCTTTTTTTTCCTATTCTTCTTTTTTTTCTTTCTTTCTTTTTCTTGTCTCAGTTCTTTGTTGAATAGAGGGAGTTATCTTAGTTACAATTTAAAACTAGGCATTTGAGAAAAGGCAATTGACGTCTGGAATTTTAAAAGTTTGACCAAATATTTTTGACTGAAGGGAGTATAAATTTTAATAACATATGTTCGTTTTGCTATGGAACTAAAATTTTGTCCGCACATTTCCTCCTTTTCAATCCTCATTCTTTGTTTGTGTTTCATCACTTTTCTTCATCTTTAATAATGATAGTGCTACCTCCAACCACTGAATCTTGCACCTAAGTTTTGATAGCTAGCTCATGTGCTCGAGCTCTCTAGTCATTAACTGTAATATGTATTAGTTATAACGCATGAGTTTATCTATTTTTTATTACTAACTATTGTACGTATCAATAATGTGATGCACCATGTTGATTAACTAATTTTTTGGAAATTAAGAGAGATATTTTTCCTAAAAATATTCTAGATTGCTTTAAATTAATAATATATATTGACATACAAAATAAATATCTATGATTTTTACATAAAAATTGCAAACTGACATTTGTCCTGAATCTAATGGTCATGATGCACTATAAACATAGTTGGAAAAAACATCACTGTCTTCAAACTCATTATGTTGTATGTCAGATAGTTCAAAACTACAAATAAGGTTATGGTTTTTTTATTATTAATTTGTACACATAAATAATTATGTACAGTATAAAAATGTCATAAATTATTATATATAAAACATAAATAATAGAAAAAAGACATGTCATAAATTTTATGTGTGAAATAGATTTAATAAAGCATATTAAAATAAATTTTATGATAGTGTAAAATAATTGGATATTATACTGTTTTGTTAATAGTTAGTTTAGAGAACCCCTAATTAAAAAATCCTAGGTCTGCCATTGTACATGGGCCCACATGACTGGGCGCAAATGGATATATATAGGTGTTTCATAATTTTGCATGCAGCATACTACTCCAATTGCTCTACAATTAATCCCAAGAGAATTTTAGTCATATATAGCTAACTAACCAGCTGCACTAGTAATACTAGATTCCATATCATTTTGCATTTGGTCTTTTCTAAAAAGACATATTGTAAAATATGAAACATGGTAAAACAATTGGTATTTATAATAGCAAGATATGATGATAGGTAAAAATTGAGGTAGATAAAATATGAAAAAAATAAGAATTATCACAAGTGTAGAGGATTCATCATGGAAGCTCCATACAAAAGACCAACAAACACGACAAAGCCCGACAAGACAAAACCCCTAAGTGAACCAACCAACTAGATTGCTAGATCAGACAAGAACCAACAAAACCACACCTATCACGCAAAATTCTAACTCTGGTAGTTCTCATCACCTTTTGGATAACATTTATTAATTTCACACAACTCCTCCATTTGC
Organism: Oryza meyeriana var. granulata; assembly: GCA_003991445.1. Taxonomy (NCBI): domain Eukaryota; kingdom Viridiplantae; phylum Streptophyta; class Magnoliopsida; order Poales; family Poaceae; genus Oryza; species Oryza meyeriana. The sequence goes on from RYFJ01002894.1 coordinate 40,751, forward strand.
ATTCTAACTCTGGTAGTTCTCATCACCTCTTGGATGACTTTTTTTCATTTTCACACAACTACTCCATTTTCTAGGCTCAGCTCACAATACGGGATGAATATAATGGTCTCAAAACACAACATAATACAGGGTCGGTATGGGGTCTCGACTCAGATCACAGTGCGGAATAAACATGATGTCTTAGTACACAGCATAGTACACGGTTAGTATGGGGCTTCGTTCCCTAACTTTGAAGTGTTCGAATTTTTTTCTAACTTGAACGCAACAAAAACGGACCAGAGATAGTTAGGGAAATGATAGACTTAGACCGGAGATAGTTAGGAACATGATGACTATAACTTGCAGCACCTCCTTTCTCGAAAAGTTATCAGTGAAACTAGGGAAGTTCACTCGCACGACACCATCGACACCAAAAGTTATCGGTGAAACTGAGGAAGTTTACTCTCACTTGACACCTAGCTCGAGGGAGTGAACTGAGCCATGTCGGTGGATTTATGTCTCATCTTTTTTATACTGAGGGTTGAAATAGGTTTTTTGATATAATAGGGGACCACAAGGGTTGGAATAAGTGACCACGGGTATTGCCTCATTAGGTACACCTTCTGCCACGTGAAAAGGTGAAATTTGGGTAAAAGTCCACTACCCAAATAAACTTCCAAAGTTTTCATGTGTTCCACACCAATTGGCTATAATTTTCTAAGCAGATGACTTCTGTTTGAGTAGAGGATATTTATGGTGTAGGAGCGATAAACCTCACTTCAGATATCTCTGAAGATATGATCAGATAGGATAGTTGGATGATTCACAATAACTTCTTCATCCACGAGAGGATCAATAAAATCTTCAAGGTACTTATCCATTTCCATTGGAAGCTTGCTGAGGGTGTCAACACTGTGATGGGTAGTGACAATATTTGTCAAGAATGCATGTTAGTGATGTTGTATCCATTTGATCTTTGCACAGATGTTTTAAAACAAGAAGGCTAGTGTCCTTGTGAATCCCCACGTTTTCTTTGATGAAAACATTTCTTTGGTGAAAACATTGCTTAGGGAAAAACTGTTTTTGTTGGCCATGTAGGGCGCGAGACCCTGACCAAACTGCACAACGAATTTTGTCCTCTAACATGTATGGTATTGCTGAATCAATGTTGCCAAAAAGCCTGCCTCAAGGAATTTGTGAGAGGAAAGGAGTATTCTGTAAAAAATCATAAAAATTCTGAAATTTATCGCCGGGGCAAACCACAATGTCATTCAAACCACTGCAATTGAATGGAAAAGAAATTAGCTGCAGTTAGAGATTTTATCCCACATGACAACACTAGCTAAAACAACAAAACACATACTCATCCAATGCTACTCGCAAGATGTGTGCAAAATATCAGAACATGCATGAGGGAAGATATCACTACAACTAATGGAATTGGATTATTTTATGGCTATTAATGGTCGGCTAAAGCTAGTTCTAACCATATAAAGGAAGGCTAGGAAACAGAAACTTAATAATGGGTATCAAAAAATCAGTTTAGCTATTGATTGAGCACTACAAGCACAAGATCAATTTTAAACATCATCACAGAGGAATCAGAGACTTGAAGCTCATCTCACAAGAATAGAACTAAAAAAATCAGTTTAGATATTGATTGAGCACTACAAGCACAAGATTAATTTTATACATCATAATCCTATATCATTAATTTTATACTAGCACTACTAGGAGGACCGTTGGGTAGACTTCATAGTCTACCCCATAATGCACCAACTATTTTTCATCATTACCATGATCAACCATTATCAAATCCAACGAACCATATCATCTGCTTGAAATCATCTAGCCACACCTACTGTAGATAGATGCTTAGTGGGTGTTCTTTTCCGTTGTGCCTGTTATGCGAAGGGTCTTATTATGATTCTTTTCTGAGGTACCACGATGATACCGAGACGTATGGTAATATGTCGTGGAGTTATGTCTTGTAGGTAAATTTGTACACCTCTTATTAGAGTAAAACTATTTGAATAGTTGTGCCCACGGTTATGGACGAGTCTAGCAATATTTTTCATGATTAGTCTCACACTTTAATAATAACGATGTTGGTAGTTAGAAGATAATTTGATTACTTCCAGGTGCGGTATGTTTGGGCCTGTGCAACCGGGAAGGGTTGTACAGTGCTGATTTACTATTGATTAATCACTCTACTAATTTACTACTTTTATAATGTTTGTTAAATGCTATTTATGCAAATAAGACTTATCATATGTATATGCATCTTTGTTATGTGACTTGTTGAGTATTCTATATACTTATCTTGCTATATCCAACACCACTAGAGGAAATCTATAGTGATGATGGAGACCTGAAGGACTAGTGGTTTGATCCTGGTCAAGTTGCCTATGGAGTGAAGTCACCTATGCTGCTTAGTTAAATTTCCGCTACTAGAACTTTATTTATGTTTATGAGGTCTTGACTACCTTCGTAATAATTACACTTGTTAATTCAAATATAGTTTTATACTCTATTTATCAATATTATCGTTTGTGTATCCTGACTGATTTCTGGACGGGAATTCCAATACACAAAAGTGCTGGAATATGGATTGGAAATTCTGGACGTGATTCTATAATCTCATAAGGTGTAATAGATAAAAGGTTTATGATATTCCCTAACTAGTACATATGCCTTATCTGTAACAGCTTAAAACTATTATCTATAACAGCTTAGCCAGCTGTTATAGACTTATGATCACTAATATGGAGCTTCATCTGTAATGCTCCCTACTCGTTACAGATGTCTAAGATGTATAATGGCCCAAAATGACCCATCGTTACCGATAGGAAAAATCCAAACAAAAAAGCAAAAGAAGTAGATGATGCAATGGCCGCTCGATGCAGCCGCCATTGTGCCGCCGGTGCTACTGCTGCCCAGGATAGGCACCGGCAGCCCTGTGAAGCCAACACTGCCGCTGGAGCCTAGGCGCCGCCGGGTGCTCCGGGGTCCCGGCACCATGGCAAGGCAGTAGCGTGGGAGTCCTGTTCGCCTGCCTCGGCATGCTCGGCTCGCCCAGCAAAGCACCACGTCGCCGCCGCTGGGTTCCGCTGCTACCGCCCCTCTTCTTGGACTCCACTGCCGCCGTCATCGTATCGTCCCACGTCGAAGCTGACGTAGGTTGTGGCCGTTGCACTGCCACTGCGCCTGCCACTGCTGGAGGAGCCAGGGAGGAGGACGTTGCTCCTGGTGCCGGATCTGGCGGCCGTCGGTGGAGAAGAGAGGGGGGCAGGCGGCTGCAGCTTCTTCCGGTGAAATCCAACAGTCGCCGCCGTCTGATCTGTTGGCACTTGGCTGGCAATGGAGGAGAGCACCGGGATGCGGCGGATAGGGAGCAGGAGCGGAGGCGGCTAGCGTCGCTGATATCGAGGTACTCGGACTAGCCGGATCTAGCGCCCCTGAAGAGGGGAGGGAAGGGGAGGTGACGGCCGTGGTGGCATGACGGCAGCGCTCGAGAGGGAGGCGCAGAAGGTGGGGAAGCTCTGCGCTTGGGAGCAAGGGGGAGGCAGCGGACGGGCTCGGATCCTCTGACATCACGTGAGCGACTTCTCTTTGCAGTCGCGGCATCCGTACCGTTAGCTTGTCATCCAAAGGCGACCTCACCAATTATACAGCTAACAGGCCACATGATAGAGGACGGAAGGCCCAACTAAGCCCGTTACAGTAAGACACACGCACGAGGCTTGGCTGAATGAGACTTGGCACTTCCCCTCTGTCGCCGTCGTCTTCCTCGCCACGTCAGCTCAAGCTGCTTCTCTCCCTCGAGCTCATGCGTCAGCCTCCCGCATCTCCTCCACTCGGCGCCCTGGCTCGTTCTGATGCCGCCGCCGCCCGGCCAGGCACGGACGTGGGGATGGACGCGTCGTGAGCAGCGACGTGCGGAAGCTTTGCACTTGTAAATTCGCAATAAAAGGAGAAGGAAAGAATAGAAAACGCCGCAGGTTTTAGGCAGCACCAAACTCTCTGTGTTCCAAGGGTTCGCGGTTGTTCTTGTGGTCTTCGTCATCCCGATCGGAGCCTCCGGCTGTCATAGGCGCGGGCGCGGGCAAGGGCCCGGGCGAGTTCCCGGGCGCGAGGGCCCGGTCACGCGCGGGAGCAGGGCGTGAGGGCGCGAGAGCATGGATCGGACCGTCCGTTCCAGGAGTGGATGGTCCGGCGTGGCGAACAGAGGAGGACTGAGCCGGCGAGCTTCTCGGCAGCGGCGACGGCGATGGCGGCATCGGCTGTAGTCAGGCCCCAAAGAGAAATGATAGAGGAGTTCACAGCGGAGCTAAGGGTGGTCTTCTTGACACCTCGGGTGACCGAAAATCTCGCCGGCGATGAGCTCAAGCGGCGGCTACGTTCGGGTCGCACGTGGATGTGCCGGGCCCGGGCAAGGTCCCAGGCGCGGGCGCACCTTCGGTGCAGGGCTAAGAGTTGCATCGAGGCCTTCGAGCTTGGACTGGGAGAAGGGAGACTGGTGCACTTGGATTGTGTTCTGTAAATTGTGCTTCGATTGTGTTCTGGAAAGTGTTAGCAATTTGTGCAGGGAATTAAGTAGGCAGCAAAAGAGCAAGTAAATTGTGATTGTATAGGAACAAATAGCCAGAGCAAATTATATAGATTGGGTTCTGGAATGTTATGACTGAAATATAGAGAAGGCATTGCTGAATTTTTGAAACTTCAGAGGCTGCACAGAATGTTATTGTTCTCATGCATCCAGTATCAAGTGCACATGGCATAACTGCTAAACTTCAGAGATTGCACAAAATGTAAACAGGCTGAAATTTACACTTGAACCACAAAACCAAAAGCTATTCTCCAAAAACAAGCTCTCTGAAGGCTACTGCAATTAGAAATCAGAATTCAGATCATCGGTGTTTGCTCTCTGTAAAATTAAAGAACAGTAACAGTAGAACAATAATCAGCATTCAGAAAATGGCATTCAGATCACTAGAAAGGTTATCACTTTGAAATATTACCGCCAATAATTGAGAGAAGGTATTGAGAGCCATCTATGGTCCAGACATCCCTTCCTTAGGCCAAGGAGTAATAGGCTTCCTTAGGCCAAGGAGTAATAGGGGGAATATTTTGTGCTGCTACACCATCATCAGATGCCACTTTTGTGGTTTCTTGCCCCTTCTACTAAAAGTGAATCAAATAATTAAATTCAAATGAATTTTTTTCATTGACAGAGAGTTAATTACATTTTGTGTTGCTACATACCTTTGAACCTTTCTCCATTTTCTTTTTCCCCTTTTTTGTACCCTTGCGCTTCTTATCAAGCCATGTTCTTTCGCGCTTTGAACTTTTTGTTTGCACCTTCTTTTTCTTTAGGCGTGCTGTACTCACCAAATTACTTAGCGGAGTATCATTCATGGGAACAGTGATTGGATCCATAGTACTAATGCAACCATTGATTTCTTTGTCGAGTTGCTTGCTAAGGATGTCAAGAGTATTGTTTACTAACAAGGTGCCCCTTGGATGGCTAGCAGCTCGATGTGCCAAATTGAGAAATTTGCGAGTCATATTTTTGTAGCGAAGCATATCATCTAATTTTGGATTTTCTATTACGTCTCGGCCTTGGTTGTCTTGTATTGCTCCACTACGTGCTTCCCGTGTCCATCGCTTCAATATATATTGTGCGGGGAGTGATTTGATATTCATCAAATCAAGGACTTTTAGAGCATGGCCACACAATATTCCAGTTCTACTGAACTGCCCACAGCTACATGTACTAGTCTGTTGTAAAGGATCACCAATAACTTTGTACTCCTTCTCCAAGCTAAAATCTTCATCAAGACTCCCAATTGCTACAAGATATTCATTGTTGCCTTCCAATGCTATGGTGCATGCTGCCATGGACCTCTCATATTCACCTTGAAAAGCTTCAAAAATAATTGGTGTATATATCTTGCTTGTTTGCAATAGCATAAGTGTCTTCATTTTAATTCTAGGCAGTTTTTTCCTTGATTCAAAATCAGAATTCAACTCCTTATTTCTTTTACCTTCCACCACCCTTTCAAAGTGTTTAAGAAATCGAATGATATCAAAATCAGATTTGAAATGTTTCTTTAGGTCACTATTTAGACTCTCACTCAATTGTGTACTCCTCATCCCCAATGTGAACACATCATTCATATAACATGTAGCCCATTTTTCTTTCACCTTGTATATGATGTCCAACCAAGTTTGCTTGGTGACCTTTGTCCTCATGATGTTAAATGCATCTTCAAATGTTGCCTCATCTTCGTACTCATACATACATGCACTAAAATCTGAGAGAACACTTGGTTCAGCTAGATGTTTGACAGCATTTTGCATTATGTGAAAAGTACACAAACCATGCCATGCTTCTAAAAACACTTCCTGGACAGCCTTTCCCATTGCAGAATCCTGATCAGTATATATTGTTTTAGGTTGCTTACCATTATGTGCTTTCAGGAAGGTCTCAAATAGCCATTTGAAGGACTCAAATGTCTCATCATACAAGAGGACAGCACCAAAAACCACTGTTTCCCTAAAATGATTGAACCCAACAAATACACCAAAAGGCCTACTCTCCTTGTTTGTTCCAAAAGTAGTGTCAAAACTAACAACATCACCAAAGTATGCATAGTCAGTGAGCATTTTAGCATCAACCCAGAATATGTTTGCTATTTGTTCTTCTTGGTCCATCTGTAATGCATATTGGAATGATGGGTTCTCGGTAATTTTGTCTTGAAAATACATAAGCATGCTTCCTGCTTGACCATATGCCATCTCCCGTTGGCGCTTGCCTCGTAAATAATTCTTGTGATCACGGAGAGTGTAACTGAGATTAAGTGAGCCACCAACTTGGATACTAGCCAACTCATGTGCAGCTTTGGGCCCAATGCCTGCATCGTCAGCTATCTCTATTTCAAAACCTTGTAATTCTGAAATTTTCCTGTGAGACAACATGAAGTGCGATGTTTGTGGCAATTGAAGGATGTGATTGTGTTCCAAAATCAGATCTGACACTTTATAATTTCCCTTCTCCTGGTCTAGTACAAGACCCATGCGAACTTGACAATTGGTTCTAGTTTCAGCTCTTGGACACTTTGTTAGAAGATCCCTTTTATCTTGTACCCTGTGACCCTCATTTGCGCAAACATATCTGCAAGACCTAACCTTCCCATCTGACTTTCTTTTGTTTGTGTATCTTTTTCTAACCTCAAAGCCTTTTTGACCTCCATAGCTAATCCAATACATCCAAGCCTCTTCTATAGTACCGAACTCCATGCCAACTTGAGGTAAAATACTAGGAAGCAAATCCTCCCTACAAGAAAAAAAATAATGATGACAGGATATTTGTGCTGTAAAATATATCTTTGATTTGTTGTTAAACTGAACAACTAAAATATATTTAATCTGATGGAGAAAAAAGAATAGCAGATTCACCTATTTTCTTCCATTTCAAATATCAGATTTCGTTTTCATGCAAGCGCCCGGGAACTCGCCCGCACCCGGGACCTCGCCCGGCGCCCGCGTCCGTGCCCGGGCCCTCGCGCCCGGGAACTCGCCCGGGCCCTCGCGCCCGCGCTCTGCGTCCGCGTCTGATGGAGAAAAAAGAATAGCAGATTCACCTATTTTCTTCCATCTCAAATATCAGATTTCGTTTTGATGCAAGCAAGTTGAAGTTTCCTTCAATCTTTCATCTCAAACATACAGATTTTGTTTTGATATAGAAGATTTTCTTCAAGCAATTCCAGCACAATCAAATGAGAGAGGATGAAAACAATCAAATTAGAACAACATCATTGCAGTTCGAGTACATAGGAATAGATGAGATAGGAGTGCTAAGATGTTTTGGCACCTAAATGGAGACCGAGGAGAACCAGTCGATCGCCGCCTCAGGCTCCCTCTCGTGCCAAAAGCGTGAGCGCCGCTGCCTCGCGCCAAAAAAGCAAGAAATCACGCCAAATAAACAGCATCGGCGCAGCTACGAGCGAAAAGGAAAGAGGCCATTCTCTTGTTGGGCCGAGGCCCACCCGACGGAAGAATCATGAGGTCGCCCTTGGATGACAATCTGACGGCACGGATGTCGCGACTGCAGAGAGAAGTCGCTCCACGCGACGTCAGAGGATCCGAGCCCGGCAGCGGACAAGGGCGAGCAAGAGAGAGAGAGATCGGCAAGAAGATACTTGGATGAGGAGGACCGGTTGACTGGATTAGTAGTACTAGTCTAGTATGAGCATCTGTAACGGTTGCATAAAATTGATCCATTATAGATGTCTTGAGATCATATGTAATGGTTCTTAAATAAGGAGTTATTATAGATGGCTTGACATATGTAATGGTTCTATATTGTATTAGGAGCCGTTACAGATGACTAACAACAGATTCTAAGAAGAGCCATTACTAATAAGTAGTCATCACTGATGGGTGTTGGTCTTAAAAGATATTTTTAACGGTTGATATAAACAATCGTTATAAATATAGTAATATATAACCGGCCTTTTGAGCCGTTACATATGATCTGTTAGAAATGTGAGGTTTTTTAGTAGTGTCTATATCATTTAGAAAAATGCTACACTTCTCTTGTATCAGTATAACTTATAAACCCTTCTTCTACCCATAAGAGCAACTTCAACAGATTTAGCATTTTTGACTCTCCATTTGATCAAAATACCAACTTGCCAAAAAGATTCCTCTGTATTTCTGCTATAGACTCTAATAGAATCTCCATTTCTAACTCTCCAAATCCTAATGGCTAGTTTCCTCTCTAAATAATTTACACTGTCTGGCCACTCCAACAGCCTCTCTATTTTGCACTCTCCATTATGAAATAAAGGTCCGACTATTATGAAATAAAAGTCCATACTATTATGAAATAACGGTCCATATATGATAGAAATGATAGAATTAAAGGTCCATACATTATAGAAATGATAGAATTTAAGGTCCATACATAATAGAAATGATAAAATTAAAGGTCCATACATGATAGAAATAAAGGTCCTCACACCTCAATTTGAGAGTCGCCTATCAAGGATTTTATTTTGCAACAACTCATAATACATTTTTCTTAGTCCATTCAAGCAACTAGTGTCAATAGCCATAATTCTCTCCTCTTCCACCATCCTCTTCAACTCTACCTCTTTTAATTTTGCATCAACCTTAGTCTTTTTAATTGCTATCTTCTCCTCCTCTTGTTGATATGCACTTTCATAACGCTCTTCTTTCTTCTCTTTGGTAACATCGAATTTATTCTTTTTTGACCACATTATATCAATAGCATTAGTCAAGGAATTATTATTTTCACCAAGATTACTTTTAGCTCTTTTTGCCGCCTTCCTACCACATGGTCTTTTCAAAGAAGTATCCGATGGATTGCCCTCATCCTTATCGGTTGGGGAACATGAGTCCACACATAGGAGTAGGTGATCCTTCTCTTGTGTTTGACAATACCTTTTGCTTCTTATTAGGCGGCATTGATTTTTTGGAAGTCAACCAATCATTATATTTTGGTGCATGCTGCAAAAGAGACCAACAATGCAAAAAGCCAAACTTTTTCTTCTCTGTACCCTCAAAAATATCAAAGCTTGAACCAACTGCAACCAATACAACAATATCTCATCAATCTCAACATTATATTATTTCACCACACAAAAAATGCCCTAAAAAGAAAAACTAACCTTATCTCTGTCTGTCATCCCACTTGGCCTCCTACGCTCCACATTATCTATACAAGATACAAACTTATTGACATTCTTTTAGATATCACCCCAACGATACATGAGAGAGTTATAAGTGTGATCCAAATCAAACTCTTTATGCTTATAGAAGTAAGCATGAATTCTCTTCCAATATGTACCATGTTGTTGTTCATTACTTTGAATTGGATCCATACTAGTATTTAGTCAAGTCGAAACCAACATCTTGTCTTCGTCTTTTGAGAAATTTTTGGACCTCCTGCTAATTGTTCTCATGGACGTAGGAGGTACTTCATTTGGCTCTTGCTGATTCGGAACTAGGAATGGTTGTTCATTTCCGTTCAAATTGTTGCCGTCACATAATATCTCGCTCAAAAAAACCACCGTCCATCCTCCCTACAAAGAAAATATACACATATTGATCCAACTTTATCCTACGAGACACAAAAGAAATATATCCCTGTAGTTTCTATCTAAAAAATAGATGAACTAATAAAATCGCTAATTCTCTGTAGTGTATCCATTCATTTCATAAAAAAACGAGTACGTATCCTCCATCTACTGCACCCATTCACTTTATAAAAAAAAATACATCTCATGGCAGTACTGTATATCAAAAAATTGGATCCAATGTACAATTAACTTCTGCATATGCATAAAAAAAAATATCATCCATCCATACTGTACAACAGGTATAACATACATCCATTCCTGTTCCTTGAAAAAGAAATATCATCCATCCATACCTCACTGGATGTACAAGATGCAGGCAGCGTGGGAGACAAAGGGGGCGGGCAGACCAAGGGCGCAGGGCGGCGGCTTCGGAGAGGCAGTCGCCGGTGCATGGGGGCCACGAGCCCGACTGCGGCGGCCAGCGGCGGGGGACAGAGAGGGCGGGCGAGACCAAGGGCGCGGGGCGGCGGTGTTAGAGAAGTCGTCGCCCGGCGCGGGGTGGCGGCGAACCCGACCGTGGCGGCCGGCGGCTGTGGGCACCCCGGAAGTGCATTATGAAGAGTAACTATTATGGCAACGCGAACTATCTAGATGGATGGGGTCTCGAATAAAACCCGAATAAATGCGGTAACCATCCATCCTCATCGCAGACTTGCCATAATCTTTACCCACTCACAATACAAATCCAAAAATGCCGAGAAGTGTACAAAGGAGATAATTATAAGGATAGCTTGCCAGTCCTCCCCGTCATACGCCCATCAAACCACTCGATGGTGGTGACCAAACACGATACGTACCCCAGAGGACTCGAACCACAATAGCTATCCCCCAACCATCTCAATTATACACAACTCATACTCATGTTCAGCTAGTCCCCAGGAAAGCGACTAGCCTCACACTTTCATCGCAAGCAATTGATAAGCATCACAAGTACTCAGAAGATGGATAAACATGCAGCAGGATTACATACTTTACTTAGAGGGTTCACACCCTAATTCATCACATAGTAACACAAAACATAGCAGCGGAAAATATAAACACAAAAGACAAGAACCAGTGGTGCCAAACCCAACCAGGGCAACCGACTGGGGATAGAGCATAACTTCGACTACATATTATCCTCGCCACCCACGGCGGGATAATAGTAGAGCACACCATCTTCATCGGTAACCTCACCTGAAAAGATGCAACGTGAGTACGAATGGTACTCCGCAAGACTTACACAATAATAATAGTACAAAGGAAGCATGCTGGTTTCTACATCAAGGAAGAAGGCTATATTGACTTGATTTTGCACAAAGCTAATTTTATTGAGCAAGTAATACTTGAAACTATAAGCATTTTGTGAAATAACTCAATCTGAAATTTTAAGACAGCAAGTATATGGTTCTGAAAATGGAACATAAATGAGCATAAACCATGCTTTAAGCATCATCCATGGGCCACCCTTGCCCAAGCAATTGTGCTACACTAGCACACCATGTTTCATGACTAAAGCCAAGTCATATTTAATAATAAAACCTTTCATATAAATCCATTACTCATTAATCATCAAAAATTCCCTTGCATAGACCCATCCATCCATGACTATCCTAAGTCATGGTAACTACATAATCCCAAGTTGGATGCTAACATGACTAACTAACACATCAAGCGGTCGTCCGTAACCGTGGACACGGCTATTCGAATAGTTCTTACTCTGATCAGAGGTGTACATCTTTACCCACACGATGTGATAGAAGCCAAACGGCTACACTCTAGTTTGATCTGTACCCGTCGGTACCCACACTCTACACATTGAGTGCGGACTAGAGGTCACAACAGAACCTTTTGCACGCTTAGCCCCGACCACCTAAACCACGTCTAGGCCCCCGACGACTTAGCCGCGTGCGTGCATGGCAGCTAAGGCGGGCTCACCGTCGCGGGAGGCACCTCCGGCCATATGGATTCACCAAGTGCAGGCCCGCTCTACGTACTCGCACTGAGGTCCTCCAAAGGTCTCCCCTCACGATTGACGGACGGGCATAGATGGTCACAGCCTCCCGTGCTACTGAGTTAAGCCATCCCATGACTGGCATGTGGAAGTACGTAGGGTGCTTGAATAGATGTCAATATGTTCGGTCCTTAACGACCCAGACGGAGCTACGTGCATCGGGGAAACATCATCCCTTCATCGCCCTATCATCCATCCAAGTCAACATATTTTCAATTATTATTCAGAGGTTATTCTTGTCAGATTTTAACCCGTCTATTCGCATTCAACTAGTTTTAAACCGATAGCTCCATCTATCGGATTTCTCTAATTCTAGAAATAAGCATGGCTAAGCATTCGGTAAAATAAGAGTATTCCAAAGTCCTTAACCAGAGGTGACAATGTATAAACATGGCATCAATAACCAAGGAATGGAAATGCATACAATTGGGTAATATTGACTCTACCCATTTTCCCCATTTAACAGACTGAAGCATGCATATAGATATTGTTTTCACAAACAAATCAATTTATTGAAAACATAGGTTCAATATGCTTAGACGCTTGCCTTGCTGCAGCGATAAGTCACACTCAAGCTCTGGGTTAATCTCCATGTACTCCATATCCTCAGAATCTATCGATAAGAAGCAATATGCAAATAAGAAGCAATTAAACATGTCTATGCAACATGATCAATTAATTATGAGATAAATACAGTAGGTATGGTATGTCCTAATAAGATTTTAGGAGAAAGAACCAAGTCATTTGCATCCCTGGATTGGGAGATGCAAAAATGACAAGGTGGAAGGGCTGAAAACGGCAAAAGCCGAAACTATAGGAAAGCTCTAAGTGGAAAATATGTGCTTACCTTCTCTGGTAGGATTTTATGAGTGTGAGCATTTTTATGTGAAAATACATATCTTCCTGGTTCCGACAAAATTTGGTTTACTGAAATCCGATTTAAAATGATTTAGATATGAATTTTACAAGTTTAACAAAAAGAAAGGTTAGAAAATTACTTAGGCCTATTTTGGGAGGTATTTTTATCAAATACAACTTTTCCACAGTAAGGCTATAATTTTCTGAGTTTAACAGAAGTGGTTTCACATTTTTAGCAAATAGGATGAATTTTCTAGAAATTCATAAACTTTTAGGTCACAAAGAGGTATAGAAAAGATATTTCCATTTTTAAAGAAAAACCCTACACAGAAGGTCTCACTTTTTATTTTACCAAATTAAAGAGCATAATTTTATGAATCCACAGAAATTTGGTTTACCTCAAAAGGAGTTAAATGAATTTTATGGGAATATTTCAAGTTATTAAGCCCAAAATAAGTCAATTTTGCTTCATATTATTTTATGGATATCTTCTGTACAGAAGTTGTCATATTTTATTTTACAGTAATAAAGTTCACAAATTTACAGAGCTAACAAAATTGGTTTCCCTCAATTTGGAGTCAAAATGGAGAAGTTATGGATTTGCAAAGTTTAGCCATTTTTCTGTTGTAAGATAAATGTTTTAATTACTTTTCCTATTTCTTTCTTCTTTCTTCTTTTCTGCTTTCCCTTGCAGCCTGGGCCCGCAAGCCAGTGAGACAAAGTGCGCAAGAGCAGGGCGCGGGCACGAGAGCGCGAGGGCGCGGGCACGAGGGCGCGAGCGCGAGGGCGCGAGGGCGCGGTCGCGAGCAGACAGAGCCGGCGAGCTTCTCGGCGGCGGCGACGGTGAACGGCGGCTCGGCTGTGGTCGGGCCCAAAACAGAAAAGGTAGAGGAGTTCACAGCGGAGCTAAGGGTGGTCTTCTTGACACCTCGGGTGACTGGAATATCGCCGGCGGCGAGCTCCAGCGGCGGAGTGGTTCGGGTTGGCTAGGCCGACTCGGCTACGGGCGGTTTTAGGCCAAAACAAAGCATGCCTTAGCGTCTAAAGGGTACCAAGATGCTCACTGAAGGTTGTGCTGGTCTCGGTGAAACGGAAACAGCAACGGCGACGGCGAATGAGGTCCAGCGGCGGCGAACTCCTTCGGTTTCACATCGGCGGCCTTCTCCCGGGGTTCTGCAGTCGGGGTGAGGTGTCTAACAGGTTAGAGACCTCCTAGGGATGGCTCCTGTACAATGAATGGACTGAGGACTACCAGAGAGAAAGAAATCGATGGCGGCGGCAGTTGGCCGGACTTGGGGAAGATGACCTGGATCTCGAGCTTCACTACATCCTTTCCTGATTCCTTCTGCCGGTGGTCCTCTGGACGTGAGGCGATGAGGTTGGCGCAAGGGCTCGGTCGGCGGTGTACTGTATCGGCCCGAACGACCGTGATGTCCTGGCGGCGGCGTTGCAGAGCAGAGAGCGAAACACGGCGGCCTCGACCGGCGGTCCTAGGGCAGCCAAGAACAAAAATGGAACTATTAAAATGTGGAGATCACGTTCCCGTGGTCAAGAATGGATGGAACTCACCGGATCCCACTCGGGCTCGGTCGAACACTCTCGGCAGAGGAGAGAAAGGGGTTGCCGGAGGTGATCCTTGCGGTCTCCGTCGGTGTTCTTGGTGAGGACGTGAAGAGGAAAGGGAGGAGAGATGGCTGGCGTGTTCTGAGGCGAAATGGCCGAGGTTTCCCATGGTGGAGCTCATCTAGGTCACTTTGTGTGTGCTGTGGGAGAGGAGAACGAGAGGAAGACACGTCTGCCATGCAATGCTGAGTCGTCTCCACTGCTACAGTGGTCAAGGTGGGTCCCACATGTCAGGAAATAGTGTTCTACTCATATTTAGCTAGATTTACTCTATGGCTTGTGGGTCCAAGTAGTGATGGTCTAGGAGGAGTGGAGGAGTATGGGTGAATTTCCTGGTGAAACACACTGTCACATGCTGCTATGAGGCTGACAAGTGGGCCAGGTCTTGTGGGGTCCACTGGTTAGTGTCTTGAGAGAGAGGAAACCTCTAGAGACTATTTTGTGAGCTGTCCAACATGCAGTTCTCTAAATTACTGTTTCACTAAGTAAATGAGGAGCATAAATTATGGGAAAATAATGGGAGGTAGAGGAAGATGTATTTAACATGCTGACCAAATTTCGTGGTTAGAAGTGTTCTGGTTTGCCTTTGGTGAAATTGCAAAGTAGGCACACAGACCCAGTTTTTCTGCAGCTTGATTTATTCCTCCAGTGCCTTGATCTCATTATTTTATGTGATTTCTTTGGGAATTAAATTAAACCAAAATTCCTGGTAGTAGGGTTCATGGTTTCACACCTTTTGGTAGAATTTCACTGTCTAATTAATCTTCACTCTTATTTGGTGAATTTTAGAAGTAAACTAATTTGTCTCAGCCAGCTTTCTAGTTTTGCTGATTTGAGGGACTTGGTTGAAGTATTTATTGAAGTGATAAAATTATGTAAAATTTACAGTGGGTTGATTTGGTGAGATAGTGCTTACAGGAATTTTTCCATGGTTTTATGTGCAACCTAACATCCTTAGAAAATCCTTAGACTATACAAATGCATATGTCGAAGAGAAGGACACAGGCTGAAACTTGTTTGGAATTTTTAAGGGATCTAAACTAATGAAATAAATTCTGGAAAAATTATATTGATTCATGATAATTAAAATAGTATTTGAATAAATTATTTCCCACATATGTTTCTGTTCAACTTGATGCACTATTTGGTAAGGTTTGGTTTTTACCGATTAGGGTTTTAACTATTGAAGGTTTACATATTGCAAACTTTATTTTGCAAGAAGTGATGATGCAAGAATTTACTTTGTGCACTCTAGTGGCAGTAGGTCATAACCCTTATTACTTGGAATTAGATTTGGGACTGTGACAGCGGCGGGGGACGGAGGCTGTGGCGCGGGAGAAGAAGGCGGCGACGGGGGAGGCTGAGACGCAAGCAGTGATGGGGGCGGTCGAGACGCAGGCGGCCGCCGCGGGCCGGCGGCGCGGGATGGCAGCGTGGCTAAGCTAGGCAGCGACTGGGGCGGGCGTAGGAGGCGGCGACGGTCCGGGGGTGCGCGATGGAGGCGGCGACGGCGGATTCGAGCCCTACATCGGTAGCAAACCAGGTACCTCGCCCCTCCCTGTCCTTTGCGACGTACGGATTGAGGAAGGATTGAGGAAAAATTAGTAGGGCCCACGTGCAGAGGAGAGTTTGATCAGTGAGTTTGGCTGGCCACCAAAATTTGGTTTAGCCATCCAAATGCTAAGTCTGTTGGAGTTTCTCTAACCTAATTAAGTCAACATGTTTTACCAGATGTTTTCTGGGGAAAATACTCCAGTAAGCGAAAGCTACACCAAAGAGCTCCCATTTTATAAGTCAAAAGGTCATGATTACGAGCGTCTATTCAAAAGTCAACATTTTTTATTAATGAATAATCTGGTCTTTGCTTTAACAAAAGCTACAACTAATTATTATAAAGTTGTTGATTACATAGGAAGTACAAATGAAACAAAAGGATGACGACAAGACATATACGAAAAATAGCAAAAGACACAGCTTATTCAAAAAAACAATTCTATCGGTAAATATCCATCCAAAGTTATAATAAATCTGTAAAACCAATGTCTCTAAATTATGGCATGTAAGATATATGTACGGATTCTCTGTACTTGTCACACTTTTATAGTTGGGCCTAAAACTGAAGCTAGTATATTGCCCTGAAAAGTACCTGCATACAAAATTTATGTAGAGTTTTATTAAAAACCATATCAATTCTATAAAGCCAAAGTACCCAACATAAAACATATGCTTCTACAAAAATTAGTTTTTTTGGTTTTAGAATCAATACCAAAGAGTCAACTTCACCAATGTGAAAATACTATTTGGTGACTATAAACCAAATGATACATAAACCATTCTCTAAAGAAATCTAGTAAAATAATGACAATCGAAGAATAGATGTTGGATAGTTTTATCATGGATATAGAAACAATATTTTTTACTATCATTTCAATTTCTTCATGCTAGATTAATTATCTTTTATTAAAATT
Organism: Oryza meyeriana var. granulata; assembly: GCA_003991445.1. Classification (NCBI taxonomy): domain Eukaryota; kingdom Viridiplantae; phylum Streptophyta; class Magnoliopsida; order Poales; family Poaceae; genus Oryza; species Oryza meyeriana. The sequence continues at coordinate 57,841 of RYFJ01002894.1, forward strand.
ACCCCTTTAAATAAATACCACATATATATCCAAAAGACAACATTTGGTCCTATACGTAGTTGTACGTCCCACTGTTTTGGCTACTAGAGATGATCTCCTTACCATTTTTGCAATATCAGACCCAATCAATTGACATATCCCAATTCTCCAATCCCCAGCGCCACAATCGTCCGGCACCGCCCGCCGCCTCATGCGCGTTTCCGCCAGCCAGCTGCTCGAGCAGTCGAGCTCGTCCCTGCCGGCAAGCTGAACAGCAGCAGCCGGAGGCTGGGAGCACCTTCCCACAGGCCGGGGGCACCTTCCCACATTCCGGAAGCTAATAGTTAAGAGCATCTTCAGTAATAGCCCCAAAAACAGAGTCCCTACTTTCTGAGTAGGGGCTCATTCTACTTTCTGGGGCTCTGTTTTTGACACCCAACTCCAACAAGAGCCTCTAAATCTGAGCCACTATTTCTTTTTCTCTCATATTTCAATATAATCTATATGTATATTTTTATATTATATCACTAAAATTCAAACTCAAATATTTGTAAACCATAACAATAAACCATATTCAATCGAAAGTAACAAAATTGCAAAACCTCCAATAATGTTGTTCCATGACACCGAATCCTTTTCAACTGTCTCAGTGTCAAACACATAATCCACTCGATTCACACATCCACACTTGCAAAACATGTCAATCAGTGCATTGCACACATGGGTTGATCTCCCCAGCTTCCTCTTTCACACATATCAGTAAATCCTCTTTCCAAGTGAAAGAGAGCCTGACTCTGCACATACGGCCAGGATACCACAACCGCAGCAACATCAAGTTCCACGGAAGCCTCCTTCATCTGAGCAAACAACTTTCCTGCCTCATCGACAAGCCCCTTCTGTGCACATGCGCAGACCATTATAGTCCATCTCACCAAGTTCTTGCTAGGCATCTTGTCAAAGATCACCCGAGTCATCTCCAGGTAACCCTTCTTGCAGTAACTTGACACCATCGTCGACCAAGACACAACATTCCTCTCCGGCATGCGCTAAAACAGCTCGAATGTCGCCTCCACCTCCCCAGCTTAATGACGTGCGAGCCACGGAAGGCCGTGCGGCAGTGATGCCAGGTGCTGCTCCACCAGCCACCGGTGCGACGGGGCGTCCCACCACGGCGGCGGGCGGAGCGCCAAAGATGGGGCCGTGGACATGGCCTGGAGATGCCTCGGCGGCGGCGGCGGCGGCGACGGCGGTGGTGGCCGTGGTGCGCACCGAAGAGGAGGCGTGACCGGTGAGGTGGGGGAACGGCTCGCGGCAGGTCATCCCCTCGGGGCACACCACTAGCCTGCCGGGGCGGCGAAAGAGATGGGCCTGCATGGCGGTGCGGTCGGCGGCGCGGTCGCGGGTGAGGCGGAAGGTGCGGATAGGCGCCAGGATCTCGGAGAGGCGGCTGATGCTGTAGATGGCGGCAGCGAGGTCGGCGCGACCGAAGGCGGCGGAGACGTAGAGCAGGTCGAGCAGGGAGCGGTAGTTGCAGGCGAAGAGGTTGAAGGCGGCGGCGCGAGAGGGAGTTGGACGGGCACGCGGGGAAAAATTGTTTCACGGGAGAGAAAAAAACTTTCAATAGAGTAGAGAGCTCCCTACGTACCCGTGGGAGATGGGGCTGAGGAGGAAGATTTTGGGGCCTCCATAAAGTAAGGACTTGAGTTAGGGCCCTGTTGGACTTGAGTTTTTCTGTCTGGCTTCAAAAAATAGAGGAGGGCCCTGTTTAGGGTCCCTCGTTGGAGATGCTCTAAAGGATTAAAGGGCCGGCAATGCAACTTGTGTGGATTGTACTTATAGAGATATCAATCAAGTTTATTTTTTCCCTCTAAATTTTGTGTATGTGGATGCTATTTGCTTCATATTATTCAGTGATGACCGATGAGATTATTTGGCATCTGGAGTGATTAAACTTTATGTATGTGGATGCTGTTTGCTTCATGTATATGCAGCTAAATTGAGAGCTAAATTGTTTGATATAACAACCCATAGGGTAGCTCCCAAGTCTGGCATTGATGATGCTTATTTTTTGCTGGGCGAATTTTTTAAAAAAACTAGAAAGTGATCCCTGGCTGGGCGGGGTGGCCAAATCTTGCACTTGGGCAGACTTGCCATCCACTATGGCTATCTCTCGTGCAAGTGGGTAGCACTTCCTCCCTTCTCCTCCTCCTCCAACTGACGCCGCCGCCTCTCTCCCCACTAGCACCGGTTCCACCGCTTCCTTGGACAATCGTTGCCATCACCGCCCTACCGCAAGCCCAGGACCGCCACCGCAGCCCATCTGCCCGCCTCCTCCTTGATAGCGCGGCGAGACCAGGAGCCCAAGGGCTGCTGTCTCCGCCTCTCTCTGCTGTAGTTCTGCAGTGTACAAGCCACAAGGTGAGCTGTCGGCCTAAAGTTAGCATTGCCACGGCGTGCTCTGCGCTACTGCTGCATTGGATCCCAGTTGAGTTGGCCATAGAAAATGTTCACAAACCTTACCAGCATAAATAAATAGAGCAATTTGAGATGAGGAAAAAGTATACAAAGCTAACTATTCAATTATCTCAGGGATCTATCTGGTTATCTTGTCCATATCTCCATTAAGGTCAATACCGTGACACTAGCATGAAGAATGAAGAACTGCAATTGCTAGCTTTTAAGGTAAGTACCGTAGCACTAGCATTGACCATTTAGAATATTATATATGATTTATTATCAAATAATTGCTTATACAGGATGGCTGCTGTCGGCGAAACGGGATAGGGGGTCCCACATACCCCGAGGATGTGTGGGTCATCAGCCACGTCAACTCCCCCGGGGCCACATTCTGCATCGACGACGGCTGGCTCTCCTGCTGAGTGCCCGGGTGCGCCTCGCTCGGTGCATCTTCTCGGGTCCCCGAGTTCCGGGGATACTCCCCGGTTTCGGGACCCACACGCACAGTCCCGAGGCGCGTTCTCCAGAAGCGGACCAGCTCTCCAACCACCCGCATTAATGACGAAGCGACGGGGCCTGTCGCCCTTGTCGCCTGCGCTGCAGTCAGACGTGCAGTCAGAGACCTTTGACTTCGGCAACCAGGGCATGCGCCGTCACATCCTCACGTCCCAGCGACTCGGCCGCCTGCATCATACCTACCCCGGCGTGGGCTCGGCAGGCGGGCGTCAGTGACTGGACTTTCCTCCAACTCCGACGTGGGCGTCGCAGGCAGACGTGGCAACAGGAGAACTCATCAGAATACCTCTCTCTCCGTGTACTGGCACTATGGACTCCCCTTGACTTATAAAAGGAGGATCCGTGCCCTAGGCTCAGTAGGTTCAGCTCCGGCGATTTAGCTAGGCAACGAATACCACTCAGATAGCTTACGGAGAGAGCTTCCCAGGGCCCGAGCTGCCTGGGAAGAACACACTGTAGTAACAACTCAAAACCATCCATTCATCTCCACATAGCATACACACAGGAGTAGGGTATTACGCTTCCGAGCGGCCCGAACCTGTCTACTTCCTCCTGTCTTCTTTGTGTGCCATCACCCACCGATCGATCTTTCTTCTACACCGGACGCCGCATTCACCTGAGAACTACTCCCCTGGCCGAATCTCAAAGGGGGGTCTCCGGACTTCCCGCAGTCGAGGTTTCACCCTCCGACAACTGCGATCTAAGGAAACAATTTTTGGTATATCTATTGACGTACCAAGAGAATGAATGTGAAAGCAATATCCCCGGCGGCACACGAGATTTCTAAAGTGTATCCTAATGCTCATAGAATTAGTTAATTACGTGGAGGGTATTTCTATATTATACCGACTACATTTATTTTGGACATGTTTATGTCAGCAACAAATTAATGAAATAAATCTCTATTGTTCTTTTTTGTGTGGACATATATTGATCTCATATATGTATTGACATGATTAGAAATGACTGAGACTGACTACTTACTTTGTTCCCCTACGTATGTTTTTAATACAAAGACATTATACTATCTCTTTGTTCTCATATATGCATTTGGACTGATTCTAGAAAAATTAATTTGACTAACATAAAATTATTAACGAAGCTATTATGACACCGTAGCGTTAGCACTGGCATATTACTAGTAAGGAATAAAATAATAATTATATCTCTCTCTTCTCACCTCACTCTCTTTCTCCATGCATGTGAGATATGTAATATATTTTTTAATTTTTTGATGGGACATACCTTATAGTCCACTTCAAGACTTAACCATTGTAAGAAATAAAATTGCTAAAGACCAATACTCATGGGCCCACCTATAATAACTAGTTGAGCAATATACGTTGTCCTTGCCCTTAGGCTTAACCAAGTGACAACCTCGTCGTCGCGGTGAGGTGGTGTCCATTTGACGAACGTGACTTTTTTAGCCGTCTTCCCTTCCTCCTGCCCCGCATGTCCGCGAGTACCTTTAATTTGGGCTGGAGCTGACCGCCCCTCGTCCTGCTTCCAATCGTCCTTGGTCCGTACTCGTCCATTGCGTGGGCGTCGTCGTGCAGTGCAACTAAACATTGCGTTATTGTCTAAAAAAGGATTATTTTAGAGTATTCTGGGTGAACATGAGCTGTCCATTTTAGTAGATCCAACAGACCAGGTGTCTTCCTACTGCCCCTGATAGACTGTGTAGTAGTGTAGTAGAAGGGTATTTCGGGGGAAAAAAGGGGCATTGATGTAAATATGTACTGATTAAGGGAGAAAAGGGAGTGGAGACTGAGATGGCATGGCTAGGGTTGGGCTACCTGGGTGTTGCCACCGCCGCCGCCACCACCGCCCTCTTCGTCGTCCCAATGCTGCACCGAAGCTGCCCCAACATCGGATCCTCCCTCGCGACCCTCATCAAGCCACAGCAGATGAGGGGGAGGGGCACATCTCCAGCGAGCGCTCCCCATCATATCCTGCCATCCAGCCATGCTCGCCCCTCTCGTGGAATTGGTGATGGCGGATGGACTTCGGCGTCGATGGTTGGAGCTTTGCTTCCATCGTGGTGTAGACAGCGGGAGCTCCACCTTCAATGCGGCTGCTCACTGCCTGGTGACAACCACGGCTTCTCTCATGGTGCGAGCATCCATATCAGGGCAGCACGATGGATGCGCTCTGTGCCTCGGTCCGCTCTCTCGAGGCACACCTCCGTGGCACCCTCCTCTTCCTCTCCTCAGCGCGTCCCCCTCCTTGACGAGATCGCCACCAATGGCCCGAATGGGAGAGGAGTCGCCGGATGGACCGCCACATCGAGGCCGTCGCCCCCACCTTGTCGGGTCCACTGACCCTTGCTTCCATCCTGCCACCTCCCCTCTATATAGGCCTTCCTCATCAGTGAGCAATCAATACATTTGTGTGCAGTTCATTCATTATTATCAGCAGGGCCGTCCCGGCAAATCCGGAGGCCTTGTGCGAAACTATAAACTGGGCCATAGTGGCCTAGTAAAATAGTATAAAAATGACATATATGCTATAATATAGTACATATAAATGAGATGTTTTAAGAATTATTATACCTATTCATTATTCAACTCTTGGTTACATGATCTTCACTTGAAGAACATCATTCTTTTAGTGTTCTTTAAAATAAATTCTTCAATGATATGCTTATAATTAATCTTCTCCAGCATGTCACTCTCAAGTGCTATCATGGCCAAATCGTTAAGTCTTTCTTGTGTCATTGTAGAACGCAAGTAGGACTTCAATAGCTTCAATTTAGAAAAGCTTCGTTTTGCTGATGCAGCCGTCATAGGAATAGGAAGTGCTGCATCGGTTCATCTTCCGCAAGCTATTTGGGCTGCGTTTTGCTATGGATTGGGCCGAAATCAACTAAATTAAAGCCTACTATATGATTATACCTAAAGTGTACATCGTATTTTGGGGCCCTTAGAATTTGGGGGCCTGTGCGGTCACACAGCCCGCACGGGCCCAAGGACGGCCCTGATTATCAGCGAAAATTCCTGAGAATGAGAATACTCAGTGAACCTTGGTCTCTTTGAATCAGTAGAAAACTCCTGAGAATGAGAATGAGAATAATTAGTGAATAATCTTGGTCTGAACCTTGGTCTTTCAATCAGTATGAACCTTAGTTGATCTAGACTAAAATCAGTATGAACCTCATGCTGAATCTTTTAAGCTTAACCAAGATTCAGACCAACATTACATCAAGATTCAACATATTGCATTGCATTCCATAGAGTTGATCTGGATGTGGATTTCCAAAATCAAAGATAACTGTATTTTTTTCAATAATTCATGTCTTGAATACATATTAGTTCAGAAATGTTGTGCAAGCTATATATGCTTTTTTACATGCACATGTTCAAAACTTTACAAATGTAGTGGCATAGACTAAAGCAGTGTATCGGTCATCTTCTCTTAGAGGATTTGTGATAAATATTGCAAGGGCATGAAAATTGGAGGTGCCCCTGTGGGGTTACTTTCAGTATCAGACTTGGTTATAAAATTCATGTTGTACTAGTAGCAGAAAGTAATCAGACGACCTCGTTTGGTAATTAAATCATCTGAATAAATGTTGTTGATCAGCATTATGCTCACAAGTGGAAAAAGAGGGTAACGGTTAATGTGAAACTTCAGGTTTTTATTTGTTGTTGCTTACAGAGATCATGTCAAACTTGTTGGGTTTTTTTATTTTTGCATGTAATAGTGAGAATGGAAGGAGATGGGTATTTTACTACCTTGATGAATGAGGACAGTACTGCACTGGGTTGGGATGCTCTGAATAGCCAAGTATAAATTTTTGTAGTTTGTAGCTCTGACATCTCAACTGTAAATATTCATTACTATATTACTAGCCGAGTGCAAATGTGACAGCTGATTTGTCTTATGGCCATTTGAGAAGTGAATAAATTGGATTATATGTGCTAATTCCTGAGGCAGCATGTCAAGGGCGTTAGCGCCCAAGGTAGCAGGACCACGGCTACGGAGTTCGTAGCCTGGACCGGTAATGGCGCAGGGTTTCTTCCCTAGGCGCCCAATGGTGAAGGAGATTAGATTTGGGAGAAAGAGGAAGATTAGAAATAGTTGTTATTGCTTGCCCCTAACGAGGACTGGGTACAAGGAATAAATAGGCACTTGGCCAGCTGACTAAAAGGAAATAATTCCACGAAATCCTCTAAATATTGCCTCTAATTCTTACTTTCCTTACATGCGCCGCGCTCCCTGCGGGAGTAGTGGCAGCCCCACATGACATCTCTCCCCCCCTCGACCAGCAGCTCGTCCTCGAGCTGAAACGATAGATAGCGCCCAATGAAATCATCCACGTCTTCCCAGGTGGCGGAGGAGGCCGGCTCGTTCTTCCATTGAATTAGCACTTGACGCACCCCGCGAGCGAGGCGTGTGCGGATGGCGCGCTCTGGTTCAGGAACCGCGGCGCCATGGTGTAGAGCCGGTAGTGGGGGAGGCGCAGCCGGAGGTGTTCCCACGAACGGCTTGAGGAGGCCCACGTGGAAGACGTCGTGCAGGCGGGCGCAGGGTGGAAGGGCGAGCCGGACGGCGACCTGGTTGATGATCGCGGAGACGCAGTACGGCCCGTAGAAGCGTGGCTTCAGCTTCCCCCGCGTCGGAGCTTGTAGGGAGGCAGCCGCACGATGACGGAGACGTAGCCACACCCAGTCCCCAACGGCATAGGAGACGGCCCGGTGGTGCTGGTCATAGTGCCGTTTGTAGATCGCCTAAGCCTGTTCAAGGCGGTAGCGGACGTCGGCCAGTAGCTCGTCACGATCCGCCATGTTCTTGGCGACAGCTGCCACACGGGTCTCACCCGGCTCGTATGAGCGGATGGTCGGAGGATCGCGGCCGTAGACGATCTTGAAGGGAGTGTCCTTGAGGGCCGTCTGGAAGGCGGTGTTGTAGATGAACTCGGCCCACGGGAGCCAGCGCAGCCATTGGCGGGGACGGTCGCCTGTGAAGCACCGGAGGTATATGACAATGACCTTGTTGGCGGCCTCAGTTTGACCATCCGACTGCGGGTGGAAGGCGGATGTCATGTGAAGCTTGGCGCCCGACAAGCGCATGAGTTCGCTCCAGAACTTGGACATAAACACCGGATCGCGGTCCGACACCATGGACTGCGGGATCCCGTGAAGTCGAACAATGTCGCTGAAGAAGGCCTGGGCCACCGTCTCCGCTGTGTACGGGTGGGCGAGGGGGATGAAGTGTCAGTACTTGCTGAAACGATCGACCACCGTAAGGATGACCGACTTGCCGCCCACCTTGGGAAGGGCCTCAACGAAGTCCAAGCCGATGTCTGCCCACACCATGGTCAGGACAGGGAGCGGCAATAGTAGACCCGCAGGGTGGAGGTGATCCGACTTGTAACGTTGGCACGTCGAACAGGTGCGGATGAAGTCCTGGATCACGCGGCGAAGGTTGGGTGAGTGGAAGTCGCGGCGGAACCGATGCAGCGTGCGCTGCACGCCTTCATGGCCCTCGTGGAGTGTGGCCACCAGTTTGTGGAGGAGGGGCGATCCAGGTGGGATGTAGAGCCTGGAGTGGAATGCGACCAAGTCATCGATGAGAGACCACGGGGACCCCCGCTGGCCAGCCTCAATGTCGTTGCGGAGGGCTACCAGGGCGGGGTCTGTGGTCTGGGTTTGGCGGAGGCGATCCACAAAGTCGAAGCGGGGAGCCGAGACGGCGAGGATGGCGTCGTCCTCCGTGTCCCTACGAGATAGCACGTCCGCCACCGTGTTGGTGGTGCCAGGCTTATACTCGACCGTGAAATCGAAGCCCAGCAGTTTGCCTACCCAATGATGTTGTGGAATGGTGGCGAGGCGCTGATCCAATAAAAATTTCAGACTGTAGTGGTCAGTTCTTACCAAGAAGCGACGTCCCCACAAGTATGGCCGCCAATGGCGGATGGCGAGCACGAGACCGATTAACTCGCGTTCGTAGGCGGCCAGCAAGCGATGACGAGGAGCCACCGGTCAGCTGAAGAAGGCGATCGGGTGTGAGCCCTATAACAGGACGGCGCCGAAGCCGTGGGTGGAGGCGTCGCACTCGATCTCAAAGGGCCGGTCGAACTCGGGCAGCGCTAGAACGGGAGCCGTGGTGATGGCCGTCTTCAGGGCTTCAAAGGCCGTCGTGGCCTCCTCGGACCACAGGAACCCCTCCTTCTTGAGCAGGGTAGTGAGGGGGGCTGCAATGGTGCCGTAGTCACGAACGAATTTGCGGTAATACCCCGCAAGGCCGAGGAAGCTGCGGACAGCATGAGTCGAGCGTGGTGGCGGCCACTCTCGCACCGCTTGGACCTTGGCCGGATCCATGGCCACGCCGGCAGCGGAGATGACGTGTCCCAAGTAGGAGATCGACTCCACCCCGAAGGTGCACTTGGAGCGCTTCACGAACAGGCAGTGCTGCTGTAGCCTGTCGAGGACGGTGCGGACCTGGCGGAGATGGTCAGCCCACGTCTTGCTGAAGATGAGGATGTCGTCGAAGAAGACGAGGACGAAGCGGTGGAGGTATGGTCGCAGGACGTCATTCATCAGAGCCTGAAATGTAGCAGGCGCGTTGCACAGCCCGAAAGGCATTACCAGAAACTCGTAGAGGCCATTGTGCGTCCGGAACGCCGTCTTGGCAATATCAGCCAGGTTCATCCGAACCTGGTGGGACCCAGAGCGGAGGTCGAGCTTGGTGAAGAATTTGGCGCCGTGTAGCTCGTCGAGGAGTTCGTCGACCACAGGAATCAGGAATGCGTCCTTGACCGTGATGGCATTGAGGGCCCGGTAGTCGATGCAGAAACACCACGAGCCATCCGCCTTCCTGACCAAGAGGACGGGCGAGGAGAACGCCGAAGAGCTCGGCCGGATGAGCCCCTGGCGCAGCATGTCGGCGCACTGCCACTCCAGCTCGTCCTTGTGGGTGGCCGGGTAGCGGTAGGGGCGCATGGCGACTGGGGCAGCACCTGGCTGGAGGACGATGTGGTAGTCGCGGGTCCGAGGCGGTGGAAGCCCATGCGGCTCGGTGAAGACGTCGGCGAAGGCGGTGAGCAAGGCCTCCAGGAGATCGCGGCCGGAGCATGAGCGGAGTCCGGGGGAAACTGGTCCCGGCGCACCTTGCCAATAGACCTGATGGTCCTTGTGCCAAAAGGACATGGTGAGGGCTGCGAAATCCCACAGGATAGGCCTGAGGGTGGCGAGCCACTGGGTCCCGAGCACCACGTCGTACCCTGCCAAGGGAAGTGCGAAGAGGTCGGCGGAGAAGTCGTCGCCGGCGATGTAGAACGCCGCTCCCCGGGCCACTCCAGTGCACGGAACCCGCTCGCCATTGGCCACCGTGACGGACGCAGAGCCGTGATGGACCATGGGGAGGCCGGTCCGAGCGGCAGCTTCCGCGGTGATGAAGTTGTGTGTCGAGCCCGAGTCGATGAGTGCTTGGAGCTCGACGCCGCCCATGCGGAGGCGCATCTGCATGGTGTCGCTAGTGCGGATGCCGGCGATCGCGTGGAGCGAGATTTGGGGTTCTGAGGCGTCCGGATCGGCGGCGGCCTCCTCGTCATCATCCGCCTCCGCAAGGTCCAGCAGGAACAGGCGCTGGCACACGCGGTTATGGCCGCGCCCAAACTTGTCGTTACAGTTGAAGCAGAGACCGAGCCGGCGGCGTTCTTCCATCTCGGATGCCGACAGGCGGCGGACGGGGCGACCTTCCACCGTGACGGTGGCGGCAGGGGCGGCCGCAGCAGGCGCCGGAGCCGGCAGGGCGAGACGGGGAGGGGGAGTCGAAAGGAGGCCCCTTTGCTGTGGCCGCGCACTGGTCGCGGAGCTCCAGCTTCTAGGCAAGGCTCATGGCGAAGGCGAGCGACTGGGGGTTGTGGACCTCCACGTCGAGGTTGAGGGGCAGTTGCAGGCCCACCGTGAAGATTTGGACCCTCTGCGCCTCCGTGAGCACGCCGGCGCGAGGAAGGAGGGCCTCGAAGCGGTCCTGGTAGTCGACGACGGACCCCGTGCGCTTGCAAGCCATGAGCTCGCCGAGGGGATTGGAGCGTAGGGGCGGCCCGAACCGAAGATGCAGCAGCTCGGTGAAACGGTGCCATGCCAGTGTGCCCTCGTCCTGCTGAACTTGGATGTACCACATCTGGGCACCGGCTTCTAGGTTGTAGGAGGCCATCCAGACCTTCTCCTCCTCCGCGATGCGCTGCTGATGAAAATACGACTCACATCGATTGATGAATGCCAGGGGATCAGATTTGCCGTCGAATTTGGGAAAGTCCATCTTTTGGAAACGTGGGGGCCTGTCGTTGTGGTGTTCACCGGATGCCACCGAAGAGGAAGCAGGGGACGTCATCTGGAGCGCGTTGACCTTAGCCTGCAGGGTGTCGACGGTCACCGCCAACGACTGGATGAGCGCCGTAAGATCAGCTGTAGTCGGCTCGGCCATGGGCGGAGAGGCTGGGAGGGGTAGCGTGGCGGTGGGGGAGCGCCTGGAACCCGATACCAGGTTGTCAAGGGCGTTAGCGCCCAAGGTAGCAGGACCACGGCTACGGAGTTCGTAGCCTGGACCGGTAATGGCGCAGGGTTTCTTCCCTAGGCGTCCAATGGTGAAGGAGATTAGATTTGGGAGAAAGAGGAAGATTAGAAATAGTTGTTATTGCTTGCCCCTAACGAGGGCTAGGTACAAGGAATAAATAGGCACTTGGCCAGCTGACTAAAAGGAAATAATTCCACGAAATCCTCTAAATCTTGCCTCTAACTCTTACTTTCCTTACATGCGCCGCGCTCCCTGTGGGAGTAGTGGCGGCCCCACATGACACAGCAAAAATTTATTTTACTACAGTGGAAAATAGATTAATATGTGAAATTCATTTATTTTAACAGTTTGGCTAATAGAGTGCTAGGTCAACCTGTGTATTAGTATTCCTCGTTTTAGTATGTTGTCAATGTAAATGGTCTTTGTTGCATCTTAAGATAGCTCAGTAAATTGTAAATGGTCTTACTTCTGCAGACCAGAGTAGCTCACATAAGAAAATGTGGCGAACCAGCGTATTGCTCGCAGACGTGTGGCCGGAAATCAACATAAAAGAGGAAATTTTAATGGGTAGATGATGCAATTTATTACTATTGGTTTCATTTGAATTCTGTAAAGTTAAGTCGGCTCCATCCAACGAATTTCAGCATTTGCCTGGTAGAAACACGAGCTTTTCCATTCGTTTTGATTTGGTTTCAGATTATAGTCATTGCTATGCATGTGTGCATGTATCGACCTAACTGATTTATACTCCATTGAGTCTCTTCTTAATTATCCTAGTATGAGATGAATGTCGGGCAACAAGATCAGTATGTTGCCTTTTCGCTTAGTAGTCAGTGTAAAGTTGATCCAGTTCTTTACGTATTTCTGAGATAAAACCAATTTGCGGTGAGGAGGCTGCCAAAGACGCATGCATTTGTTCCGGACTTCCAGGGAAACTGAGAATAGATGCATCACAGGAATCACTTGATTCTGAATTTTTTGATCACGGCTGCACGAGCCATATACCTCTTGTATCTCTTCTGTTCTTTTTTTTTCAGTGTATGGATGAAATTAAATTTATATTACATACTCCTCTGAAAAGCATATGCAATTGTCGGGAGTATAAACCCAAACATTATCTGATTTTGAAGCAGGAAAACAATTTTGAATAAGTTGCATGCCAAACTTGTCTGTATGTTTCACTTTTGGTTTCCTACTATCAAAATATAGAACAGAAATTTGGTTTCCTACTACGAAAAAAGGATGCATTCAGCATGTCTGTATGCCAGATGTTTAGAATAAAATTGTGCCATTGAAAGGATTAGTGGACGCATGAGCTGGGAGCCTAGGTTAGCCTGATGGCAAAGGAATCCAGAGCCCATGAGACCATTAACGGGTTGCTTCTTTGGTTTCTCAGTTCTGTCAAGTGTTACCTTCTCGCATGATAAGAACTCTACAAGTTTCATCGCCGGAACCCAAAAAGCCCACACAACACAGAAAAGGCAGAAACTTTGAACATGTAATTTTCTGCTACTTGGAAAGTTGGAATCCATTATCGTGCCATCGTACATCAAATTCATAAATTGACTATTATGAATAAGTTGTCTAGCAGCTATGCATGAAAAAATATGTTCTTAAAAGGCTCATATTACGGAAATTGAACTCCCGTTGTGCTATTTTGTCGCCTTTCCGGCACCTGTCTATTTTTTTTATTTTGGGATTACAGTGTTCTTGTTTAGTGTGGAACCGATCGTCTTTCTATCCAAAATTTCAAACGCTTATATGTGTATTTAACCCTCGTCCAGAAATCAGCCGAGACATACAATAACAAAGTTGATAGCAAAGTACAAGTCTTTAACTAATAAGTTGATAAATGTATAATTATTACAAAGGTAGATGGAACCTCTCAACCAAATAAAATTCTAAGCAATGGAAATAACTAGCGAAGGCGATAACTCCAAGCTCCACAAGCAACTTGACCCAAACCCAGTCTAGTCCTCCAAATCTTCATCATCACTGTAGAACTCCTCTTTTGATGATTTGGTATTTCAAGGTGAGTACATGGAATACTCAACAAGTCATACAGCAAATATGCAAGTGCACAGGATAACAAAGGATGTCATATAGGGCTAAATTACATAAATAGCATTTACATAAACATTTAACAGAGTAATAAAACAGTAGAACAATAAGTCAGGATTAAACCAACATTGTTCAGCCCACCTAGCCACACAGGCCCAAACCACCCCAACCTGGAGCTGGTTTAACCATCATATCACAATATTAGCCATTTAATAACAGTGAGACTAATCACGAAAAATATCGTTAGGCTCGCCCATAACCGCGGGCACGGTTATTCGGATAGTTTTATTCTGGCTAGAGGTGTACAACTTTATCTACAAGACACAACCCCATAACATGTCACTATGCACGTTGGCACCACCACAATACCTCGGAAAGGAGTTGTGACAGGACTCTTCGCATAACACACCCAACAGAATGACCACCGGCCAAGTCTCCAGTAGAGGTGGCCCTATCTCCAGGCTAGAGAAACTCTTGGCTCCTAAATATGGACTTATTGCTACTGCCACTGTGGATTTAATGACACTACCACCTATCAACTAACACACTATGGTGTCTCCTGCTGGGACATGCTATACTACAAGTCCAGCCGTTGCCCATGCTGGCTTGTGGTTAGTACGGTAAATACTTCACAACAGTAGCTCGTGAACCAATCCTTAATTGTCATGAGCACTACCAACAATCATCACCAATTCATATGCTCACAACTCACCATTTAGTCATGTTTTAGTTGCCTATTAGAATTGACCTTACACGACCTCTGTTGTGAATGGAACCGTTATTTCATGTGAGTCAATATTTGAATAACAACCCTTAAATTATTCTATAACTTCTAAGCATGGCTAAGCAGAGTCCTATAATTATTCTAGCTAACCAATAACTTGAGCTAGCTAGTCATATTAATCCCATAGGTACAATGACAGGTAATCAAGGCAACAGGGCTGTAAGCAAATATTAGGGTTTTCCCTTCCCGAAAACATTATAAAATAAATGCATGTTTGAGATAAAAACAAGAATTTAAATCATCGGATCAACATGCTCAAAGAGTTGTGGGTCTGTGTGACTTGCCTTGCTGCTCTACAAAGTCTTCCAAACCTTTCTCAACATAAACTGACTCCTCCGAAACATCGGAAACTAAAGGCAAATAGCAAAACAAGCAAAAACAGAACATAAGCACATAACAACAGCAAATGTGGATATTTTTAATGGATAAATCTTGATTTTTAAAGAATTTAGAGACTTGAATGACCTCAATCCAAATTCGTATGAATTAGTTATGATTTTTAGAAGTTTAAACCGATTAAAACCATTTATAGAAATTATTAAAGCCATAATGATGCAATAATGAATTAATTTTGAAAGATAAAAGGGATTTATTGCGTCATCGGAGTTGGGTCCACCGTGGACCGAGTTCACCGAGGCGGTGCACGGGAACCGACGGCTAGGATTTAAGGAAACCAGATTGGATGGCCTGGATGGATCCCGATCTCGGGGACCCGGACGCACGACAACTGGTGCCTATCTGGAAGCCACGGGGGATGGGTGGTGATGGGGCAGCTGAGGGGGCAATGACGTGGATGGCCGGCGACAGCGATGACTCAGGCGGCGAGGCTCGCCGGTGATCCAAGGCACGATGGCGACTACTGATTACGCCAAAATGAAGAGCTCGACAAGGTGATCATACCCCAGGGTCACACAGCGGTGAGCGGCGATGGACGGTCACTGGCAACGAGAATAAGCGACGGAGACCTTCGGGTCTTCAGCGACGACGGTGTTTCGGCGGCGAACGGCGGCTGCGGACAGGCGGACGAGGTGTGGCTCCCATAGGGCGACACGACTGAGGCGACGACGAGGGGCTGCGAGGGCCCCAGTGGTGGCGCGGCACGGCTGAAATCGGTGGCGGCAGCGATCCGATCTTCCTACGTTTAGGGCTCCTCGAGAGGTGGCGGGTTAGGGCACAAGCGGTGGCGCGTAGAAAGGAGGACGGGGATACTTGTAGGGTCTTGGGTTGGGCAAGTCCGAGGTAGACACGGCAGCTAGGGCGGCGGCAAAGTCAGTCGGCGGTGGGTTTCCGAGTCACGCACGCGTTTAGGCCTGATTTGGGGTCAATTTGCTCCGGGTTTGTAGGGGATAGGCAACGGATAAGAAGATAAGGAACCCCCCCTCCCCCCCCCCCCCCCGCCACCTAATTTGGGAAGATCCCGAGTGGAGTGGCCAGATTTCGTGCGGCACGGCTGCGGCGTAGCTCAGCCTCGGCCCGAGCTAGACGAAAGCCCTGACAGGCGGGGTCCACATGTTAGCGGAAGAGAGAAAATAAAAAGAGAAACAGATAGGTGGGCCAGCTGGGCTTCGGCGCGGGAGATGAGAGAGAGAGATAATGGCGCTGGGCCAAATTCGGCCTAGTGGCTAGGGAGGGATTTTTAAACCTTTTTCTTTTGTTTAATTCACTGAAATGGTTTTCTAATTACCAAAAATACTTCCCTACCTCAATTAATTCCTAGAAAATTCCAGGGACTAGAAGAGTTAAAGAAATTTTTAATAAAATTTTATCTGGCCCATCTTTATATTGAAATTTGTTAGGAATTTTTATTAACCTCATCTTTAAGCTTTTAAATAATTTCTAAAAATTATATTTCCACCTGTATTATTTATATAAATGATTTTTAGGGTGTGACAATACCCATCCTTCTACCATGGTATCCGTGGCACACTGAATATAGGCCATAGACAAATTGAAATCTGACCAAATTGTGTCATTAGTTTTTTCATTGTATCCATATAAATCAAAATATCTCTCCATTCCTTTCTCCTTTGCACACAAAGGATATTGAATTATCAACAAAGAATGGAAATGACATTAAGTAGTAGAAATTAGTATGGGTGGTGTCGGTGCCATGGGCCCTGGGTACCTCATGAGAAGAATTTGGGCCACTCGGACAGAGGATGTGCCTATCCTTGTAATTAGGGATATAATAGGACTCGGCATACATAACCTTAGATGACAAGGAAAGGATATAATCCTAGTCGGGAACATTGTATTCCTAGAAGAAAATCCCTTGGTCGGAGTCCGACTGGGATTCCTACTCTGTAACCTTGTCCCTCGGTATATAAGGGGAGGCAGGGCGCCCCTTGAGGGCATAGCGAAAATCTCACCAGAGAAATCTCAGAGGCAATACACCACAACTGGACGTAGGGTATTACCTCATCTCGAGGGCCTGAACCTGTATAAATTGTTTCGTGTTCCTTTGCAATCCATCAAGTTTAGGTCTCACGAATAGCCCTATATATTTATTGCCGATACAAAACATCGACAGTTGGCACGCCAGGTAGGGGCTTCGTCGAGATCATCTTCAACAAACCTGATGGATCCAATCACCAGAGTCGACGGCATCAACTTCTCTCTCGGGAAAACAATCACCTTCGGGAGGGTGAGGACCCGATCCGATCAGCCAGGGACCAAGCCGACTCCACGCCAGTCGGCCCACACAACACTGCAGCAACCCTCGTCGACATGTTGTGGCAATCTTCAACATGCCCGGGTCTCAGGACAACTCTTTCTTTCGGTATTCGACTCGGACTTGGCCTCGAGCCAGCCGAGATCGGGCTAAGAAAGGAGGAGATCGTCAATCTCCCATTTGGACTCGGTAATGCCGTGGATAATTTCAATCAACATCTGACGTGGCAAACCCGATCCCCTGGAGTTCAACTCGGATACGGCTCAGAGCCGCTCGAGATTGGATCTAGGGAGGTTGGGGTCATTATTACCCCCCTCAACTATTCAGACTCCGACTCAGGAGGCACGCCGACTACGAGAACAGCAAGAGTTAGAGGCCCGCCGACTGCAAGAACAACAGGAGGAAGAAGCAAGACACTTACAGGCCGAGCGTGATGCTCGTAACGACAATCTGCGCAAGACTGCGCGGACTGCTCAACTCCAGACCCAAGTCGGCGACCACAACGTTTTTGTAACTCCTCAACAGAACGTTATGGCCGCTGCAACTCTACTGGATACACTGTAATTTGGGCTTGATCACCAGGCCACCCCGACGATAGCAAGGATTAAAGCCATGATCACCGCTGCTACCTACCAGCAGCACCAACAGTCGGGCGACACTCTCATACCGACCAACAGGTTGACTTCTCCAACAGCGATCTCATCTGCCTCAACGCGACGCCGAGCGGCTGGCTCTGGTCAGTCGCACACAGATTGGCACCACACGTCACTCGGCAACCACAATAATAACCGACAGCGTCGAAATCAAGATGACCGTCGGGACAACCAGGATGTCTGAGGCCGACTACGATGTGATCTCCGGCAAGATATCAACGCACGGCACCACAAACGCGAGGAAGACGAGCGTTACTGACTGGAAAACGAGAATGAGTGCTTCAACCTCCACCACGAACGGTTTCACCGCTATAGTTGAAGTCGGAGTCCTCATGCAGATGAAGGAGTACTGGCCTTCACTCAAGAGCTGCAACAAGTCGACTGGCCATCAGGCTTCAAGCCGACTGGAATCGAAAAATACGACAGGAAGACCAACCTCGAGTCCTAGCTCACAGTCTACACTCCGACGATCCGAGCAGCTGGAGGAGATCACAAGGCCATGGCTAACTACCTCCCAATCGCTCTAGCCGACTTGGCGAGGACATGGCCAATAGGACTTCCTAAGAGATCTATCGCCTCCTAGGGAGAACTCCGGGAACGCTTCATTGCCAATTTCCAAGGGACGTATGAAAGGCCATCTTCTGAGTACGACCTGTATCAGTGCCATTAAAGGAAGAACAAGTCTCTTCGTGATTTCATTAAAAAGTTTTTAGAGAAGAGGAATTCAATCTCAAAGATCAAGGACGAGGTCGTTATCGCCACCTTTCGAAAAGGAGTCAAGGACATCCCATTCATCACTAAGTTCACTCGGAAGCCTCCAAGTTCTGTCAAAGCTCTATTTGACATGGCGAACAAATACGCCGACTAGGCCAACGCTGTTGCTAAGGCCCTCGATGACTAAAAAGGCACCCGACAGAAGGAGCAGAAGGGCACCGATGACGCGGTCCTGACTAAGGCTGGGAACCGCAAACGCAAGTTGGACGACTTCATTGTGGCAATCGGTCGCAATCATCTTCAACCTCCTAGAACTGAAGATTATCAGAACGACAAGTGACATATTCGGGGGCTCACAAGCTCAAATGCAAGGATGGCATCCCCACTCCCAACTTGTGCAATACCGAACAGCTAAGTTGCTTTCTGATAAATATTCCTCACTCAGCCTTGCCAATGCCGCAGCAGCTTACACCTAATAGGTGTACATTCTGCGCATTTTCTTTTTTGCTCTTAATGATTGCAAAAGTACTTGAGTAGCATAAATTTCGATCCGTAAAACTTTGCTCTATGAAAGATGAACTCAAGTCACCCAAAACGCGTGTCTAGGAAAGAGCCATGCGCCGACTCCCGACGCTAGGGGGCTATGACTAGTCGGGCAGAGTGTTTAAATGTAAGGGGTCAACTACTCGGGGAAATTAATATCAATAAGAGGAGGAACACATAATTACATCTATTGTAAAATACATAAATTTTCTTCGGGTGATTGTTTTCTTCATCAAATGCTACTCATCCGATATGTTTATGATGCAAGGCCAGTTCCGGATACACGTAACAGGAACTCAGGGCTACGAGCCTATCTCCTACGCTCGATGGCTGGACCAGTTTGCCATGATACATTTGGAGTGCGATGCTTCAAGAATTACTTGAAATGCTCCACGAGGGCTATTGTCCGAGTACTCGCGCCAGTCGGGACT
Organism: Oryza meyeriana var. granulata; assembly: GCA_003991445.1. Lineage (NCBI taxonomy): Eukaryota > Viridiplantae > Streptophyta > Magnoliopsida > Poales > Poaceae > Oryza > Oryza meyeriana. The sequence continues at coordinate 77,173 of RYFJ01002894.1, forward strand.
CGAATGTCACCTTTACTTTGGTACACTCCATGTGGGCTAATAACCGACCTCTGGCACCAGTCAGGGCTCGGGTACCACTTGGCTGGGTAGGGTACAGCCCATGAGGGTCGTCAGCCGAATCCTATGCTAATGCGAGGTTCGGGTACCTTATTTGGCCATAACTCTGTTGGGTAGGATACGCCCCATTAGGGTCGCCAGCCGAATCCTGTGCTAATGCGAGGTTCCGGTACCTTATTTGGCTACAATTTTATCAGGTTGGGTATGCCCCAAGAGGGTCGCCAGCCGAATCCTATGCTAGCGCAGCGTTCGGGTACCTATCTGGTAAAAGCATGGCAACAAGCCACTACTGGAGCTTTCAGTCGGGAGCAGCATCAAACCCGGAATCTACAGAGGTGCTCATTATTATTCAAGACTGGAAGACCCCAATCCTTCGATTATAACGAAGCCAAGTAAATCAAGAGACGGAACAAAACCTTTATCATAGTCAGAGAAGACCTATATCATCAAAGCGCATCCAGAGTTCTCATGCACTGCGTCACACCTGAGGAGGGCAAGCAGATCCTGCAATATATCCACTCGGGCAAATGTGGCAACCATGCTGTATCCAGAACATAAGTCGGAAAGGCTTGCAGACAAGGATTCCACTGACCAATTGAGGTTACCGACGCTGAAATAGGGCTGTGCTAGGTAGTTTGGTTTAGGCTGGCTTATTCGGTAGTATGGCAAAGATATGAGTTCTTAAATAGCATGCCCTATTGGGTCGCCTGCTGGTCGCATTAAAATCATGATGCAGGTGCCAATTTACAAGAACCGATTAAATAATCAGATATGCTTCACGCTAAACCTACAGCCGGGTGTATACATTCGGGTATCTTGATTATTTATTAGGTATTGAGGATATATCCTTATAAGGATCGACGGCTAGTCTCCAATAAAATTGGGGATTCATGTATCTCTCAAGTATACCTGACCACATATTGGGTTAAAATCCATGAAGTGGCACTCGGCTTACATGCTTAGCCAACAATTGTCCTGAGCAAAAATTATTCCAACTGACATGATGCTGAAGAGTCTACATACCGTGTAGTATACTACTCGGGAAAGACTACAAGGTTAAAGATCTTTGACTTTATGTTTAATTATTTCACAATTAAGTACAAAGTCAGGGCTACACCTAATAGGTTCACCTATTCGGCGCATACTATTCATATATTTCTATGAAGCTCTTCATAGCCTCATTGCCAGCTGACATGAAGCAGGACTCGAAAGAAGAAGCACTCGGACAAAGAGTACTCGGGAGCAATGCACTTGGGAATTCTACACCGTAGAGGATGAGCACTCAGCATTAGCTGTGACTCAACTATGAAAGTCTCAGGGGCTACTGTCGATGCCATAGACCTTGGGTACCTCATGAGAAACATTTGAGCCACTCGGACAGAGGATGGGCCTAACCTTGTAATTAGGGATACAATAGGACTCGGCATACATAACCTTGTACGACAAGGGAAGAATATAGTCCTAGTCGAGAATATTGTATTCCTAAAAGAAAATCTCTTAGTCGGAGTCCGACTGGGATTCCTACTCTGTAACCCTGTCCCTCGGTATATAAGGGGAGGCAGGGTGCCCCCTGAGGGCATAGCGAAAATCTCACTAGAGAAATTTCAGAGACAATACACCACAACTGGACATAGGGTATTACCTCATCTCGAGGGCCTGAACCAGTATAAATTGTTTCGTGTTCCTTTGCAATCCATTAAGTTTAGGTCTCACGAGTAGCCCTATATATTTATTGCCGATACAAAACATCGACAGGTGGTAAGGAGCTCACCACTAATGTGAGTTCCATGTCTTGTTTACCGGTGTTAGGTAACGAGTCCAATAGCTGAATCTGGCGTTGCTTAACGTGGACTGCACCCAAGTACCAATGATTTTTATTTCTATTAATTGGGATAAAGATCTGAATGTTCAAATGTTTATTTAGTTGTATTCGATGTTCAAAAAATTGTAATGAACCGAAGTAAAAGGAATTACCAGTTTGTTCTGGCTAATTTGATTTGCAGTTCTTCCGATGAACCCAATTTCCAACTATCGCACAGTGATCTCTCTTATGCTGTCAATGGATATTTTTGCGGTGATAAAGGTTTTCATCATATATACTTTTCTGTGAGATGGCTCTTCATGGTATTTGTACTCCAAGTGCATGATGTATGTGTCGATGATCTACATTTCGGACAAATTAGTAAGTAGAACAAAGAGAATCTCATGGTACGACAAAGGTTCAGCGGGATCTTACTTCATCACTGACTTTTTTGCTTTGCCATCGGACAAGAACCGATTCGTCAGCGTTTGCAATTGTTCCCTTGTTAGGTGTAAACCTTCCATTGTCACCAAAGCACTGTTAGCCGATGAGGTGTTGACGTAGTCAATGAGGAATTGATCCTCTTCGGTGCATGAAAACTCTGCATTGCTTATACCATTAAACAAATAGTTGCAAATAGAAAAGGTTTAGTGAAGAAAAAGTGAAATCATTTGTACGAGACATACCTTCGGAGTCTTTGGAGGGGGATCAAGTCCCCTTTTGTTTTTTGGGGGTTTTTTTAGTACACAAAGTCACTATTCACCATTGATGTATGGACCCTTCATGTTGTACGCACCCATTTTGCAATCAGCAAGTTATTTGTTTGTGGACGCTTCTTGCCTTGCTCTCGCAAGTTATCAAGATTTTTTTATCACAAAAAATGTATTATCAGGGCAAATATTTAAATTCAGTCAGCTAGTACCTTTAGTTCGGTGGAGAATGCTTGTGTCACACCATGGTTTTTTTGGACTCCACCTTGGGGTTTGGCTGCTGGTCTGCAGTACGAACGGAGTTCATATAGGTGCAAAAGGTGGTGCGTCTAACAATATATATGATTTACCTCAGACTCATCGGATGAGACGACTTGTGCCAACCTCTTGTGGTTTGATTTTCATGTCTTTAGATACTATTGATCGATGAGCATGCACAATTCATACTAAGTGAAATAATTATTTTATAATAAAGGATAGTTGTATTTTCACAGTCATACCCAAATTTCTTTTGTTAAATTTAAAATTTGAGCACTCATTGTTTTATGCTGCACCTGAACCTTGGCCATTTGTGTCACACATGTATCTATATGTTCCTGCGTGGAAATCAAATTACAAAGATGTCATCTATAAATTTTTGAAACAACAACTGTAGCGAATAAATTCGTATGTGTCATGTTACAAGTGTTACACGGTTTATTGGCATGTGTTTCATAGCTATCTGTATCAGTGAACTATTTGTATGCACCTATCGAAAGCTTGATATCATCGACAACCTATTTTTGAAACATATGAACCAAATGTTAATAGTAGTCATTATACAAATTATGTGTACAAAAATTAAAACACAAGTTTTTTTACGTCCAACGCTTTCCGCAAGGCTAAAAAGGTTATCCTGGTCCCTTTTTCGTATTTATATAGTACGAGCAGATATGTTTGTTTTACTTGTGAGGATGCAAGATCACTTTGCTTTTTGATTGAATCATTATGTTTTTCCTGTTAGGCTTCAATATCATTCTGCTTTCCTTGTGATGCTTCAAGATCACTTTGTCTTTCCTTTTGATCATTCTATTTTTCCTTCCGGGCTTCAAAATCATTATGTTTCCCCTAGAGCTTGTAGGTCGGTCTTATTGTATTGTGGGGTTTCAAATAATTCGGTACCTTCTAAAAACCGGCTGCGCGTGTGATTGGCGGCGGCGGCGGCGTGTGATTGGCGGCGGTGTCAGGGGTTTGGGAATAATAATCCATCGACATAGGCTGCAAAAGGGGTTAATCCATCCAACGTCGTGGGCTACCTCTTACGTACAGGGCCTCCATAGTAGTACGTACAGGGCCTCTATAGTTGTACTTTGTGGATCTTTTTTATAGTACGTACAGGGCGATTAATCTATAAATAAAATATAGATTATTAAATATAAAAAATCTCGACCGTACCAAGAGCGTTTTCGTATAAGCATTATATATGAATGGTATCGTTACCAACCGTGTAAAAAATCTAACTGTACTAATTTCTAGCAGCGTTGTCCTAAAGTCTCCACTAAATAGTTAGATTATTAAATATGAAAAATCCCAACCATGCCGAGAGCGTTTCCGTATAAGTATTATATATGAATGGTGCAATTCCCGTGTGTCTAAATAATCGAATTGTACTAATTTCTGCCAGTGTTATCCTAAAGTCGCCACTAAATAGTTAGATTGTTAAATATGGAAAATCCCGACCATGCCAAGAGCTTTTCCGTATAAGTATTATATATGAACGGTGCCGATCCCGACCGTCTAAATAATCTAACTGTACTAATTTCTGCCAGCGTCATCCTAAAGTCCGGACTAAATAGATAGATTATTAAATATGGAAAATCCCGACTATGCTGAGAGTATTTCCGTATAAGTATTATATATGAATGGGGACGATCCTGACCGTGTAAGTAATCTAACTGTACTAATTTCCGCCAACGTCGCCCTAAAGTCACCACTAAATAGTTAGATTATTAAATATAAAAAATCCCAACCGTGTTGAGAGCGTTTCTATATAAGTATTATATATGAGCGTTTCTATATAAGTATTATATATGAATGGTGTCGTTCCTGACCGTCTAAATAATCTAATTATACTAATTTATGCCAGCGTCGTCCTAAAGTCACCACTAAATAATTAGATTATTAAATATGGAAAATTCCGACCATGGTGAGAGCGTTTCCGTATAAGTATTATATATGAATGGTGCCGTTTCAGATCGTCTAAAAAATCTATTTGTACTAATTTCTGCCAGCATGAAATATATTTTTATTTATTTTAGACAATATTATAAGCTATTTTTTATGTGTCGCAAAGCACGTGCATGCGTTCAGTTAGTAGATGTAAAACACACAATGATACTGTACCATGTAGAGAAATTCTCCACCAATTCATGTCTCAGTATTTACACCGTTCCTTTCAGTAGGAGGAACAGGATTGCAGCTCATGTGAGGCCTAGCCCTTATTAATTGGGACGGACGAAGGGTTGAATAACATCGAACATATTATGGAACTTTAAATGTAGTAGACTGCTATACGTCCATAATTTTATGAATAATTGTAGAAGAAAATTCTATGTTTTTAAATTTACTTGTTGCATGCTAACATCCCGAGTAACCTAACACTAAATTCCAGGATTTCACTCATGGTGTAGCACTTTATCCGAAAAAAATATATATCTTTGTGAATACTTCTGACTCTATCTCCATCCCAAGGCGGGTACGAGGACTTAATGGTAGACCATCCGTCAGGAAAAAAAGTTTAATTATGATAGAAGGTCTATTGTCGAAGATACGATGGACTTTGATTTTATGTACACATTTGAGGATAAAGTAAGTCTGAGAGGCTCGTCCATATCGACGATGTTGTGCTTTCGAAAGCAAATTTGGAGTGTCTTACAAAAGCGTATGCTTATGACGATGACAAAAGGTCCATCAGAACAGAGGTATGTACTTGCTATTTTGAACGTCATTGCCAACTTGTTATTTAGTATAGTAATCATACATTAAAATATATAGGTAGATCATTGGCGCATTCGTAAAACATTTTGGATGTACCAAACCTGTTAATGTGAAGGGAGTAAACAATGGAAAGGCCTACTTAGAGGCTGCATCAGCTGTGTCTATGCTAATTCAGGTGCTTTTTATGCTAGGGTGGATATCAGCGATATAGAAAATACTGGACATCAACCAGCTGGTACAAGATATATGCGCCATGACATGGTAATTATGTGTGCTTTACGAACATACAGATGGGAAGGAAAATCTGTTTGAAATGGGATCCGGTCGACAGCGGCGCTGCGACCCCGGTAGGAGCCGGATCCGGGCGACGGTAGTGCTCATCATTCCCCTCACCGTCGTCGAGGTGGCCGGTGAGATCTCGGCGCGGCGCCATGGCGGCAGCTCATCTCGCCCTCCTCCTCCTCCTCGCCGTCGTCGCGCGCCATGCTCTCCCGGCGGCGGGGAGCGACGCGCACCCGGGGTACGACGGGACGGAGGACACCTGCGGGGGCCCGGCGGCGGCGGGGAGGATGGAGGAGTATGGCGGCGGGAGGATCCTCGACATCACCCACGTGTACCGCCCCGACCTGCCGGCGTTCGCGTCGGGGGCGGCGACCGGCCCGGTGGTGCGGCTCAAGGACTCCATGGCGAACGGGTCGCTGTACAACCTGTCAAAACTCGAGATGGAGTGCCACATGGGCACCCACGTCGACGCGCCGGGGCACATGAACCAGGGCCACTTCGCCGCCGGCCTCGACGTCGACAAGCTCGACCTCGAGCTCCTCAACGGTATGCCCTCGCCGCCCCGTTACTTGTTCCCCTCCTCCGCCTCGTGTCTCCTCTCCAGGACCGGCGCCTTCTCGCGGCCGTCGTGGGTAGCCTCCGGCGACGGCCTCGCCTTCTTCCTCTCCCCCTTCCCCTCCGTGCTCCCCAACAACTCCGCCGGAGGCCTCCTCGGTCTCTTCAACTCCTCCGCCCCGGGGCTGGGAGGCACCCACACCAGCTCGTCGCCGTCGAATTCGACACCTACAAGAACGAGTGGGACCCCAGCGACGACCACGTCGGCGTTAACCTCAGCGGGATCGTCTCCGCCGCCACCGTCGACTGGCCCACCTGCATGAAGGACGGCCGGAGGGCGCACGCGCGCTCGCGTACGACGGCGAGGCCAAGAACCTCACCGTCGCGCTCTCCTACGGCGATGCGACCCCGACGGACGCCCTGCTGGTACGAGGTGTGTGGAACATATTTGTGATAATTGTTTACTTCACCTAAAAAGTTCACTTCGAATTGAGAACATTACAGAGTATCTCTTAAGTGAGTTTCTTTCTTGAGCACAATTGGTTTTCTCCCTCCTGTTGTCCTCCCGTAGTGAATATGTGTTTACCATTTGCAGAATATCGGAGATGATATTGACATGTTCTCTGAAAGTCCCAGTGAGACTTCTGTATTGCCTGAGGTGTCATAGGTTTGTGAGCTCTTCTCATGCAGAAGAAACAAGACATAACACCATCAAAGTACAACAGATTTTAGGATGCTGGTGTGCTGAAGTGAAAGGAAATGATTGTTGGTCTGAAGTTGTTGGTGACATTCAGGTATACCTCATTTTGATATTTGTCTGCAACTGAGTTCAGTATCTTGAATATTGTCATCCATCTTCATAGGTACTCTTTTCATTCCAAAATATAACAACCTAGTATCGAATTTGACACAAGCTAGTACTATGAATCTGGATAGTGTGTTCAGATTCATAGTACTAGTTTGTGTGTCTAGATTCGTAGCACTAGGTTATGTCAAATCCGGTCTTAGGTTACTATATTTTAGAACGAAGGGAGTATTTCTCAATGAAGCTGGAATAAATTATTTTCTTTTGTCCCATCAGCATAATTCACTGCAGAACCTGCTATGGCATTCTTCGGACAGAAAATCCTTATTGCAATTTTGCATGCAAAGTTTTCCCCATTCTCTCGTATTATATAATAGTGATCCTTCGTTGGTCTCGATTTATGTGTTCTACTTTTTTCCCGTGTTCGTTCTCTTCGGCATGTTCGGTTGCAGGAGCGGATTTGATCCGGGATTGGAGGTTCCCCTGGCGTCGTGTGGCGAAGGGGGAAATCAAGGAAGAGAGGTCAGTGTCATTGTTCATTGTCCGATCGTTTGATTTAGGACGCGTTTGGTAGGGATTTTTAAGGATGATTTTTAATCGAATTAATTAAAGTTGAGCCAAACGGGTAAAAAAATCCTTCCGCTTCTCAGCCGAATCAATCTGCTGTGATTTCCAAATTTACACATAAACGGAGAATCAGGCAAAAGGCGGCTTCTCGTGGAAATCCAACGAACGAAAAATGAAAATCTCCACGACAATTCACAAAAACTACCCGCCTGCCACTGGGGTATACCCCTCCAACCCGTCCCATCCACCTGAGAACCACTCGAGAAGTTTTGGAGACTCACCTCGCCCTAGGTCATCGTCGGGTCTCTAAGCGCCGGCGCCGTTGGGACTTTATCTGCGTCGCCGCCCTTGGCCTCCATCGCCGACGCCGCCTCTGGCTTCGGCCGCTGACACTACCTCCGGCCTCCACCGCCACCGGCGGTGTCCACCCCCGCCGCTGTCCTCGGTGTCCACCCCCGCCGCTGTCCACGGCCTCCACTGCCGACGCCGCCCTCGGCCTTCACCGCCGCCTCCGGCCTCCACTGCCGATGCCGCCCTTGGCCTCCATCGCCACCTCCGGCCCCCACCACCGTTGCCGCCCTCGGCTACCGCCGCCTCCGGCCTCGGCCGCCGACGCTGCCTCCGGCTCCACCGCCGACGCCGCCTCCATCGGCACTTCCTTATCCAGTGAGCCTCATTGTGTCTCTCATTTCTTTTTTTAAACAGCAAGCAGAGAAACAACAAGCAAAGAACAGTGTCTCCCATTTCTTTTTTTAAACAGCAAGTAGAGAATAGTGTCTCCCATTTCTTTTTTTAAACAGCAAGCAGATAGAAAGCAGTCACTACTCCACTACTCTGGAACCAAGGTCGATGGAGTATATACTTTTTTATCATGTGAACCGGTATATACTAGTTGGATAGAAAACAGTATATATTATATATTGATCTCTAATTGGATAGGAAGCAGTATATATTGATCTCTAGTTGGATAGGAAGCAGTATATACTATTCTTTAGTTAGTAGCAGTATATACTATTTTATAGTGAGTAGCAATATATATTTTTTTGTAGTGAGTAGCAGCATATTTGTTTTTTTAAAGAGCAAGTAGATAGGAAGCGGTCACAACTCACTAGATAGGTATATACTGGAACCAAGGTCGATGGAGATTATTGTATATGGGAGATTAATGTATTGTACTATATATGAGATATTACTGTATATTAAAAAATGAAACACTATCACTGTATATTAAAATTAGACATATATAAAAGGGGGCACATTGATTAATCTAAAATATAGTAAATTTCTCCTAATAACACTCGCAGGATGAATGCATATCTCTTTTTATATCATATATTTGTTGTGTATTTGGTGCAAATAAACTGATGGCTGTGCATTTGATGTCTTTGCATGTGTTTCAATTTATAAGTACTACAGATGGCAACAACTTCGGTAGAGGAAAACCAAGGTGCAAATAATGTTGAATGGATAGATGAGAACACTAGGATAATTTGTGAATTGTTCTTGGAACAAGTTAACGCAGGGAATCACTCTAATACTCATTTGAACAAGGTCGGGTATGATAATATAATTGCAAAATTTGAAGAAAAAACTGGCTTACGCTATCAAAAGCTTCAGTTCAAGAACAAATGGGGCAAGCTGAAGAGTGAGTATAATCTATGGAAGAAATTGGTAGGTAGAGAGACTGGGTTATGTTGGGATCAAGCTAGGGGTACCATTGTTGCATCTGATGATTGGTGGGCAAAAGCAAAGAAAGTAAACTACTGTCTTATGTTTATATCAAGTTGTTAACCATGATTTGTAAATGTTATTCTAAATATTACATTAGTGTTTCTATAGGATTTGACAGGTTGTCAGAAGTTCAAGTTAAGGGGGCTTCAAAATGAAGTTTTACTCTAACATATTTTTGAAGACCTTTGGAACACAAGAAATGATCATTGGAATCCTACTAGGGGTAATTTATCAGAGAGTTCAACCCAACCTTCCACTACTATTAATGTTGATGACATACAAGAAGTGAATGAAGGTGATGACGATGATAGTGGTCATGAAGATTTCACTCCTCTTCCTAAGAGAGATAAGAGAGTTGCTAGTAAGTAGGTAAAGAAACCGAAGACCAGTGGTGGACATTGGTTCTATGAATAAATGACTCGCTTTGTTGACAATCAGGAGAAATCAGCTATATTTATTGAGTCTCTTGTTAGGAGGGAGGACACTTCGGGGTGTGCCATCAAAGATGTCATGGCTCTAGTGAAGGAATGTGGTGCTGTTTTTGGAACTAAAGAGTATTTTGTTGCTACTGAGATTTTCACAAAAAAATCTGAGAGAGAGATGTTCATGACCTTGGACAATGCAGAAAAAAGATTTGCATGCCTCACCATAAAACATGAAGCTAAGGTAGCCAAGTATGCCAAGTAGTGGCCTAGCATGTTAGCGTGTGATGGTCAAATATATTATTTCTATTTATGTGTATTATTTCAGAATTTATTGTTGAAATAATTATTGGACTATCATTTATTGCAGTTGCTGGTGATATAATGTACTAAAATTCACCATTATTTATTGTATTTCCATCATGCTCTATGAATACTTATTGTTTTCTATATGCACTTAAGTTGCATGATAGTTACCATTTTTTTATATTTCAGATGTCATCCAGTGAATCTGATAGAAGTGAGGTTTCTTGTGAAAGTGATGATACTGATCGAGAGGAAGATGATGAGTTTGCTTTGGAGGTTATATGCCGTCATTAAGCTTTACAAGTCACTATTTTTTCAGCTGCTTGCTTACTTGGACAGTACTATATGACATATTATGATAAGAATGAACCAAGGACATTGCAACTAAGTGGATATACATGGGTACAAGAGACTCTAAGGACCCCAGGGGAGAGCCACCATATATTCGTATGAATAGTTACCTTTTTACAAGTTGCATGACTTATTGGTGAGTACCTATGGTCTCAAATCAACCAATCACATGAAGTCTATGGAATCAATTGCTATTTTTCTATTCATAGTTGGATGTGATGAGTCAAATAGAAGTGTTCAAAATAGGTTCAAGCATTCTGGTTAAACAATTAGCAGAAAATTTGAGGTCTTATTGAGTGTAATTAGAATGTGCAAGGATTTCATATATCCAAAAGATCCAAACTATCCAAGAGTTTATAGAAGGATTAAGGATGACAAAAGACTATTGCCACATTTCAAAAGGTGCATTGGTGTCATTGATGGGACTCATATCACAGCAAACCCACCACGTGATGATTATGTTAGATACATTGGTAGACACAAGAGTCCTACTCAGAATGTGATGGTAGTGATCGACTTTGACATGCGCTTTACATATGCTTCTATTGGACAACCAGGTTCTATGCATGACATAAGCGTCCTTTATCATGCGTTAGATGTTGATAAGGATATATTTCCACATCCCCCATAAGGTATGTTATTGTCTAAATCATATAGAATTTTCATCGACTAATTTTCATGGCATATATTATATATAACGTTGACTAAATGCATATATTGTAGGTAAATATTATCTTGTTGATGCTGGCTACCTAAATAGGCCGAGGTATATGGCACTATACAAGTGGCAAAGATACCATGTTACTGAATGGAGAAGAGGCGCTCCATCAAGTGGTGAGCAAGAGTATTTCAACTAGTGTCACTCAAGTGCACGCAATGTCGTTGAGCACACCTTTGGTGTATGGAAGATGAAATGACGAATCCTTTTAAAAATGTCTACCTATCCAATAGACAAGTAAGAAATAGTCGTTGTAGCGACCATGTGCTTTCACAACTTTATACGTCAGAATTATACATCTGACAAGTATTTCACTAGGTATGATCGAGATCCAAATTATGTGCCAACTATTCCTGCAAGATATGCAAAATATGCGGTCTCTTAAAATACATCGGATACCTCTACTTCACACTCTAGTGATAAGTCATGGATAGATTTCGTGATGACCTAGCAAGTGCATTATGGCAATCTAGATGAAAGTCCTCATATGAACTCTGATTAGTATATTTTTTCTGTAACAACTCTCAGAAATATGTAACCATGATATTATGCAAGAACTTAAACGGTGAGTGGACTATTGAAATTGATTGGCTCTTTGGTGCAAATGCATTGAGCTTGTTATGTTGTTTAATCTTATTTGAAAGTATTTTTTTACAAGTAATTGTACAAATATTGGTACATATATATGAGTACTTATAATAATTATTAGTATTATATTAAGCTATAAAAAATTTGTATAAATTAAATCTCTTACTAATAAGGGTTAGTATAGATAATTTATCTGAAAGTCCCCCATTAGAATCCAGAGCTAATATTTTTAGCCAAACGTCTAATCGTACTGATTCTGATTCTCTTCAGGATTTGATTCAGCAAGAATCAGAATCAAAATCATAGAATCACTGAATCAGGAACTCTACCAAACGGACCCTTAGTCACTTGGATTCGGTGATTTCAGATTTGAATGGTTGCTAACCTTCAATTGTTGGATGGATGATCCCTGGTTCTATCATCCTTATGTGTGGTGGATTCGAGACCCTTGGTTGATTGCTATCTGTAACCGCTGATCTAGCTTGTGGTATGTGTCTGTGCTCCTCTAGATGCAGGAGGAAAAAATTAACTTATATTTAGAACAATGTTTAAACTCTATAAATCAATTTATTTTAGGACGAAAGAAGTAGGTACCTAAATTATGATGTAAACTATCTCCTTCCATCGCAGTCTTTCTTCCTCTCTTATTCTTGGCTAGGTTTTGGCATCGCCGCATTACTTTGTCATTGAACAACCACCCCTCTACTTCTATGCCACTGCCTCACTCAGCCATCTAGCGATCATAAGCTTTTCCTTTTCTTAGTAACCTCGTCTTTCCTTTCCGTTGCAACGTACGAGCACTTTGCATGAGAAAATAAACGAAGCTAAGTCCAATCGAAAACAGCGTCGCGATTGGCCAATCTCGCCCCTCACATGTGTGGGGCCCGCGCCTTTGATTTGGATGTGCACCAATTAGCGCTCCCCTAATTTAAATACCCTGTTGCAACGCATGGGCAACTTGCTAATCAATATATAATACTTATACGGAAACGCTCTCACCACGGTCGAGATTTTCCATATTTAATAATCTAACTATTTAGTAGCGACTTTAGGATGACGCTAGCAGAAATTAGAACAGTTAGATTATTTAGACGATCAGGATCTGCACCATTCATATATAATACTTATACGAAAACACTCTCAGTCGGAATTTTCCATATTTAATAATCTAATTATTTAGTGGTGACTTTAGGACGACGCTGGCGGAAATTAGTACAATTAGATTATTAATACGATTGGGAACGACACCATTCATATATAATACTTATACGGAAACGCTCTCGGCATGGTCGGGATTTTCCATATTTAATAATTTAACTATTTAATGGCGACTTTAGGTCGACGCTGGCAGAAATTAGTACAATTAGATTATTTAGACGGTCGAGATTAGCACGATTCATATATAATACTTATACGGAAACATTCTCGGCACAGTCAGGATTTTTCATATTTAATAATCTAACTATTTAGTGGCGACTTTAGGATGACGCTACCAGAAATTAGTACAATTAGATTTTTTACACGGTCGATAACGGCACCATTCATATATAATACTTATAGAAAATGCTCTCTGTACATAGGGATGAAAACGGATCGGATACGGTCGGAAACTAGCTATACCATATTCGTTTTCATATTTTTTTCGGAATCGGATTCGGAATCGGAAACCTCGGATACGAAAACGGAATCGAATATTACCGGATACAGATACGGAGCGAATACGAATCAGAACGAATACGGAAACGAATATTTCTCCGAATATAAAAACCCCTCAAACTGAACTTTAGAAACCAACGAAGAGTGACAACCTATTATTTTTTGTAAAACAATATATCAATATTTCCAAATTTTTAGCTAAACAATATATACAACAAATTTCAAGCATCCATATCAACAACGTATTACTAATTTCTATACAAGTATACAATCATATCACCATCTTCGATTTAATCACAAATTTTAGATATAGTAATTTTAAGCGTTTATATCAATAAAAATAGTTTAATCACATGATCAAATTTGTTGAAATTGATAACCAGTATGCCTAGCATCGCCCTACAAAAATGAGCCATGCGACATCTCTGTTGATTACATTATTGAATTGCAAATAATAACAGGATGATGATTACTTTCTTGAATTGCAAGCAGGTCTCCCATCCAAGCACAGAACACAGGAATTAGGACCAAAACACAATCCCATACAGCATCACAGCAACAAGATACTTCAACTCCCATAGCATTATCATAACAATACACTGCAAACATAACAATTCACTGCAACAGATCAAGTAACAACATTTTGTACCGATTTCATGTAAACTTAGAAGCCGAACTACAACCAACGGTAAGTGAGGAAGCGGAGAGAAATGGGGGCACTCGGCGAGAACCCTAGATGCTAGGACTAGCTTACCGGGGGCATTGGCGTCGGGATTGCGCTGGGCGACGACGTACTCCCCCGAGGGCCCCGACTTCCAGAACTGGCGGCAGAGCCGCGGCGGTGGGAGGGAGTTTCCGACGGTGAGGACGCGGCCAGCAGGGGCACCAGCACGGGCACCGGGAGCGCGCCGCCGCCGCCGTCGACGCCTGGGGACTGGAGCGGGTACAGCCGGCGCCGGTGGCCGCGGGAGGCGCGAGGCCGGGTGGCGGCGGAGGCCGATGCCGCGCAGGGGCTCGGGGCCCGGCGGCGCTGGCGGCCGTGGGCGCGAGGGAAGGCGCTGGCGGCCGCGGGCGCGAGGGATGGCGCTGGCGGCCGCGGGGTCCGGCGGTGGCCGCGGGGGGCGCGAGGCCGGGCGGCAGAGGAGGCCGATGGGGGCGCGGGGCCTGAAGGGGGAGGCAGCCGTGGGGGCTCGGGGCCCGGCGGCGGCGGCCGCGGGCGCGAGGGATGGCGCCGGCGGCCGCGGGGTCCGACGGCGGCGGTGGTCGCGGGGGGCGCGAGGCCGAGCGGCGGCGGAGGCCGATAGGGGCGCGGGGCCCGAAGGGGGAGGCGGCCGCGGGGGCTCGGGCCCGGCAGCGGCGGCGGCCTCGGGCGCGCGCGAGGGATGGCGCCAGCGGCCGCGGGGTCCGGCGGCGGCTGGCGCTGGGAGTGGCGTCGTCGCTCGATGTGGTCCTGTGGAGAGACTGAAATCTGAGACAGAGAGAGAGTAGTAAATCTAATGGGTGATACGGATATCCGAAAATTTTTCCGGATAATTTCCGACCGAATCCGAAATCCGCCGGATAATGTCTTTACCGTATTCGTATCCGTATCCGAAAAAAATTATCCGTTTCCGTATCCGAATCCGAAATTATCCGAAAATTATCCGACCGATCCTATCCGTATCCGAAATTTCGGACGGATAGCGGATATTATCCGAACCGTTTTCACCCCTATCTGTACAGTTGAGATTTTTTATATTTAATAATCTATATTTTATTTATAGATTAATCGCCCTGCACGTACTATTATAAAGAACTAGAAAGTAAAATTATAGAGGCCCTGTACGTGCTACTAGTAGGTAAGAGGTAGCCCACGACGTCTGATGGATTAACCGCTTTTGCAGCCCATGTCGATGGATTTTAGTATTCCCAAACCCCCGACGCGGCCGCCAATCGCACGCCGCCGCCACCAATCACACGAGCAGCCGGTTTTCCTGCTCGGCGCAGCCGCAGCGCACAGAAGATACGGAGCATGCATCCGCCCTGGACATCCCTCGAACTGCTATTTTCTCCCTGTGAGTCTTCTGATATCCATCCCTGTTGCATGCATCAGTGTGTTTCGATATGCATTAATTAATCTCAGTATTAATACGCTTTATTCTATGACATAGAACAATATTAATGCAATGAACGCCCACTATGAGCCGCCGCCAAGATCGACTAGGCCAACGGCTGGAGCCAACAAACCGGTAAGCAATGATGGATGGCTCATCTACTACGCAATAACAAACTAAATTTTCACATTTGTTATGGTAGGATACACAAGTACGCTCGCCGGTTGCATATTCGAAATTCATTAAGTCTCTGAACAAAAATGAGAGGAAAACCATTAAAGATATAGGCTATGGGGGCTTATTAACTATGAAACAATTCTTAATTCGCCAAATTTTATGCAAGCACATTGCAGAACACTATAAGCTGCAAAAAGGATCTTTCAACATAAATGAAACCATGGTGAAGATAACAATCGAAGATGTCAACCATCTACTTGGCCTGCCATCAGAAAGTACCGAATTATTTGAAGCCCCATAACACAATAAGACCGATCTACAAGCCCTACAAG
Source organism: Oryza meyeriana var. granulata (assembly GCA_003991445.1). Lineage (NCBI taxonomy): Eukaryota > Viridiplantae > Streptophyta > Magnoliopsida > Poales > Poaceae > Oryza > Oryza meyeriana. Next base: position 93,300 of record RYFJ01002894.1, read on the forward strand.
GAAAACAGAATAATCTTGAAGCTCGAAAGGAAAAACAAAATGATCCAAAGGAAAGATAAAGTGATCTTGAAGCCTCACAAGGAAAGCGGAATGATATTGAAGCCCAACAGGAAAAACAGAATGATTCAATTGAAAAACAAACTGATCTTGCAGCCCCACAAGTAAAACAGACATATATGTTCGCACTATATAAAGACAAAAAAAAAGGGACTAAGATAACCCTTTCAGCCTTGCGGGAAGCGTTGGATGTAAACAAATCTTGCGATGACCACTTTAAAAGGCAGTTTGTTCTCTACACAATTGGTCTGATCCTATGCCCTACTACTCTAAGATACGTCAGAGCAGATTACCTTAACCTACTCCTCAATGTAGTAGACATAAAGACAACCAGCTGGGCTAGCTTAACCCTAAACCATCCGGAAAGGTCTATAGCTACTTACGGGGGTGGAAAAGCCAATCTTTAGGGCAACCTACTTGTGTTACAAGTTAGTCTAAAATTTCATTGAAGTTATGGTTTGCTTTTTTTCTTTCGCCATAAGTGATTTCACAATTTTCTTTCACAAATTTCTTGCAGCTACGGTCCTAGGAGATGGTTCGGGTGAGTCACATAGATCCTACCATAGATTACATGGGACGTGAGAGGCCACTGCTACAATATTGGGATGAGAAAAAGGCGAGAAAACGTGAAAAGATCAAGTATGGAGTAGGACAGATAACTCACGTGTTGTAATTTTTGTACACATAATTTGTATAATGAATACTATTAACATTTGGTTCATATGTTTCAAAAATAGATTTTCGATGATATCAAGCTTTCGATAAGTGCCTACAAATAGTTCACTGATACAGATGGCTATGAAACACATGCCAATAAATCGCGTAACACTTGTAACAATGTAACATACCCAAAATCTAATTAGGGGAGTTTCAGATTTTCTGGAGAAAATAAAACGAGTTTTACCATTCCTCTCATGCACACAAGCTAAAATAAAATGAAATAAAATGATTAAAATAATTTTGAAAAAAGACCAGAAGATCTTAGTTGCAAAATACCTAAAAATAGCCGTTGAAAATTTCTTAAAATCCTCGCAATGTTCCCATAGGATTAACTCAGTCGATGTTAAATTCAAAATTAGACTAGTAAAATGTTTTACTCCTCATTGAAACCAAAACGACCTAGGATTTAAAATATGAACAACCTTATGGAATGCAAAACACGACTATACGACCCAAGGTTGCAAATCACTAAATTAATTAGGTGCAACTTAAAATGGCAACAAATGGTCCAATTATAAATCATAATTTAAATCCACCCAAAAACTTAATTTGGTGAAACAGACTCAAAATAAAAGTTTGAAAATCTCAAAAAGTAAATGTGATGAACCATGTTTACTTAACATTGGTTGTCATAATTGTTTTAAAGTGTTTTAGGTTTTCCTCTTATAGGGTAAATCCTTCTATAATTGGAAATTTGGCAAATAAAAATCCTAATGATTAGTCTACCAGGATAAAAGTGTGACCAACCTAAAGTGATATAATTAAAAGTTAAGTACTAAGAAGTGCAACTAAGTAAAATACCAACCTTGGGTGTGCATGATTTATTTCTATTGTTTTTGGCTCTTAAATGCATTTTGATTTTAGGTTCATGTGCATTTGAGTGGTTAAAGAAAAATACTAGCAATGATTAGTGCAAAATAATGTTTGTGTAATTTTATCACTTGGTCTAGTGCTTCAATAAAACCCCCAAATTAACCAATATGGAAACTAACAATGTCAAGTTACCTAATTCACAATTTCACCACATTAAATCCCTAAATTTTCTTGCTATGGAATCCTATGAAAAATGTCATCCCTAATGTGGTCTACTCATGGTAATTTTATCCAACCCCAAATCACAAGGATTCCACATGAAATGATGCATGCAAAGAGAACCTAAATATTAACTATTTATAAAACACATTGTCAATTAGCCATTTTCACAAAATCCACCATAAATAATCCATAAGGTTTCTAGATCTGTATCTCTGCCATAATGTCAATAAGGTATCCATGTATCCACATTAATATGCGCCTAATTTAATTCAAAAGGTAAACACATAAAATAATGGTGATAATAATCTCTAATTAATCACTTCAGTAGAGAAAACAGTATTGTAAAGCCTACTTCACAATTTTACCCAAACTAAAATCTAACTAATCTAGGTATGCATGTTGGACAACAATCAAGATCATGAAACCCTCTGCTCTCAGGAATTTTACCATAATTTATATCATAAGGGAACCTAACTAGATCAAGTGTTAAAAACTGAAAGAATTAAGCTTTTAGGACTGTATAATTTAGCCAACTCCGCAAGCTTGCCAACTCTGTAAGGTTGTTGCCCTAGGTGCCCTCTGCAACCGGTATTTTTCCCCAAGCCAAACTCACAATTAAAGCAGATAAAATGATAGCTGCAAATCCCCTCGACAATTCTAGGCAATAGTAAGTAGCCTCTGATGCCTTCTTTGTAATTTCATTCCTAATTAAACATGAATCATCTAGCTTTGACATTTGACCAGTGGATTGACCACATGCCACTCTACCTCCAGTAATTTTTCAGGAATTAATTTCTTCCTCCAGCCCCTCCAATTTTGCATCCAAAGATAGCATCATCACAGTACTCTGGGACTTAGCTATAGCTCGATACCATCCCCAGGAGGCCCTTAACCTCATGCATGTACTGGATTTGGTGCTCCATTGGCAGATCGAGCCACCCGTCTTTCTGGAGCTCCGGTGCGCCACCGGGTCGTCCCAATGCCGTGGACGCCACACAGACCTCGTCGAACTCTCCCGACCTCCGTAGAACCTCATGCATGCCTAGACGCGGCCGGACCAAGCCTCTAGTGCGACATGCCCTGAGCCCGAGAGCTCCCGCTGCTCGTGCCGCCGCTGCCACCTCCGGCTGGGAAATAAGCAGCCACGGGTCCACATCCAGATTCTCTACAACTTTGCTTTTGGCCGAATCGCGAGATTTCCCGCCGTTTACCGCCAGCGAGGCCATGGATGGCTTGCTCTGTCTAGGCGCGGGGATTCTATTTTTAGAATAATCAGAAGCTTAGGTAAAGGCTGCAGTGCATAACATGTGGGTCAAGAACTAAACCATAAATAGAGAAAACAACAAGTACTCTTTAGGAATTGTGTTTAACCACGTGGGGGGAGTGTGGATTTCATTCCCTGGAACCCAAGGGGCTTAAATACAAAATATCTCCCACTTACATGTGAACCCTCGTATTTAAAAGCTAGGAAACTAAAAGAAAATGTTTATTGCCTTATTTGTTCAACTGAAAAATGCATAAATTTCAAAAATACATAACTAATTTATTTCAGCTCCAAATTGAGTGAAACAAAATTTGTTAGAACCACAAAATTGTAAAATTTACTTCTATAAACTTAAACATGTCACTCTCTGTACAAAAAACACATCGAAGAATATGTATAGAATATAAATACTTTGTATAGTACTTGGAGAGTATAATAACTTATAAAAATTATAGAAAATTCATTCTAACTTGAAATATAGTAAACTAAGATTTGTTGAACTCATGAAATTGCACTCTTTACCACTGTGATGTAAAACTTGATTAAATCACCACAGAGAATACCTCCAAAATTTTTATGGTGTATAAATAACGTATTTGACTGTATTTAAAACTTCAAACACCTATAACTTGCATATACTAAATCATAAAATTGAAATTCTTTCACCACAATTCATCCTAAGATATACTTAATATACTATAAAGTTTGACAAAACCACCTCCCAAATTGCATATATAATTAAAGTAGCAGTAATCGCGTATATAACTTCTAAAATTCATATCTCCCAAATGCAAAATTATAAAATAGAAATTCCTTCACAAAAAATATCTAAAATCAGTACCTACCTACTGTGTGAATTGTATACATAACAGAGCATGTTGTATTTTTCACATTATTTGGTATTTATTTGCTCATACGTTAAATTGTTTGCAGATCGAGTTTAAGGTCGGTGAAGGAGTGGTTATAGTTGATGCTCGGGTTGATCAAGAGTGAGGTAAGTATTCTCCACTCTTCCTTTGAACAAATTAAATCATATGTTTTGGGAAATTAAATGTGTTGTTTGCAAAATTACATGCGTAATTGCAACTATCGATATTTAAAATATGGTTAAATCGTAGATATGACCTATTTGCTGCATATTTCACCTTGAAACCTAAATTCCCGGTAGGATCGAACACAAGGACAAAAGCCTACTAGAGGGGTGAATGGTACAAACACCAAAAACCAAAATCTTTTATGGAATAAAAGAAACCCTCAAACCTGGATGGAATGCACTGCCTTGCCGTTAGTCTGACCGTCGCTCTCCCATCGGTCTGACCGTTGCACCCTTTTCGGTTGAAACGTCAGGACCCAGAAAAACACAAATCGAATTGAAGATGTTCTTCAATGTAGATCGACTTTATTACATCAAGATATTTTTACAACGTGTAACTATAATACTCCACTCTTAACTTTATTACACAAATCGTGGCTCTAGTCAAAACCCTAATTTTTCTCTTCTCTAAACTTAATACCCCTAAAGGCTCAACCCCTCATCTATTTATACCTAAAACCTCCTACACAAAGTAGAAGTAGAACTTCTAGTCCTACTAGAATTTAAATCCTTAGTTTCTGAAATAAATATAATTTACTAAAATTCTCTCCTCCAAAATCACAGGAGACTTTAACCAAGCTAGACTCCTGCTTTCGGCTGCCTTACTGCCGTTCGCTCCTATGCGTGGGCCTGCCACTGCATGGGCCGACAGCCTGCATGCTGACCTACTGCTGCTCCCTAACCTAATGCATAGCTTGAACCAATAATCAAACTACAGTACCTCCTGTGTACGAACACATATATGCTTGATGCTACAGTACCTTGAAGTACTGTAGCTACCTTTCTCTCTTCAATTTTTCTTCTGAATTTCTCCGTGATTTTTCAGGTGCTTGCACACATAATTTGTGAAGCCCATCATGAAGAGCACCCATATGGTGTCCATCCACCATGTGCCATCTTGTATCCAATCATATCACCCGCCATCCTTGACCATTTTGGACCTTGGCTCCTCCCTGAGCGTAATCCTGACTCTCGCCAGTGATCAAGGTTGATCTCAAGACAAACTGACTTTAGTCCAACCTCGTCACATGGCATCCCAACCGTGCTAAACCTCGGCACCTCCTTGAGCGTAGTCCCGGTGCTCACCATTGACCAAAGTTGACCTCAAGTCACATGTACACAAATAGACAAAACAAACGTTTCTGGATATAGATATCGCAACCTGACCCACATTAGTTAGACACACTCACACCAACATCCACATATATTTGCAAACCACATTCCATTAAATAAATCTTTTGCAAAGCCAATTGTTCATCACAAAATATTAATCATGACAACGATTTTACATTCCCTACTATTTGTAACCTTAGAATGGATTAGAGTACTTTTCAAGTGCTCAAATAGGTACATACCTACTTATTATGCCTCTAAATGCTTAGCCATGTTTAGAAATATACAAATAAACATTATGGACACTTTACACATGGCAAAATAGGCATTTTAAAACTTCTGAACAGAGGGGTTTCCTCTGATTATTTGTGAACTAAAATAAAGGGAAACTTGTTTTTCAGACATGGGTGACAAGTGGTATGCATATGGTGTTAGTTGTATACTGATAGGGGGAGTGTTCGCCTAAATCGATTAAGGACCGAACTCTATGTCACCAACTATTGTTTACAGTGCAACCACATGTGCTAGAAATGGCCTTAGCCAAATAAGTTGTCTACTTGTCTATCCTTGCATTTGGGAGGCCGTTGTAGTAATGGTAGTGCATGCGACTGGACTGCGGTACTATCTATTGCTTTTACCATGATTGAATGGGCCATGAGGGGACAATTGAATTGTTCCGCCTCACATGTGTATGATATCTAAGAGGGGACGACCAAACTGTTCTGCCTCATGTATATGTTTGATTTTGAAGGGAACAACTGGACTGTTCTGTGTGAGGGGATGATTGGACCGTTCCGCCTCATGTACAACGGTGAGTGCCACGTGGGGGACGACTGTACTGATCCGCCTGCAGTATCAAGGTGGTAAATACCCCCAACCTAATGATATTAATAACCCGTAGTTAGTGTGGGCTCCCACTCATCGTGCTCATGCAAGGATTAGGAAGTAAACAATGTAAAGGCTTTATTGTGACCTCTAGACCGCATTCAATGTGCAGAATGTGGTGGTACCGATAGGTACGAGACAAACTAGAGCGCTCATATCATGTGGGTATAGTTGTGCAAACTCTGCAGAGTCAAAACTAATCGATTAGCCATGCTCACGGTCAAGCGCGGCATAGTGAACTGTCATGAGTATAGTTTTATCCTTTTAAATGTGCCTTGTGAAAATGGGATGTGAATGGTTTACTTATGTTATATTTGAGCTTATGATGATGAATATGATAACTTGTTGCCATCGAGGGAGGCAAGAGATATATTATGATATGATGATGACAATTACTATGATTTACATTATGTACATGTTTTAAATGCTTTACAAATTACCGTTGCAAAAACCTTGTGAACTAAAGCTTGCTTTATGCTGAAAATGAAACCACAAATAGCCTTCTTTGACATAAGCCTGCATGTAGTGTGTTAGGTTTGGCCTTGTCGGTACATTATTTCGATAATGTATTGACTCTTGCTTTATTTCAATGTTGTTGCTTTAGACTTGTTGCAGGTAGTGTTGCTTAGGTTAAATGCTACGCGGGACTCGTTGTTTTTCAGGATGGTTCTAATTAGGGACCTACCCCTAGTCGGTTTGCCTGCGTGGTTGGGTAGACACGTAATCCGCTGAGCTCTATTTGGCCTGTCGGCCTGTGTAATTTTAGTTGTAATCTAGTTTATCTATTCATATTCCATATAATTGTTGATGTCAAATGCTTTGATGAAAGTGCGAGGCTGGTATCTTTTCCTGTGGATTAGTTAAGCATGAGTATGGGCTTGGATCAATTGAGATATTTGCTTAGTAACCGTTCAGGTTTGAGTCCTCTTTGGTATGTAGTCTCTTGGTCACCACCATTGAGTGGTTGACGGACATACCTCGGGGAGGACTGGCATGGCTATTTTGTTGAGTATCTCCCTTATTCCTTGTCCTGCATTGTAATTATTATATTGAAAGGTGTCAACCGCGATCATGGACACAATGAGGTATGAGTGCTATTTATGCGTGTATGGATCCCACTCATTTCAATAGCTTGAGGTGGTCATGTTGGATACTGTACAATATAATAGTTGTGGTGCCCCACAAACCTGGTACATATGAATTTGTTTGCACAGTTGTTGTTTCAAAAATTTGTAGATGATATCTTTGTAATTTGATTTCCACGCAAGAACATACAGATACATGTGCGACACAAATGGCTGAGATTCAGTTGCAGCTTAAAACAACGAGTGCTCAAATGTTAAATTTATCAAAAGAAATTCGGGTATGACTTGTGAAAATACAACTATCATTTATTATACAATAACTATTTCACTTAGTATCAATTGTGCATGCTCATCGATCAATAGTATTTGAAGACACGAAAATCAAATCACAAAAGGTTGGCACAAGTTGTCTCATCCGATGAGTCTGAGATAAATCATATATATTGTTAGACGCACCACCTTTTGCACCTATATGAACTTTGTTCGTACTGCAGACCAATAGCCAAAGCCCAAAGCTAAAGTCCAACAAAAACCATGGTGTGCCATAGGCATCCTCCCCAAAACTGAAGGTACCAGTTAACTGAATTTAAATATTTGCCCTCATAATACATTTTTTGTGATAAAAAATCTTGATAGCTTGCGAGAGTAGGGCAAGAAGCATCCACAAACAAATAACTCACCGATTGCAAAACGGGTGCGTACAACAGGAAGGGTCCGTACATCAATGGTTCACTTGAATAGTGACTTTGTGTAGTTACCAAACCCAAAAAAAAACAAAAGGGGACTCGATCACCCCCCCCCCCCCTCCCCAAGACTCTGAAGGTATGCCTCTTACAAATGATTTGACTTTTTCCTCACTAAACCTTTTCTATTTGCAACTATTGGCTTAATGGCATAAGTAATGCAGAGTTTTCATGCACCGAAGAGGATCAATTCCTCATTGACTACGTCAACACCTCACCGTCTAACAGTGTTTTGGTGAGAATGGAAGGTTTACACCTAACAAGGAACAATTGCAAATGTTGATGAATCGATTCTTGTCCGATGGCGAAGCAAAATACGTCAGTGACGAAGTAAGATCCCACTGAACCTTTGTCGTACCATGAGATTCTCTTTGTTCTACATACTAAGTTGTTCGAAATGTAGACCATCGACAAATACATCATACACTTGGAGTACAAATACCACGAAGAGCCATCTCACAAAAAAGTATATATGATGAAAACATTTATCACCGCAAAAATATCAATTGGCAGCGTAAGAGAGATCATTGTGCGACAGTTGGAAATTAGGTTCATCGGAAGAACTGCAAATCAAATTAGCCAAAACAAACTGGTAATTCTTTTCTACTTCAGTTCATTACAATTTTTTGAACAACGAAAACAACTAAACACACATTTGAACATGCAGATCTTTATCCCAATTAATAGAATAAAAATCATTGGTACTTGACTATGGTCCACATTAAGCAACGCCAGATTTATCTACTGGACTCGTTACCTAGCACCGGTACACAAGACACTGAACTCACATTAGCGGTGAGCTCCTTACGACCCATACTAATTTCTACTACTTAATGTTATTTCCATTTTTTTGTTGATAATTCAATATCCTTTGTGAGCAAAGCTGAAAAGAATGGAGAGATATTTTGATTTATCTAGATACAACGAAAAAACTAACGACACAATTTGGCCAGATTTCAATTCGTCTACTTGGCCTATATTCAATGTGCCACGGATACCAAGGCAAAAAGATAGGTATGATATTGTTTATGGATTGAAATGTATTTTTCTTTCTCATAAATTGTTATGTTACTGACCATCTATCTTTACTATAGCTCTTTATATGGTCTTTACTTACTGAAGTTCATGGAGTATTGGGATGGATCAAAGATGTCTCAAAGGCTCACATAGGTATGCAATATACTTTCAAAGCATGTCTATAATATCATTATATCAAAATTTAATGGGTTTAAAAACTGCATCTACCTACTATACAGGTTTATATAGACATCTCTGGACGCAAGCCAGCAGCAATTTTGATCGGTTCCACACTGAATGAGAACACTACAATCCCAAAATACATAAAACAGACAGGTGCCGAAAGGGCGACAAAATAGCACAACGGAGTTTAATTTCCGTGATATGAGCCTTTTAAGAACATGTTTTTTCACGCAGAGCTGCTAGGCAACTTATTCATAATAGTCAATTTATGAATTTGATGTACGATGGCACGATGCTGGATTACAACTTTCCAAGTAGCAGAAAATTACATGTTCGAAGTTTCTGCCTTTTCTATGTTGTGTGGGCTTAGTGGGTTTCGGCAGATGAAACTTGTAGGATTATTGCGAATTTTTTTATTTTTATATTTTTTTAATAAAATATTTACAAAAGTATATTTTCATTTCAAAAATTTACAAAAATATACCCCTACCGCTCTCTGGGAGGACGGTTTTAAAAAAATCGCCCTCTCAGAGGGCGATATAATGACGTGGCTGATGGCCGTAGGCCGGGTGGCCAACGGCCGTCAGCACTTTTCAGGCGGTCCCCTGGCCACCCAAAAACCGCCCTCTAGGAGGGCGGCAAGGGGGCCGCCTGCAAAACGTCGGCCGCGGGGCCAGCCATTTTATAGGTGGCTCCCTTGCCACCCACCTAGAGGGCAGTTTATCCCAGCTAGAGGGCTGCCTGCAAAATGGTCGACCAAGACGGCCCCCTTGCCACCCCCTGTGAGGGAGGTTTTTGGGCGACCAGGGGGCCACCTGCAAAATGTGGGCGGTAGAAAACCGCCCAGCAGTTCAGGGGGTGGCGGTCGGACCGGCTGCCTCCACCCGGTCAGACCGGCCGGGTACAGAACCGCCCAGCCGTTCTAGGGGGGTTCCGGTCGGACCGGTTGCCTCCACCGATCGGACCGGCCAGATACAGAACCGCCCAGCAGTTCTAGGGAGGGTTCTGGTCGGACCGGCTGCCTCCATCGGTTGGACCGGTAGGATACAGAACCGCCCAGCAGTTCTAGGGGGGTTCCAATCGGACCGGATGCCTCCACCCGGTCAGACCGGCAACATCCAGTACCGCCAGAGCAAATGAGATAGGGAGGGGCTATAAATACCCCTCCACCAGCAGCAAGAAGGCCCTCTTAGCACTCCATTGACTCTATTTGAGCTCTTGCTTGTCTTCTCTCACTCTTTGAGCATTCTCTCTACATTTGTGAGTGATCGAGGATTGTTGTAGCCAAGCCAAGTGCATTGTATCATTGTTTTAGTTAGTGTGGCACTTCATCATCTCCAAGCCAGTTGCATTGCATCATTGTTTCGAAAATTCATATTTTTGATCAGTTTCGTCACAAATGTAGATCGTGAGGAGTACATCGTTTGATCGACGAGCGTAAATGAAGTAAAGGGGTTTCTTAAATAAACATAGAATTAATAAAACATGACGTACAACAGGCTAACTATACTGGTACAACGTACTACGGGCCCTGACCGTAACCTCTAGCCCTCTTTGTTCTCCTAACCTGCGCTCGTACCTGGCCCTGGAAATACGTCAGCCGGTCTGGTGGTATGGCACGGCCAGCGCGGGTCACCTGCACGGGTGTGGCAACTGGTGGGTCCTGTGTTTGCGGTGGCGGAGCTCCTTCGAGCTGCGAGAAAGCTAGTACCTCTTAGATCCCCTCGTCCTCGTCCTCCAAGTCGTCCCCTCGAAAGGATCCTGCGCCCAACCGCTGCTGTGTGCGCCCTGCGAGGAGGAGCCAGCGCCAGCAAACATCCCCGACGCTGTAGAGTGGACGGCTGCTGCTTGAGGGGCCAGCTGCTCTGAACCGATCTCTGAAGTACTTGCATGTGACATGCAAGATAAATTCAACTATACCAACAAGTGGGAGCCCTCGAACACCACGCATCACCCAGTTATAAACTTCTGCCAAATTTATGGTCATTATGCCAAATCGAGAATCATCCTTGTCATACAACAATGCCCATTTCTCCTTTGGCTCATTCTCAATCCATCAGAAAATTTTCTAACCAAGGATACCGACATTCTTCTCAAACGAGGTCCGTCACTTGATAGAGGTCCAAGAGCTTGTGGAGCCTTATCTCCTATAAGGGTAGCCCTCCTGGATTGCTCATCTGTTTGTTTAGAGGTCAGATCATCCAACCTCCTCCAAAGGTCATTAAATTTCTTCTCTTGATTCTGAGCGCACAGCCTCTTGAAAAGATCCATAAGGTACTTATTCTTAAACTGTCTGTAGAAATTAGCATCCATATGACGCATGCACCATCTACTTTGGACATCAGACCACCTTGGTGGGTATCCCTTCTCAGCACATCCATCCCTCAGTTCCTCAATTGCCCGCAGTAAGCCGGCGTGACGGTCATGTATGAGGCATACGTCTGGCCTTATCCGTACAACAGCAGACTTAACCCTTTCTAGGAACTAGTACCAACTATCAGTATTCTCACTCTCAACAAAAGCAAAAGCCACCGGTAGAACTTGATTGTTCCCGTCAACTCCAATTGCTGTTAACATCTGCCCTCTGTACTTTTCGGTTAGAAATGTCCCATCGATGCAGAGGATTGGACGACAATGCACAAATGCCTGAATGCAAGCACCTAATACAAAGAATACCTGTTGCAACACACTTTTATTACCTTGGTCAATTGATGGAAAGGCTTTCAGATCGTAGCAGGTCTTCGGATTATTCTGAAGAATACAGGCTAACAGACGAGGCAAATTATCATAAGATGCTTTAAATGTGCCAAACATCATCTCTACAACCTTCTGTTTTGCCCTCTAAGCCTTAGCATAGCTAATTGTGTATTTGAATTTCTCTTCAATATGTCTAACAATTGACCTTGGTTCGTACCCCTGGTTGTTCACAATGTGGGAGTACATCTCTGTTGCAACAAATACAGATGTTATGTTTCTATGATATTTTTCAACACCAGGTAAGTAACATAAATGCTCGGTCACGATTGAAACTTGCCAATAATCCTTCCATTTACCCTTAAATGCGTGCACCCGCCATGGACACCCATCCTTTACGCACTTCACTTCATATACAGATTTGCTTAACTTCACGATCGAGAACTCTCTCTGAAGTGACACCACCCATTGTTTTACTGTCTTCTTTAAATCATCTACATATGTATACTTAGCCCCTTGGATGACCTCGTTCTCCTTGTACTCCTATGACACATGATGCCGCTCGAATATAACAAAGCCAGAGAAGTCCTCGTTGCTCCATTCTGTAGGCATCATATTGTCCTTATCAGACAAATCATCATACTCTGCATGCTTGTTTTCAGTATCTTTCCTATCTATTTCTTCGACAATGGTATCGATTAGTTCTCTCTCATCTGCCGCACCTGTTGGCTGCCTATCTTCTTCATTTCCTTCTTCATTTCCTCCTTCATTCCCTTCTATTGTTTCAGTATCACCTCTCGCCATACTTAGACCCTCATCATCTTGCATGGGCATTGCAGTAGCGGTGTTATCCTTCTCATACATCGACACAAGTATGCCCAATGACCAACCACGTTAGAATGCATACTCCATGTACCATTTCCAAGTAGCAGTGCAATCCACCAGCATCAGTTCCAAAAAAAACCTTCAACTGCACGACTGACTACAACATACAAGGTTATTGCGTTGATCTGGGAGTCCAGTCGAAAGCCTCGTATCAGCCAGCTGTACACTAACCCGAAACTTCTCTCAGCTGGCCTATCAATGCCCTTAGCCGTTAAACTAAACTCCGACAGATCTACACCTGCTGGACCATACCTAACATTTCTTTGCCCGTGAAATAACTGAAATATCACCTTATTTGACATATCTGTTGATGAAAAAATATAGTTATACTAGACACCAACATTCTCCTCACATCTAAAACCGTGTCATCGAGATTTTATAACTACCATCTATACACAAATTAAGTCGTCTAATAGATTGACTAAAAAAACCTACATATCTACGAGTAACAACTTATTTTCATATAGTACTTGTATAACCGGTACAATACTACATCAATTCTTGCATAGAAATAGAAATTACAAAGGGACAATAGATTTTACCTACAAACGAATCAGCAAACCGGCAGAGCTTCACTACTTTCGTTCAGCCTCGCTCTCAACTCTCTCTTCTCTTTTTTCTGTGATTTTTGTGAATTTTATAGCATTTTTGGAGTCTGGGAGGGGGTTTTATACTGGGCCGACTAAAAATCGCCCTCCCAGAGGGCGATAAAAGGACCGCCTGTAAAATGGCCCGCCCCGTAGCCGGCGTTTTGCAGGCAGTCCTCTTGCCGTCCTCCTAAAGGGCGGTTTTTGGACGCCCAGGGGGCCACCTGTAAAATGGCCGGCCCCGTGGCTGGCATTTTGCAGGCAGCCCCCTTGCCGCCCTCCTAGAGAGCGGTTTTTGGGCGGCCAGAGGGCCACATGAAAAAGTGCTTATCGCCCTTTGGAAGGGCAATTTTAAAAAAAACCATCCTCCCAAAGAGCGGTAGGGGTATATTTTTGTAAATTTTTGAAATGAAAATATACTTTTGTAAATATTTTACTAAAAAAATATAAAAATAAAAAAATTCGGGTTATTGCCATGCCAGAAGTTAACACTTAACAGAACTGAGAAGAAACCCCAGAGAAGCAACCCACTAATGGTCTTATGGGCTCTGAATTCCCTTGCCATCAGGCAAACCTAAGCTCCCAGCTCATGCGTCCAGTAATCCTTTCAATGGCACGATTTTATTCTGAACATCTGGCATACAGACATGCTGAATGCATGCTTTTTTTTAGTAGGAAACCAAATTTCCGTTCTATATTTTGATAGTAGGAAACCAAAAGTGAAACATACAGATAAGTTTGGCATACAACTTATTCAAAATAGTTTCCCTGCTCCAAAATCAGATAATATTTGGGTTTATACTCCTGACAGCTGCATATGCTTTTCAGAGGAGTATGTAATATAAATTTAATTTCATCCATACACTGGAAAAAAAAAAGAACAGAAGAGATACAAGAGGTATATGAGCTCGTGCAGCCATGATACAAAAATTCAGAATCAAGTGATTCCTGTGATGCATCTATTCTCAGTTTCCCTGGAAGTCCCAAACAAATGCATAAGATTTCCGGCGTCTTTGGCATCCTCCTATGCACCTGTTCTAGCAAATTGGTTTCATCTCAGACATACGTAAAGAACTGGACCAACTTTACAGTGACTACTAAGTGAAAAGGCAACATACTGAATTTTTGAAACAAATTCTTGTTGCCCAACATACATCTCATACTAGGATAATTAAGAAGAGACTCAATGGAGTATAAGTCAACTAGATCGATACATGCACACATACCAATGACTATAATCTGAAACCAAATCAAAACGAATGGAAAAAGCTCGTGTTTCAACCAGGCAAATCCTGGAATCCGTTGGATGAAGGGGACTTAATTTTCCAGAATTCAAATAAAACCAATAGTAATATCATCTACACATTAAAATTTACTCTTCTATGTTGATTTCCGGTCACACGTCCGTGAATAATGCCCTGGTTCGCCACATTTTCTTATGGGAGCTACTCTGGTCTACAGAAGTAAGACCATTCACATTTTACTGAGCTATCTTAAGATGCAATAAAGACCATTTACATTGACAACATACTAAAACGAGGAATACTAATACACAGGTTGAACTAGCACTCTAGTAGCCAAACTGTTAAAATAAATGGATTGCACATATTAATCCATTTTCTAAAATAAATTTTTGCTACCTCAGGAACTAGCACATATAATCCAATATGGTCACTTCTCAGATGGCCATAAAACAAATCAGCTGTCACATTTGCACTCGGCTAGAAATATAGTAATGAATATTTGCAGTTGAGACGTCAGAGCATCCCAACCCAGTGCAGTACTGTCCTCATTCATCAAGATAGTAAAATACCCATCTTCTTCCATTCTCACTATTACATGCAAAAATTAAAAAAAAACCCAATAAGTTTGACATGATCTCAGTAAGCAACAACAAATAAAAACCTGAAGTTTCACATTACCCTTTACCCTCATTTTCCACTTGTGAGCATAATGCTGATCAACAACATTTATTCAGATGATTTAATTACCAAACAAGGTCGTCTAATTACTTTCTACTACTAGTACAACATGATTTCAATAACCAAGTCTGAAACATGATTTCTACAATATTTATCACAAATTCTCTAAAAGAAGATGACCGGTACACTGCTCTAGTCTATGCCACTACATTTGTAAAGTTTTGAACATGAGCATGTAAAAAAGCATATATAGCTTGCACAATATTTCTGAACTAATATGAATTCCAGACCTGAGTTATTGAAAACAAATAAAGTTATCTTTGATGTAGGAAATCCACATCCAGATCAACTCAATGGAATGCAATGCAGCTTAAAATGCAATGCAGTATGTTGAATCTTATGTATTGTTGGTCTAAATCTTGGTTAAGCTTAAAAGGTTCAGCATGAGGTTCATACGTACTGATTTTAGTCCAGATCAACTAAGGTTCATACTGATTGAAAGACCAAGGTTCAGACCAAGATTATTCACTGATTATTCTCATTCTCATTTTCAGGAATTTTATACTGATTCAAAGAGACCAAGGTTCACTGATTATTCAGATTCTCAGGAATTTTCACTGATAATAATGAACGAACTGCACACAAATGTGTTGATTGCTCACCAATGAGGGAGGCCTAGACAGAGGGGAGGTGGCAAGGTGGAAGCAAGGGCCAGCAGACCCGACGAGGTGAGGGCGACGGCCTCGATGTGGCGGTCCATCCGGTGACTCCCCTCCCATCCAGGCCATTGGTAGCGATCTTGTCGAGGAGGGGGGCACGCTGAGGAGAGGGAGAGGAGGGCGCCGCGGAGGTGTGCCTCGAGAGAGCTGACCGAGGCACAAAGCGCACCCAACATGCTGCCCTGATCCGGCTGCTCACGCCGTGAGAGAAGCCGTGGTTGTCACCGGGCATCGAGCAGCCGCATTGAAGACGGAGCTCCCGCCGTCTACGCCGCGATGGAAGCGGAGCTCCAAACGTCGACACCGAAGTCCATCTGCCATCATCAATTCCACGAGAGGGGCGAGCATGGCGGGATAGCGGGATCTGATGGGGAGCGCTCGCCGGAGATGTGCCCCTCCCCCTGATCTGCTATGGCCTGATGAGGGTCGCGGGGAAGGATCCGGAGTTGGGGTGGCTTCGGTGCAGCGTTGGAAAGATGTCACACCCCATCTAGCAACGCCGTTAGAGATGTCCAAATGGGCCGTGCCCTGTCGGGCCGGCCCGGGCATGGTGCTACAGTAATCGTGCCCGGGCCGGCCTGGCACGGTTAGCCGTGGGCCATGCCGGCACGGCCCGAGTAGCCGTGCTGTGCCTGGGCCGGCGGTGTGGCACGGCGGGCCGGCACGGTACGGGCACGGGGCACGAGCACGGGCACGGCGGCAGGCGGCTGAGGGGGCGGCGCGCAGGCGAGGAGGCGGCGGAGGCTGGGGAGGTGCGCGCGGGAGGCGGCGGTGGAGGGGGCGGAGGAGTCCGAGGCGGCGGGACGAGGCGGAAGAGCTGAGGAGGCCGAGGCGGCGGGAGGCCGAGGCGCCGAGGAGGCCGGAAGGAGGCCGAGGCGGCGAGAGGAGGCGGAGGAGCTGAGGAGGCCGGGAGGAGGCCGAGGTGGCGGCAGGCGGCGGAGGGGGCGGCGCGCAGGCGGGGAGGCGGCGGCGGAGGCCAGGGACGCCGGACGCGCGGCGGCAGGCGTCGGCGGACCGGGCCGGCCTGGGCACGGTGGGCCGCCGACGGGCCGTGCCGGCACGGCACGGCCCACGACCTCGGCGTGCCGTGCCTAGGCCGGGGGGAGGCACGCGGGCCGGCACGGCACGGCCCGCTACAGGAACCGTGCCTACACGGGCCGTGCTGTAGCGGGCCATGCCGGACCGTGCCTCGGGCCGTGCCGGCCCGGTCCGCCCGTTTGGCCACCTATAACCGCCGTACAAAGGCACTAAACAGGACGTACCGTAAAAAAACAGCACGAACTGTTTCCCGTAGAACCACGATTATGATACTAGTTCCAGGACGCAGCGCTGGTATCCACAAAAATTAGATATACGTCATCGCAAACCCTAAATAAATAAATATATATATACCTTAACTTACATTGTAGCTTTGGAGCAACCGAAGACAACAACGAACAACACAGAGGCAGCAGCAGCAATGGAACAGCAAACTAAGTCCCAACACACAGGCAGCAGCTGGGAATCAGGATGAAACCCTAATCTTCACCTCACTGCAACTCCAGCTCCAACTCCTGACGGAGCACTATATATAGAGCAAGTGTGAGTATTGGTTTCGTCCTGATTCCCAGCCACTACCTATGTGTTAAGACTTAGTCTGCTGTTCCGTTGCTGCCGCTACCTCTGTGCTGTTCGTTGCTGTTTCCGGCTTACTCCGAAGCTGCAACGTAAGTCAAGGTATATGTTTAATTACTTATTTATGTTTGTGATGATGCACATCTGATTTCCGTAGATACCAGCGCTGTGTCCTAGGACTGGTATCGGTATCGCAGTTTCGTGAGAAGACAGTTCAAGTTGTTTTCCTGCGGCACACCCTATTTGGTTCCGTTGTGCGGCGGTGCCAGATTAGGGTATGACAGAGATGGTATCAGACCATAGATTGGCTCTAGGACTGAAACCCCCTAATAGGATGGCAATATTTGAATACAAAGCTATTTGTGAAAATTAAGAAGTTGTTTTCCCTTTTGGTCTAGACTTGTAAAAAATATTTATATGTTTTCCCTGCCTACATCAAAATCTAGAAGTTAGCCCCGTGTTATGCCTTCTGCCCTGGAACCCGACTGTCATCATGCCCAGTTGATGAAAGGTGTGCTTCTGCCTGGCGAGTTAATAGCTAGCCTTCGGTATCGTCGTCCGCTCAGTAGGAGTTGTGACGAAGCAGTGCATATGTGATGTTATGCTTGGTAGTCCGTGTTCAGGTGTGGGACCAGTTAGGCTACTAACTGAGACATACCACTATTCTTCCTCGGATTGCGAAAACCGTTTTCCTCTAGTGTTTTCGGTTACGTCTTTACTCCTGATCCCCTAATCGTTCTGACCTCCATCAACCTGGAACAGATGGCACATCACACCAACCGTCAGATCCATGTTCCCAACCGCCTCGGTTATGAACAAGACCTAGTCTCGGCAAGAAACCCAGATCCACCAGTCACTTAGGCTACTACACAGGATGTTGAAAGTGGTTCCACCGCCAACCGCAAGTCAAACTACAAATGGCAATCAACCCCCGCCAATGGATTTTCTTTAGCTTTTTGCCATTCAAACCCAGACACTGCAAGGAATCACTCAGAACCTGGCCATAATACAACAACAACAAGCACAAGTACATCAACCACGTATGGCTCAAGACAATGGCAGATCTAAGCTCAATGATTTCCTGAGATCCCGCCCGCCAGAATTCTCAGACCACAGAACCCATCGAAGCTGATGACTGGATGAAGGATGTGGAAAGAAAACTAAAGCTTGTCCAATGCACCCCAGTGGAAAAAGCCCTTTACGCTACACATCAGTTAAGAGGACCTATAGCAGATTGGTGGGACAACTACTGTACCGCTCATCCTGATTCTACCACCATCACTTGGACAGAGTTTGCAGAAGCCTTCCGTTCAGCTCACATTCCAGAAAGCACTATTGAGATGAACAAAGAAGAGTTTGCGAAGATCAAGCAAGGATCCTCTTGCATCAACAAGTACCTCAGCTGCTTCAACAAGTTAGCCTGATACACACTAGAAGATATTGACACTAATACAAAGAAGATCCAAAGATTCTTGAAAGGAATGAACGCCAACTTGCGAGTTCAGCTATTGGCTCATGATTTTCCCACCTTTCAGCACATGATCAACAAGGCCCTACTACAAGAAGATGCAGAGAAAGAACTGGACAACTACAGGAAGCGCAAGGTATCACCAACAGAGTTTCATGCTAGAGATGGACAGATACAAAGAACACACTCACCTGCACAGTACTACACTGGAATGCCTCAGAATTCCAGAACCACCAGTTTCGTCTCCCGTCCAACTGAATCAAGACCAAGTCAGTAATCTACCAGAAGCTATAGTAGCAACTCAGGAAGGAGCAACACAATTTCTCAAACAGGACACTCTAGACCAAAGACTAGAGTCGAATGCTTCAACTGCCATGAGTTTGGACACTATTCATGTGAATGCCCTAAGAATCGTTCTGCGACACCTCAATCCTACATGTCAACCAAAGCATCTGCACAAGGAAATGCAAGACCGCAGAGCAGCTAATCAGTCTCTTAAGCTTCACCAGTCGTCAGACATGGACGTCTGAACCACGTGCAAGTAGAACCAGTTACAGAAGTTGAGTATCTCGAGACCGTGGAAGAAGAAGGTGAAGAACAAGACCTCCCTGAAGAAGAAGAACCACAGCAGAATTGACCACCCTAGACAAGCAGAGCAGCTACCAGCCTGATGCAAAGTTTACCAGTCAACCAGAAGAAAGGCTTGAAGTGACAGAAGCAACGAAGAAATCTGAAGATCCTCTTTTGTTCTCTTTTGTTCTATCTGCCTTCAAATCTCAAGGACGACATTTTTGTATGGGGGGTAGGTTTGTAACGCCCTGCTTTCAGCATGATGTTAAACGATATTTTACAAAAAATTTATCCGTGAAAATTTTGATCTTTGTGTGCTGTGTCGTAAGTCGTGCCTGGATCTCAATTTGTCTTCTTGTCCGTGATCTCAAAAGTTTGATCTCTCAAAAACCTCCGTTCCAAAATAATCTCTAAGTTCAAATCATCGTATTTGGATTCACTTCCAAAACCCTGACGGCGAAGTCTCACAATCTCCTCCTTCAAAATCTCTGTTTTGATATCCATTCCAAAGATTTGAATCAGAGATTCAAATTCCATTTTTTTGGAAATTCAAACCCTTTCCCCTCTCCTTGAACTCTCTCCCACTAATTCTTGAAATCTCGGTATCAACTTTCCTTTGGAATTTCTTCCCCCTTAAATCCCTAATCCGAAATTCTTTCCCCCAACATATATATGTATATGTGTATATATATATATATATATATATATATATATATATATATATATATATATATATATATATGTAAACCTATTTATATACATGTCACGACCTTCCACCCTTGTTTCTCTGAAATCCTTGCTTCCTCATCTATGTTCAAATACCTACCTTTTGAATTCAAATATCAATTCGAAAATCTCAAATTCGAGTCCTTTTTCCTCTCTCAGAATGTCCTTGCAATATCCCTCGAATTTCCAATTATTCCCAAGGATATTAAATTTTTCCCCTTAGAAGATCCTCTGCCCCCCCTGAGATCAAGTGTAAATTTTGAACTCAAATCCTTTTTGAAATCTCCTAAAACCCATTCAAAACACTCCCTGAGAAAATTACAAAAGAGCACTGTTCTCCTAGGCCGTGCCCCCTTTTTCTCTCCCTCACCATGCGGCCCATGGCCCAGCCTAGCGCGCACGGCCGCCGCATGCTGTGGATCGGCGCCATGTGGCCCGGGCATCACGCGCCTGCCATCAATCTTTCTCCGCTGGCGCGCTACACGGGCCTGCCCCTCCGCGCGCTCAGCCGCCACGTGAGCCACACTCCTGGGCTCGCTCATCAGCCACCGCCATGAGGACGCGCGCGCGCACTCTAGCCCGACGGTGTGGCTATCGTCTTCTCCTCCCATCCCGTTCTCTACCCTTTCTCACTTGGAACCCATTCGGCCAAATGCCGCAACGGGGCAACGCCCCGTCACCACACGCCAAGGGGGAGAAATCCCCACTCCCATCCCTTCCCGTCTCTCTCTCTAGCTCCCTTGCTCCCAGGACCGGACCCCGAACAGTCAAAAATGGAGCCAACCAACATCCCGGCAGCCCCGCCTCTATCTTCCTGCCAGTGACGACGCCCTACAGCTCACTACCCCACCTTGACTGTGCGGACAGCTCCGCTCCAAACTCCTCCTCCCACACATGAAATTCGAGCCCTGCTGCTCGATACACCGCCTATCCCCATCCATTGAATCCCCGCCGTTGCCAGTTTTCACCACCTGCACAGATTCCCGCGTCGCCTTGGCACCTCTCCGCTCTCTTCCATGATTGAGCGTGGAGGAATTCCCCACCATGCCCCGAACCGACATAGCCGTATCCTCACTCCACCGCCTATAAACCCCCCAAGAACCCCTTCTTCTCACTCCCTTTGGTTCTAGTTCTTGGACGACGTCCTGCCGCATTGTCTCCCTCGTGCTCAGCCGCCACCACCGCCGCTTGACCGCATCAGTGTGCCTCCCTCACCGACGAGCTTTTGAAGCGGCACTGACTCCAGGAGCACTGCACACCCGGGAACCCCGCGCAGTGGTCCCTGCCTCTCCTCGGCCCCAAATTCCTCCCCTCCTCAACATTGAGCCACTGTCGATGCCGATCCCCTTCAGTGAGCCCCGGCTAGACCCGCTCTAGAACCTCCGAAGACTCCTCGGCGCCGTCGACCGGATCCCGAACTCCATCGCCCCCATAAATCCCCTTCGCCGGTGAGCCCACCGTCGAACCCATTGCATTTATCCCCTCTGGATGCTCCCCTGTGTCTCTCTCCTCCCTCAGCTACCCTTGAATCCCCTCGGCTCACCCCGATGCCATCATGGTCGTCGCCTCTTCCTTCCCCCTTCCTCTCTCCGCCTCCCACGGCTTCTCGCCATCGGCCACCGTCCTTTGACCCTATCGTCGATCCGAGCCATTGAACCCACTCCCCGTGGTCTCCACTATCCCTCGGTGAAACTCCCTCGCAAGGACGCGTCATCGTTCTCCGTGAAAGTGCATCTATCCTCTAAGTGAGTTTTGGTGGATTAATGACAAACCGGTTAAGGGACTAATGAGTTTATCAAGAATTGTGCAGAGTATTAGTCCCAGGTTGCTTAGTGTGGTGCATGAAGACCCCCCACAAAGACATGATGCAAAACGGCGAAGCGACTCGGAGTTTATTTTAAATTCATTTGAATTTTCTTTGGAGTCGTAGGAAAACCGTTCTATCAAGAGGGGTTGCAAGCAGTGTTCCAAGACCACTCAAGTGCTTAAGATCCAAATAGCTGAGAGTTCATCACTTTGGCACAACACATACACTTGGGTGGGCTATTTTCAGTGTCAGGGTCGGAGGTTCCGACCTCCAGGGCCGGAAGCTCCGACCAGGTCCTTCGGCCACAGATTAAGTGTTGGCCGGAGGTTCCGATCCCCCTGGTCGGAACCTCCGGGCCAAAATCTGTGAGTAACGGCTATGTGACGTAAGCCATGTCCTATAAAACCCAAACTTGGATTCTAGCCGTTGCTGAGGCATTCCACTTCGTTCCAACTGTTCCCTAGCCTCTCCTGAGGTGCTTTGAGCTCTCCCAACTTATCCTAGTGCATTCTTTATGATTCTTGTGAGGATTTAGTGGGAAATTGGGTGAATTTTGTTGAGAGAGGGCTAGGACGATCTTGTGCACTTATGGAGGTCGCGGATTGGCTGCTTGGGGCTTATTTCTCTTGGAGGGAAACCTCCTAGACGGTTAGGCATCTCCCGCGAGCTTCCTCTTGTTGTGGATTGTCCCAGGAAAGTTTGTGAAGGTTCATCTCACCTCCGCAAGGAAAAGAGGTAAATTCTAGTGCAAACCAAGTTTGATCTTTGTGGTCACTTGGTGAGGAAAGAGGTCAATTGAGACCCAGCTCTTTGGAGCTCCTCAACGGAGACGTAGGATCTTTGTGATCCGAACTTCGGGAAAAATCTTTGTGCCTCCGTTGTCTTTTCTCGTTATTGCCTCATTTTGTATATTAACTTGCCAGCATTTATCTCTTACTCCATTACTTGCACTTTACTTATCTCTGTCAGATTTATCCTTTATAGAAATATATTGGTAGAGTCTGAACTCCAGGGTCGGAACTTCCGGCGTTCTAGGCCGGAACCTCCGACTGGCCCTCTCGGCCAGACCGAGAGAGCCGGTCGGAACCTCCTACCATTTTGGTCGGAGGTTCCTACCAGTATTTTACCGCTGCTTTTGGAAAATTTTTCAGGAACGCCTATTCACCCCCCCTCTAGGCGACATCAACGGGCTTTCACTCCGGATCAACTCCGCCGCTGTTGGCCGTAGGATCACGCTGGTGGAGCCATGCTACTAGTGACCTCCACTCGGTTTTTAAATCCCTGAAATAATGTGTCACTGACGTGCGGGTCTATTTCTCCACGGTTCACAATAGACCACAAGCACTTGTTTCCATGACATGTGGGCCTCTATGCCTTGGTTCACCACGAACCACACCCGTGAACCTCCCCGTGTGACTACCATCTAGGTCCCACGCCCATTGTTTCCAATCCACCAAGAAACCCCTCTCGCCTAACCCCAGACCTGGTTCACGTGCACCCACGTCGCTGCTATGTGGGCCTTTGTGCCTCGGTCCACCGCGAGCCGTAGCCATGAGCACTGAATCGCTGACAGCTAGGCCCCAGCTGTCAGTGGCCACAGGCCCCCTGTGCCCTCTCTCCTCCCTGACTTGCGGGCCCCAGTCGCAGTGGATAAAACCCTCCTTGGAGCACTGACACGTGGGCCCCGTACTATGCCACCCCGGCACACAGCCCCTCCATCTATCTTACTCACTGACCTGTGGGCTAGGCCTGTCAGTAGGCCCCAGCTGTCAGTGACTCCCTGAGAGATTCCAGAGAATATTCCATTCTAGAAATTCCAAATAATCCTTTTTCCTCCATCCAAAAATTCTATTGCACTTCGGAAATTCATATCTTTTAATCCGTGGCTCCCATTGACTCCGTTCCGACTCCAGTAATTTTCTAAAATAGAGATCTATCTGACGGCACTAATATTAGTACTAAATAGGGTCCTTTTCTTGGTCCTTGTGTACTCCAGTAATCGGTCGTCGAAAATTTGTTTCAGAGCGGATTTCGCTAAGATTTCTCGAAGACTCGTGAAGACCTAGGGTAAGGCAAGTCACCTTTGATCAATTGAGCGCATAATTGAAATTTGAAGGACCGAAACAGGCGACCAGAGGGGGGGGTGAATGGGAGCCGATAAAAATTTCTTTCAAAAAGAAACTCGGCCTATGTCCCAAATTTCAACCCAACGCCCCTCTCAATCAATCGTCAAGATTACTTACCCCAACTAGTGGTGTAATAATCTTAGGAACGATTAAACAAGTTCTCCAAGCCGGCAGAAGCAAAAATAATAAAGACAGCTCAAAACTGCCTTGTAAAGAATTCCTCAAACACCTTGCGTGCACTGAACAAATAGCAAGCAATTCTCTGATTCAGAGCAACAGAAAACACAACTAGTCATCGTATATAATCATGTCCAGATCACACATACGTAGCGACAACCTGCAAGCTATCAGCAGAAAAATAAAACAAGTAAATAGGCAAACGTATGGATTTAACCGGAAGCCAAGATCTGTTGCCAATGGCTTGACCCTGACAGCAGCTTGCTGGTGGCCGGCAAATAGCAGGTGCTGAACTCTCGTCCTGGCGTGCTCGACCAGCAGCAGCAGGGAACGGCAACGACACCCAGCGGACGGCAGAAACTGGACTCCGCGACGGCGCGCGTGAGGTCACTGGCGGCAGACAGTAGGAAAAGTAGATGCAAACAAAAAAGAACAATTCACCAAGATGAATGATTAACTCCAGTAATTATTCTACAGAACTGCATCTAGCCTCCGCCCGATCGTCCTCCCTCTCTTGATTGGAGAGATCAATAAAAATCTCTCTCTAGACTTGAAGACCTAGGCTAGATCGAGAGAGAAGGTGTGTTCCCTGGAACCCTAGGCACGGGTACTGTTCACGTGAACAGTATCTCGCCCCAAAAATCCCAAAAGCTCCCACGTCTCTCAACCCTAGGTGCCACATATTTATATCTCCAAAAAGGTGGCCCACCTAAATTACAAAACTGTCATTACGCGACGTAAACGACACGTAATGGCATGATAATCATATCCAATCAATCACGTCCTCCATGTCAAATTCCGCGATGTTCGCGATCCCTCCATCTCCACGATGTGATCCTCGCGATGTCGCCGCACGACCATCCGAAATCATATCGCGATCGCCGAAAATTTCCATCTTCGGCCACGCCCGCCGCACGAGCGTCCCGGTACGTCCTTGGTTTTATGGCTCAACCAAGAAACTGTCCACCGACGTCCTCCTGCCGTGTAGCCAGATACAGTAGACGTACACCGCACAATCTCCGTCCCTCAAACGCGAGTGTCGAACCACCCTTCACCGCCCCGCGGTTCATCAGCATGGCATCCTATCCCCGTTCTTCACAGATTGCCGCATGATTAGTCTCCACCTGTCACCTGCAACCACAGCCTGCCAAGAGACACGTCACACGCACACCGTGTTGTCAATCGCTCATCACAAGGCACTAGCCCCACGGGCATCTCAAAATTAAATTATTTTTATTGTGAAAATTGCATCGATAGACGTGCACTGATCTGTGCGGTCCCGTCTGCGAGTCAGACCGGCGAACCTTCCTAAACTTGCTGCATTTAAATACTTCCTTGATGATTGATATACCCCGTTCCCTTGTAACTACCACTATCGTGCCTCAGTACTCGTGTACTCTTGTGTGTGTGCTGACGGTTGCCCTTCAAACTTAAAATTGAGAAACTCCTTGGGTAAAACTTGAAATTACAAAATATTTGGAAAACCCGACACCTGGGTCGATACCTTGTGAAAGAAAAATGAGTTTCAAAAATGGAGATTTGTGACACAAGGCCGGTCCGGTGTGTGTGATACCTGTGTGGTCGCCTTAAGGATTGATTCCTTCGAAATTTCATCTGAACATATGACAGTACAACCACATGGGTAAATGGGAAAGCCCCTGGCTGAGTAACTAGTCGCCCAGGGACGCCTTACGTGCCATTGGATTGTGGATCATGCGGGAGGGCGTCAGGGATGCCTCCTGGGTTCCTAGAATAGTATGGTCTCGAACCTACCCTGTTGTTGGTCGTGGACCCCTCTAGTTGACACGGGGTAACTTGAGATGGCTCGGGAAATGCCTTGTCATGAAAACCTCTACGTCATCAAATCGTACCCGATCAGTGTGAACTGGTGATTAGAGTAAGTCGCGTCATGTGGGTAAAATGTACCCTCTCTGTAAAGGTTTAAACTGTTTGAACTGCTGTGCCCATGGTCATGGGTGGATGTGAGTTGATTCCTTAGCATAGTTTTATTTTATCCTGTTTGCAAAATGTGTGTGTGTTTTGGGAACGGTGAGAAGGATGTGCCATCGAGGACGCGGGACGTCCAATGATGCCGGCTTGGCTATCGAGGACAACATGACTCGGAAAGTCCGGAGAAAATGTTTTGGCTCGGAAAGCTGATTGATGTTAACTTTGAGATTGTGAAAACTGGAGAACCTAAAGATTGATACAATTCACTCCGATCAGGCGAGACCCACCTCACTCTGATTGTTGAGAAGTACTCACTTAACAGATTCTAAAAGAATTTAAATAAAACTGGTTATAAAATATCTAGCCTCTCTTTGAAGCCTGCAACCACCACCTAAGTTCCCCTGTCTTGCTGAATACGTAAGTACTCACCCTTACTCTATATATAGTTCTCCGTTGGGAGCTGGAGCTGGAGTTGTAGTGAAGTGAAGATTAGGGTTTCGTCCTAGTTCCCAGCCGCTGCCTGTGTATTAGGACTTAATCCGCTGTTCCATTGCTGCCGCTGCCTCTGTGTTGTTCATTGCTGTCTCCGGCTTGCTCCAAAACTGTAACGTAATTCAAGGTATATGTTTAATTACTTATTTAAGATTTGCGATGATGCATATCTGATTTCCGTGGATACCAGCGCTGCGTCCTGGGACTGGTATCGGTATTGTAGTTCCGCGGGAAGGTAGGTCGTGCTGTTTTCCTGTGGCACGCCCTATTTGGTGCCGTTGTATGGCGGTGCCAGATCGGGATATGACAAACGACAAAGAGGGCACCTAGGTTGCCCAACCCTAGCCATGCCGTCTTAGTCTCCACTCCCTTTTCTCCCTTTGTTTGCACGGGAAGGCCTATTGACCAATTTGAGATACATAGTACATACTAAACGCTTCATCAGTACATATTTACATCAATCCCACGTATTTTTTTCTCCAAAATACCCTTCTACTACACTACTACACAACCTATCAGGGGTGGTCTGTTGGATCAACTAAAATGGACAGCTCATGTTCACTAAAAAATGGCATACATGCACATACAGATATCAGAACCAGTTTTTTTTAAAAAAAACATTTTAAACAAAGCATACATATGAATTGAAAACAAACAAGATCAGTTCATGTGTATTCTGATTTCCCGGTAAAAAATAAATCTTTTCTACTATTGGGCAGCAAATCATCATCATCTTTGCTTATCACATTGCAAACATCTTCTTCACTGTATATCTCTCTCATGCATGCATGGGCACTACGCTATGAATCCTTGTAGCACGCGTACATTCTCATCGAAGCGCCTCTCGGCATCCACGATGACAACAAGGTCTTCCCGGCGGCCGCCGCGGAGCTCCGGCATGGCCGCCAGCTTAGCCATCTCCTCTTCGAATTGGACCTCGCCGTCGTCGAGCTGCTCGCGCAAGCCGGGCAGCGACGCGCTCAATCTCTCCACGTCCATCACGAGCGAGGCCTCCTCCTCCTCCGCCCGGTTGAGCCGCTCGAGCAGCGACAGGACGGCGACGGTGGCCTCCGCCGCCTTGTCTGCAGCTTGGTCGCCGCCGTCATCCGCTGCAGACGCGCCGGCCATCGGAGCGGCGAACAGGTTGCGGTCCTGCGTCATGGCGGCGCGGACGGCGCGGAGGCGGCGCCTCTTCGCGTCGATGGTGTCGCGGTGGCCGGAGATCTCCTCCCAGATGGAACGGATGCCGACCAAGACGTCGATGATCGCCTCCTCCTGCAGGAATCGCTGGTCCCGGATCTCCTTGCGCTCGTAGGCGGCCAGCGTCGGGCTTCCCTTCCAGAGGAGCTCCTCGACGGTGTCGAGCGCCCGCGCGACGTCGGCGGGGACGGCGGAGGGATCCGGGCGATGCTGGAAGAGGTCGATCTCGTTGTCCTCGTCGGTCTGGTCGTAGCATGCCTCCTCGAAGCTTACGTTCTCCAGCTCCTCGACGAGATGGCGGATGTACGCCAGCGCCGCCGGCTCGACTTCCGCCGTCGCCATCGTGGAGAACTCTTGGAGGAGATCGACGAGCTAGATCTAGCAAACCTGAGATCGAAAGACACGCACAGCTCAATCAAACGGAAGCAAAAGTACACGGAAATGAGGTCATGATTGGATGCATATCATATCGAGGATTGGGTACAAGATACGTACCTTGCCGTCGGCGGCGCCGGACGGCGATGATGCTAGGGTTTGGGGGAATAATGGGGATTTGGTTGTGGGTTGAGGAATGAGAGAGACGGGAGGTTTTACAGCAAATAGGTGTGCAAAAATGGAATGGAAGTATGAAACCTAGGTGTACTGCCAGCCACAGGCAGCGCGGGGCAGACGGGATTTTGTATTGTTTCACATTAATGTTTGGTAAGATCCAAATTGTTTTAGCTTATGCAGCTGGCTTATAAGTCACACGTAAAACGAGAAATATCATTAGCGTGTGATTAATTAAGTATTAACTATTAAAAACTTAAAAAATAGATCTATTTGATTTTTTAAGATACTTTTATATAGAAAATTCTTGCAAAAAGCACATCGTTTTACGTTTTAAAAAACGTGCTAACGGAAACTGAGAGATAAGCAACAATCTACAAGCAGAATCAAACAGAGCCTTACTGCATTATATTCCTGCCTAGCTAATTCTATTTTGTTTCCTCTGGATTGCAACGCCGTATATATATATCTCCATCCACTGGCGGATCCACAGCCCGGTGACCCCAGGCGGCCATCCAGGTTCATCGGCGGACGATCCATTAAAATTATGTAATTTGAAAAAATTAAAATAGAACTTTTTATAACAAATAATAGCTATAGTTAAATTCGCTCAGGCTCTAAAATTTTTCTATATCTGTCACTAAGTCTCCATCCACATATGTTTCTGGTGGCCGCCGGTAGGCAGGCATGCGTGCGGCGCCGCTGGCCTGCGGCCGTTGCTGTTTTGTAGTAGGGTTAGCTTGGCGCCAGCCATATCTACGTCTCTAGTCATCACTTAGCTCTGGATCATATTTCATATGATTTTTACAGCTTATATATGCATGCACCTAAACACTTTGAGCTTTTAACTATGAGTCTAGGGATATGCAATATATATATATATATATATATATATATATATATATATATATATATATATATATATATATATATATGATATAATTTGTGGTGCATATATACTGTCTTGCCTCCTTAGTTTTGTTTTCATGAATTTAGTTATATTGCATCACCCATATATAGTAACATCATGTTTTTTGATGGTATATTACTTGGAAATGTTGTAGCTAGCTTTCTACCATTGCACTTTGGGCTTCTCATTATACCTTTTCTTTATACCAGACTTCTCATTATACCTTCATTATTTGCAAGCTGAGTAGAATATTATCCCTTTGCCTTGTGATAATTATATAATTGAGCTTAAGTGTTTCTATTACGATTAAACTATGATCGTTATTAGCACCGGTTTAAAACAAGCATCAGTGCCAATTATTGAACCGGCACTACCAAAGAGGCACTGATTGGGGGGGGGTCATCAGCACCGGTTCTAGCCATGAAGCACCACTGATGGTAGAATTCAAATTTCAAATTTTGGACGAAAAAATATATATTCATGTTCTACTACCATCCTTAGCCGTATATACGGTCTCAACTACTGGTGCCTATTTTTCAAGTGAAACTATAACTTGTCATGCTGGGATTCGAACTCCAAACACCTCTCTCTCTCTCGTGCTCCTACACTTACCAATTCGCCTACACATCAATTCTGTTTGGCTATGGATTTTTTTCTTTTGACCCTTCATATCCGAGATTTAAAACATAAATTTGAGCATTTAAATGATGTCAATTGAAATGTTGTCAACTACAAAATTGTAGATCTCATCAAGAGTTACAATTTTCATATAAAGTTTATCTCCATCCGAGTTCATATGGAAAATTTAGATTCATATTAAAAACTGGTACTAATATGGTCGAGGTCATCTGTATCGGTTCGTGGCTAGAATTGAAAATTTTGCAGCCAAAATTCTTATCAGTGCCGGTTCGTGGCTCAATCTGGCACTAATGAGGCATGAGTGCCGGTTCTAGCTACGAACCGGCACTGATAAGACCCATCACACCGGTGCCAGTTCGAAAGGACGCAGACCGAGTGGGTGGCAGGAAACCCCATCAATGCTAGGTTTTTTTCTAACCGGTACTGATAGGACGGCACGAATAAGTTGTTC
The DNA here is from genome assembly GCA_003991445.1 of Oryza meyeriana var. granulata. NCBI lineage: Eukaryota > Viridiplantae > Streptophyta > Magnoliopsida > Poales > Poaceae > Oryza > Oryza meyeriana. The sequence continues at coordinate 123,981 of RYFJ01002894.1, forward strand.
TGTAGTAGTGATTTTAGTCCCTATCGATTTCTTTCATCAACGTACTATCACCAGTCCCGACCTGCCAATGGTAACCAGCTATGGAAATGGTAACCCAAGCCATAGGTATAAGAACCACCACCGGTATGAAAAAGCTTTGGCCTTTATGTTTGGAGGCTAACCCAGGCATGCATCCATCACTCTCCTCCCAAAGAAAAAAGATGCCAATGCCGTGAAGGATTTTAGGCCAATCAGTATCATCTCGAGATTCATCAAAATTGTTTCAAAGAAGAGGAATAAACATTGTCTTTAACAACACTCATCCACTTATGGACATTGACACATATCAATAGGCGTTACATATAGCAATTAGGCTTCTTTTGCATCTACGTTTTGTGTTCCTGCACATGCATGGGAGAGACAGACAGCAGGCTAGCAGCACAAAGCCTGCGCTTTGGGAGATGGCAGTACCGACATTGATGTAAGATAAAATCAAATTTATATGAATTTTCAAATTTTCCATAATTTCAGTCTAACAATAATTTAGTTGAGTATTTATTTGGTTTATCTATTTATTCTTATTAAACCAGATAAAGTGTGTTCTGTGAAGTATGTTTTTTTAAAGCTAAAGCGTGCTTCAATTATATATACTAAGTCGTATGCGTACTATATATGATCAATATGCTATAACCAAAAGCGCATACTCAATCTTAATTATATAAGCATATCTTTACTTAATCAGACGGCCGTATTGAACCCTTTTATGAACTCCGACCCTCATGCCAGACTCGAGTGTTTGAATCGGCCGGTTTTTGTGTAGGATTATTAATCGACAGTAAATTACTTAATTACACTTAAGTATGTTATTACCATCCTAATAAAATCAACTGGCCAGTCGAGGCAGTTTAGTTTGTTTATCCGTGAGTTCTTGATGTTGAACATAAGTACAAAATAGGCATTGTGATATTTGTCATGGTAGTATTATCAGTTATCACCACGTGAAGTGTATATATATAGTTTTACAATGCTCTCTATCAGTAATAGAATCAACTACCAGTAGTAGAATCAATCTAGACCATTTATATTTTCTAATTTAATGAAACGGATCTATTTCTACTACCACCTTAACTGCTGGTAGTAGAATAATTTTTTCTACTGGTAGTAGAATTCACATATCAACGATTGAGATTATTTCTACTAGTGAAATACTGGTACCAGTAAAGAGCACCATAAATTACTCTATGATGAACGTAAGTACAAAACAGACATTGTGATATTTGTACAGAAGTGTTCCAGTTAAAGAATTGGAAAGGCTAGCTAAACTCCAAATTCTTAATGCTATGGATATTCATACCAATTAATGGAGATTTACGTCTTCGATCTTCTGACACAATAATGCTTTTGACAATTAGAGGCTGATGGATCAATTTTTAAGTGCCATGGGTAGACGTCATCTCTCATATATATATATATAGCACAATTCTTATGTGGTCAATCCATTAAGTTTGTTCTAGTACCATTAATTTCTAACTGCCAAGCAAAATGAATTCACTGTCCAGAAAATGAATTGACAGTTAACCGCCAACAATCATTTCCTTGACGGTTTTGATATTTTCCTTAGCGGTTTATAGCACCCATGAAAATTACTGATCCTGGCAGTGACCTGCATACCACTAGCAAGTCTTGGCTAGCATGTGATATCCTCAGTAAAGCAGTCTCATCAGGTAATAAGCCATAGATTTGCATTGCCACCAAAGGTAACTTGATATCAGTGTCAAGAAAATATTGTCATGATATTTTTTTTCATAGCAATATCTTAGATCTAGTGCTATATTGAGTGATGGATTCAGAAAAGTGTAATCTCTGACTCTGCTCGGTGCATGTCAGATTTTGATCACTTTTCGCAGCATGCCCCTTTCTGGGCTGTATACGTAGTATTTTTTACCCCTCTGTTACTAACTCGTACAGGATTGTTCAGATGGAAACAAAAGCATAGAGCACATGTACAATGTGCTGTCACCCCTGACAATATATATATATATATATATTACCATGCAATCATTCTTAAAACTGAACCTTTTTCCAGTAACTTTTCAATAATCAGGAACATATATAGTTAATACTGTGTACACATCTTGTATGTAGATGTTAATAATTTTCTGATCAGATATCTACTTCTTCTAACAGCCGATGAACAGTATAATGCGCTAATCTGGACCGTCCAAATTGCGTCAAACGATAAGCAGTCTACAGCCTAAGTTGTAGTCATAATAGTGACTACAGCTGATCCTAATCCTGATTGCATGGTCAAGAATGGTGGCTTCCTTAAATGAGTAAATATTATTTCTCACGATATATGATATTTAGAGAATGTTTGGTTTTCACAAATTTTCTTCAATATATATACTTATGTCGATGGTATCAATGTGATGAGTGATATATATTTCTCTGAATTTCTGCATTTTTATGTTCTTAATTTCAGTTGATATAAAATATTTTGCCCAAATTAAGTAAAATATACCACACATAATCAATGTTATAAAAATAGTATTTGCATACTGAAAATACCAATACATAAGATCTGCTGCCGATATCACATATATCTTTTGTAATGTCTGCAATGCTTATATGTGCACCTTATGTATCTTGCTCTAGACCATTACAAGCCACGCTAACAGTACCACATGCTATAATTGGTGTAGACCCTAGAAACACTTGCTTGTTTTTCACAAAGAAAATGATTATTGGAACTTCTCGCAACTGATATATCAATTACTAAAGGGGAGTTAATGTTGCAATTTCCACTTAATAATAAAATATATCACTTTGCAAATGGCAGAGGACAGTGGCCGCACAAAAATATGTTTAAGAACGGTATTTTTCCAATGCAACATTCATATATAAATTTCAACTTATTTATTGCTATAGTAGGATCATTAATGTGTTTTTTTTCCTTTCCCCAGCTCGTCTACACTTAAAATGCTGTCCAGCTCCACTCTCCTATATGCACTCAAAAGACACATCTAAATATGAAGCATTCGATAGTATATATATTCAACAATATGGCAATGAATATATAGCCCTCTTCCATTTCTTTTTAACCAGCTGATCACCTCACGAAATTTTGTTCCTGCTTATTAGCCACAGAAAATGTTTAATCTTCATTTGAGTCGTTGTGCCTTGGACAGTTCTTTCATTTTGCAAATAACCACCCATGCATCCAAAAATATCTGTTGTGTGAGGAATTTAGTTTTGAAGAGTTTCCTTTTTAGATAGTCGAATATTAATTTCATTAATCAATGAAACCTTCAGCCTCTATAACTTGCACACAACCAGAAAAGATAGAAGAAAAGAAAGTAAAACGAAGTACACATCACAAACAATGCTGCCTTGTGACATCTTGCACAACTACAACTATAGGAAGAAAGAACAAAGACCACTTCATAGAAAGCCTTCAAGAAGGGATCGTCGTTTGTCCACCGTTGTCAGCAGAACTGACCCAACGTCAAAACTGGATTTTTCACCTAGAGAAAACTCTAGGGAAACACCTTCAACAAGTAATTAATCAGAAAACAAACATTGACATTGTATAGTCCAAAAAAACCAAATAAGGTATTTCACCCTAGAGATACTTGTCACAAGTAATCCATACCTCCATACATGACCATTGAGAGCTCGCTGGTAGCAACTTGCCATTGACGTTTGCTGCCCACGAAAAGGTCAAGTGAGAAACCAGTCAAGACTGCTGAGCTGCCTTAAATTGTCATTGAGTGATCTGCCCGATTGCCACAAAGGTCACCACTTGTGCAACACCTCCAACTAATTACTATTAACTTGGTTTCCCATTAGTACAACCATCATATGATGAAGTATTGCCCTCGTTGAACCATCCAACTGACTGGTGATCAAATGCCGCTCGGCTAATTAATCCACTGTATCATCGCTAGCCAATCCCCTAAACAGGTAGAATATAATTGAGCGGCAGGTGGGATTTGAATGCAACCGGGCTGGTTGCCCCTCACACCATCTACCCTACGCATCTCCCCACAGGATCACTCTCCTTAAGCCCTTCATGGCAAATCTTTGGATGTCGCGCTGCTACGGTGCCAACAAGAGGGCATCGATGCCCTTTAATTTCTCTGCACTAGATCACTTGCACTTCGATGTCGTGGCTTCCCTAGGTCATGGCCCTCTATTCTTCGCCACATTTGGAGACAGGGGTGGAGCAAGCGGATGACAGTGAGAGAGAGTGGAAAGGTTGGCAGCCAATCTAGGGCCTTTTTGGCCCTTGAAGTCAGCTCATGGGATCAACTGTTTGCAATGTTTTTTTTTTTTGAAAGGAAGCCAGAGCTCTATTATTTAATTAACAAGAAAGAAGAGTTTTGGTGAGGAACAACACAGCCCCACCGAGGCTTAAGGGTAGACCTCCAGTTCACCACATGGAGGCCTACCAGGAGAAAGGGAAACTAGCTACTAATGGCTAACTCTTTTGCTCAGCTTCTTGCTGTATTCGTAGAAAGATATCGCCGGCCGTGCTATTCTCATTTTGGAAGATTCTTCAGTTGCATTTCTTCTAGATGTTCCAACATATGTAGATGAAGATGTCGTTAAACCTTTTTCCTGACCATCTTCTCAGCTCACTAGACATCGTTAAGAGTTCCCTATTTCTAGCACCCAGGCCAACCCTAACCTTTTCTTCTATTAACACCACATTAATCTCCAGAACTCTCATCAGGTCCATCACATTTTTGGAATTACACGTCAACAAGAACAGCGATCTCTCCTCCCTGCAAAAAAAGAAAAAAGAAAAAGAGGATAGCTAATAAGAAAAAAAATCCCCTTTTCAGATTGAGAGATACCCACTGTAGCCTGTAGGCTGTACCTTTTTACTCAAGATATTAAGAAACAAAAAAGTCTCCATTTTGCAGATTGTGCACAGCACACCCCCATGGCATACATATCTTTTTTAAACAACTTAAATCCCCATGGCACATAACATACTCTGTTAAATTATATTGCTCAATATATTAACTGGGAAGGTCCATGCAACGAAACTAGCGTGTCAGTAGTTAAAAGAGAAGTAAATAAGGCGTACAACATATTGGTGAAATTATAAGTACTTGATAAACATCAAAAGTTTACTTGATGGGGATTATATTTTTTTCAGAAATATCATATATTTCACTGTATTGTGAGCTTGTAGAAAAAAACCATGATTAAAATGATACCATGGGACTATTTATTATGAATCTGATTTCATATGCTATTTTTCAATTTGTTTTGTACAGATTCAACTGCAATACTCCAGAATTATCACAAGTCCTAAAATCCCATGAACAAATTGGTAACAAAGATAATGTTCAAGGAAATGTTTTGATAGTTCCAAAAACTAAATTTTTCACAAATTTCGAAAGCTCTACAACCTGATTAAATTCACATTTAGCTTCAACAAATCAAAACATTGTTCAACTCTCATCAAATTCCAATTCACATGTTGATTGGGCTGGGAATGTCATTTTGAGTGCAAATATAGCCCTTTTAATCTAGCTATCAGTGTACATATCTAATAAACCATGTCATCTTGGCAAAAACTTTGGGAGTACAGAGAATAACAGATGTACTCCCCCTGTCCTTATTCTAGGCTGCGACTGTTACATATATATATATATATATATATATATATATATATATATATATATATATATATATAGATAGATAGATATGGAAGAGGGACAAGATTACAAAAATCGATGAGCAGTTGAGTCCAATAATCATTTTTTATTAATCCAAATCGATCGCAAATGATCACACGCTCATCAGTTTACTGTCATTTCATCATTACACAGCACAGTATAGCGTGCATTCATGGCGCCAGCAGCTACACCATGAATTCACGGAGGACTTGAACGCTCTCATCGAAGCGCTCCGCCCCGTCGCAGATGAGTTTCATGTCATCGTTCCAGTCGCCGGGAAGGTCCGGGATGGCCTCGAGCGCCGCCTCCATGGCCTCGACCCGGGCCTTCGCGACCTCGAGGTGCCAGAACATGGTGACGAAGTTCGGGATCATCCTCCTCACCGCCACCTCCAGCTCTTCCTCCCTCTCCTCTGCCATCCCTAGCTCCAGGAGCAGCGACATCAGCGCGGTGCCGGCCTCCACGATGCCCGGCGAGCACGCCACGGCCGCGATCTGGACGACAAGCTGCTGCTTGGCGTGCTGGGTGGCCAGCAGGTGGGCCCTCGTGGCGTCGAAGGCGTCGTAGTGGCCGACGAGGACGTTGTCGACGGCCACCACCTCGGCCATGGCGGCGCCGAGCGCCTCCTCCTGCTGGGCCCGCTTCAGCCGGATCACGTGGCGCCCGTACGCTGCCAGCGCCGGGCTACCCTTCCGGAGGAGCTCCTCCAGCGTGTTGATGGCCCACGCGACCTCGTCGGGGACGCCGGGGAGGAACGAGGGCTCCGGGCGGAGGCGGAACAGGTCGCCGGCGACCTGGTTCTCGCAGGCGAGGTTGAAGCATTTCCCTTGCAAAGCACCGACGAGGTCGCGGAGGTACGCCACCGTCGCCGGGTCGACGGCCGGCGCGTCCAGGCGCAGCGCGAGCGATCCGGTGGCCATCGTCGGAGCTCTTGCAATGAAGCGAGATCGATCGTCTACAATCTTGCTCGAAACAAAATCAGATGCAAAATCGAATGAAGTTCGCTTCCCGTTTAGAACAAAATCAAAGCTGAGGTACGAACATACGTACGTACGTACCTCGCCGGCGGCCGGCGGTGAAGAGGGGACCACTAGCAGCAGCGGCGGCGGCGGTAGGGCGAGATGGGCTGGCTAGGGTTTGGGGATGGGGGAATGGGGAATGGAACGCTGGTGCATTTAAAGCCGAGACGGAAAGAGAGAGGGGGGCTGTCAGTAGTACTGACAGGATGCCAGCTCAGCTAGCGGGGGGCGGGAGTTTTGCACTCCCACCTTCACTCTAGGTCAGTCTCTCCCCTCCGTACGATCTGCGTGGAGATTCGTGCTACTCCGCTTCGTCTTCATCGATAGTCGATACCCCTATGTTCTCGACCTCTCCATTTCTTGCTCAGTTTGGGCATCAAACATAAAACAGTTGTCACATGAGGCGTAGTGTTTTTCTGTTGCTGAATTAATTCTGCAAGGAGTATTTAACCGCTTTAGCCCTTGTTCGTTTAGATGGGGATTGGGCCTCAATCCCCGTGTGTCATCCCGGCATGGGCTGAAATTCCCCCGCGGCCCACGTGTGCATTCGGCTGGGCCAGGATGGCCAAAATTCTCCCTCCAACCCACGCCAAAATTATCCTCATCCTCCCACGGGGCCACGGCGGCGCCCCTTCCTCCATCACGCGAGAGGCGCCGCCGCCGGTGAATTCCTCCATCGTGCACGCCGGGAGGCAGCCCGCACTCGAATCCTCCTCATGCTGCCTTCCTCGTCTGTCCTCCGTCGAGCACGCCTTCATCGTCCGTCACATGCGGCGAGATGCAATGCACCACCTCCTTCCTCCGTCGAGCAAGCAGGAAAATCGCCACCTCCCTCCCCCTCTCCGGTTAGTTCTCCTCCTCCTCTCTTCCTAGGGTTTGACCTTATTCTCCTCCTCTCCTCCTAGGGTTTGACCTGTTTTTTTCTCAGATTCTGTTGACAGGTAGAAGAAGGAGAGGGAGAGAGGTCAACCCAGACGAGAGATAGAAGAAGAGGGAGACAGGTCTCGTCATCAACTTCTTGCCGACCAACATCCAAAGTTTGGGTTCTTCACTTTCGGAACACAGTAAGATCTACTAATGGATTTGCTGACTTTTCCGGCCACTGTACTTATAGGGTACAAAAAATTATTTCTATCGTGATTTACTTATTAACGGATTGTTGTATTATATGTTCACTGAATATTAATGGATGGATGAGATCCCGGTGTTAATAAGAACCTTAGTTCCAGTGATATATTTGTTGAAATTCAAATTTAGGAAGCACAAAGTAATTTGATTATCTAGTACTTAGGACCTGCATTTCAAAATTTCAGCTCATAGAACTATAGTATTTGATTAACTGGTGCTTACATTTTCATAGTAGGATTTCTATTGCTTTTGATTTACTACTATGGGTGCTGGAGTAGCAATTGATTGGAGCTCACCAAAGTTTATACGTATATAAAACATGTTACAACCACCTCTAGAAATTGAAGCCTCATCTAGGAATTTTTGTGTGTTGTTACTTTCTTGCAACCTGGCAAACTAATCGTTGATATACTTTTCAGAAATAATTTTGGAGTCAAGGTAGGAGTTTAAATAGCATACATGTCAGACGATTGTTTCAACGTGCTTCTATATATGTTCTTCTTTAGCCCAAGAGTCAGATTTTTTTTCTTCAATATTTGCTGAAATTCTAGAATGTGCTCCCTCTATTGTGTACCTTGCTAGACAAAATATTTTCTGATTTATCAGCAACTGAACTAGGGATGGCCAAGTTTTAATTATAGTAGTTATATATTTGATGTTTGTTGATTATTTTTTTATTCTTACTGATTTTTTTGCATGGTTTAAATTATTTTGGAGAGAAGTTAAAAGATAGTAGAGGTGTGAGGGTTGAGGAGAAACTTAGAATATTCATGTTCTCGCAATTTATTGTGACATTTGAAACACATAATTTCTTAGTGTATAGTGCTTGCTTGATTAATACATTTGTCATACATGACACTCTCAAAACTTATTCTGATCACCTGATATTATTTTCTTATACAACTGTCTATTGGTACAGCTGTCTAATAAGAAGATAAGTGCCTAATATAGCTCACTGTATATGAATGTTGAATAGTTTATGCAAATTAAATAGGTTCTGCCCTTTTCTCTCTTAATAGCCCCCTCAAAGTGCTATTTAGCATCTCCAGCAATAGACCCTATTTTAGAGCCCCCAAAGGTTAAATAGGGGCTGCCCCCATTTCCTTTGGACCTCAAAAATGCTCCGAACTCCAGCAACAGTCCCTATTTTTCAGCCCCTATTTCCTTTTCTACTGTATTTCAGCATAAACTATATTATACTATTGCATTTATTCATTTGTACAGCTAACAGAAGAGATCGGCGGGCGAGCACGGTGGGAGCGCGGCAGGGGGCGGTGGCCAAGCACGGCGGGGGGCGGCGGCCGGTGGGCGAGCGCGGCGGGCGAGCGCGGCGGGCGAGCGTGACGGGAGGCGACGGCCGACGGGCGAGCGCGGCAGGGGCGGTGGCCAAGCACGGTGGGGGGGGGGGGGGGCGGCCGGCGGGCGAGTGTGGCGGGAGGCGACGGCCGGCGGGCAAGCACGGCGGAGGGCGGCGGCAGGGGGCGGTGCCCAAGCACGGCGGGGGGGCGGCGGCCGGCGGGTGAGCGCGGCGGGCGAGCGTGGCGGGAGGCGAGGGCCGGCTGACGCCGCGCCTGGCCGAGGGCCGGTGGGCGAGCGCGGCGGGAGCTCGGCGGCGAGCGTGGCGGGAGGCGAGGGCCGGCGGGCGAGCGCGGCAGGGGACGGTGGCCAAGCACGGCGGGGGGGGGGGGGGGGGGAGACAGCCGGCGGGCGAGCGTGGTGGGAGGCGAGGGCCCGCCGGCGGCGACCGAGCAGGGCAGCGGCGCGGTGGCCAATCGAGGTGCGATGATTTTTTCTCTTCGATCTTCCTCTTCCCAGACGGCGCTCTCTTCGGGTGGGTGAGGAATTGTCCCAGGCGCCAAAATAACGTCGATGGGGGCTGCTCTATAGAGCCCCCAGGACTGGGGGCTTGGAGGAAAGATTTGGGGGCCTCCTCATTTTGGGGGCCGTAGTAAGGTCCCTGCTGGATCTAGTTTTTTTGTCCCACCACCCAAAAACTGTTTGGGGGCTGTGTTTGGGGTCCCTGCTGGAGATGCTCTTATATACACTTTTGTTGCCTATATTTTCAAAGTCATACAGTACTTGCTGCTAGATTCATATTCTCTTTTCACATTTCTGTATTATAATCATGTTTTCTCCTTGCAGTGATGAAAAAGAACGGGACGGGGGCGAGGGGGGAATTTGGTGGTGGAAAGGGGAATAACCAAATCCCCGCGTGGACTCTTTCCCACGTGTGAAATGTTCCACGGCTGCCGAACATAGCCTTATTGATTTCTCTCCAATAATTATTTGAACGCAGGGTTTTGTGCAACTGTTGCACAACTGTACTACCTATGGCATAGCTCACTGAAGGATCCACACACAGTTCGCCAAGATATAATTGTTAGCTGCATCTGCTGCCCTTTCGATATTTATATCAGTCGATTTCTGCTGCCTTTAGTCATACAAAATACATGTGAATACACGATAGTTTCCTCTCTCTTTTTTTTTTGAAAGCTCACGATGGTTTCCTTCGTTTTGAAGGGCAATTGGCTTGCATTAGATCTGATTTAAGTTCAGGTACTAACTGGTATATCCATCATATATATCTTAGTAATGAATTAATGCCTGTTGGTCCAGGATGGATATATCATTTTTTTCTATGGTGCATCGTCATAATATATAAGATATGATCGACATAGCTGTTTCTAGAAAATATTATATGATCGTCATATATTCAGTACTTTTTTTATCTTCCTGCTTTTGATCTTTTTGTTACTTATCACTATTAGCTATACCATTGTCCTGAAACATTGCTCAAGTAAACCTGCTTTGCTGAATTTGCATCCACAGTTTTTCATGGCATTGGACTAGATTACAAACAACTTAATAGCAGCAGTAATCATAATCATCTAATTCTTTTGCAATCGTACCATGCATGCTAGACAAAATTTCTTGAGCATCTACTGATAGCTAGCTAGCAGGAATGCAGGATACAGACCCGTTTTTTTTTTCAATCAACACCATACGCATGCATGCATGGTTAGTTAGAGGTGAGATATCACTTAAGAAATAATAAATTGGACAATAAAGTTTTCACCAGAGTTATATTTATGCAGATAGAAGAAGTACAAAATTAATTTCCTTAAGGACTTCTTTTTAGTACTATGTATTTACTACGTTGTTCTTGTTACAAACTTACAAAAACATGCATATGATGCTGAATTGCATGTTGGAAATGGGCGATATTACACATGTCAGTTTGTATTACATGGGGTGGATACCCTTTATTTGCATGAACATTGAGACGAGCTGCATTGCAAGTTTTAATAATGGGCGGGTTCAGCTGTGTAGCAGAGAGGGATAGAAGGAACATGTGGCTCTGATTTGCACAAATTAAGACGAGCTCAGTAGAGGAATATATAGAGCTGATGTACTGCCACCACCGACATGCTATCAACTAAGGCGATACTCCAAATTCCTAGATATATATATTTCAAACTATATGTAAACGTAAAAAATTGATAGGGGGTTGAAAAGAATCTCTCCCAAGTTGATGCAGCTCACTAATGCATATACATGACCTGTTTGATTGTGGAACAACCCTATATGTATGATGGATTTTTCTGTTCATAAATTAAGTTTATTTCACCTTTCAGAAAATTTATAATTAAAAAATATCATATGGAACATGTTCAGAAGTTACTTTAATTTTCTTTGGCTGTTCCCTGCTATATATTGATGACATCCACATACAGTAACCCTTATCAATGAATTTAGTATGAACAAGCTAATTTCTATGGTTTTAAGTTGAAGCTTCGCCTTCTACACCCCCGACCCCATCTGCCGCGGTCGTCGGCGCCGGGGCGCACCTACCGGTCGGATCCCTGTCCCTTGGGTTGGGTCTCACAAGCTGCTCGCCTCCTCGAGGTATCGTGAGAGACGGAAACCGGAATCTGGCGCCGCCCACGGAAGAACCCTCGACTACCTCTCAAAGCTTTAATCCCCTGCGCAAGTCCATACTTCTCCGGCCATCGCCATGCTGATGCTTGGAGGTTAGGCATTGGCCCAGCCCTTGCCGTGCTCTGTACTGCCTAGATCTGTTGCCCGTCATAAGTCATCACATCACTAAATCTCTGTTTATATCTGTTATAGGATCAGGCGCGAGCAAATCATGCATGCGGACAGTCTGGTGGAGGTGGAGCAGCCCACTGGAAGCCGCCGCCGTTTGCTCCAATCACGCTGAACTCTGCGATGAGCACGCCGGCCGGAGTCGTATGTATCAACGCATGCATAGTCTGCATCATCATCCCATCAAATCCTTAAAGATAATCACAGGTATAATACCCCCACCTAATTTCTTCCCGTATCTATGATATATACCTACTGTTGAATGCTATATTTGATTTTATTTATTTCCGTTGAACGGCGATGCTGACCTGCTTGCAAGCATGATGCTACCCTCACTCAAGCCAGTTCCAACTTGCAAATCATCCAATCCCTGTGTGTCCAACACTACCACAAAACATATCATTTAGGTCGTTTTATCAGTACTAGGTTTCCCAAACCCCGACACTCATATATGGTTTTTCGTTCTCCTACACTATCTCTCCTTATCCGTCCCTCAAAAATAACAAAAAAATAATAATAATTTATCAGTACTGGTTAAATCCCCCAACTAACATTAATAAGTGATAAACCAATCCGACACTAATAGTTCTCAAATCAGTGTCGGCTGTTCAAACAAACCGGTACAAACCAAGCCACTCATTATTTTCCTAAGTTCTGTTAGCGCCCGCAACCGTATCCGGGCCCTTCCTGGGAACTCGCCCGCGCCCTCCTCCGTGCTCGGGCCCTCGCCTGGAGTCAACCGAAAACCTCCGCAAACAAGAACACGCCAGAGAGAGTTTTGTGCTGCAAGTACTGCCGCAACTTTTCTGTTTTCCTCTTCTCCTTTTATTCTCAAACTACAGAGACGTGTGTCCGGCCATTCCGCCATGACAGCGGGGGATCCGCGCACGACGCAGCTCTACGTGCACAGCCTCACGACGCAGCGTGGGCGTATGCGAAAGACTCGGTCTGCTCCAACAGACGAGCTCCTATTTGCATGGAGAAAATAACAAACAAGCGAAAATAAACTAACTAGATTACCTAACATTACTCCCCCTAATCTAGTTGTGATTGATGTCGACGACGCCGAGCTTCGAGCGCAGGTGCAGAAACCTCACCCGGCCAAGTGATTTGGTTAGAATGTCGCCAGCTGATCGTCGGTATGAATCTTGTGGATGGCAACTTGGCCACCCTCGACGCACTCCCGGATGTAGTGGAAGCGTGTTTCGATATGTTTACTCTGGCCATGGAAGACCGGATTCTTGCAGAGCTGGATTGCCGATTGATTGTCGACATAGATCGTCGCAGCGCCGGCGTCTCGTCCATAGAGCTTGCCGATCAGCCGCCTGAGCCAGATTCCCTGGCAAGCTGCCGCAGAGGCCGCGATGTACTCAGCCTCACACGACGACAGCGCCACCACCGGCTGCTTTTGGGACTGCCACGACACCGGTGCGTCACCGAGGCAGAACAGGATGCCGGAGGTGCTCTTGCGATCATCCACATCCCCGGGCATGTCCACGTTGCTGTACCCCTTGAGCTTGATGTCACCGTGCCCCTTGGAGTAGCACAAGCCGTAGTGAATTGTGCCTGCTACGTAACGCAGTAGATGCTTGACGGCACTCAGATGCTCCGTCGTTGGATTCGCCATGAACCTGCTCACGTACCCGACCGCGAAGCTGATATCCGGCCTAGTGTGCACCAAGTACCGGAGACTTCCAACCACGCTACGATAGAAAGTAGGATCAACAGGTGGATTGGAGCTCTTCTTACTTAGCTTGAGGCGAGCCTCCATTGGCACTTGCACGGCGTTGCAGCCTCCCATGTCGGCCTTGTCTAGGAGCTTTGCCGCGTACGCAGCTTGGCTCATGGTGATCTTCCCAGGCAGTTGCTTGACTTCGATGCCAAGGTAGTAGCTCAGCTGCCCGAGGTCGCTCATCTTGAATGAGCGCTTCATCTCCTCCTTGAATGACTCGATCTCAGCTTGGTCGGCGCCGGTGAGGATCAAGTCGTCGACGTACACACCCAAGAGCACACGCCGGCGTCCAGTGCCACGCGTGTACACACCGTGCTCCTCCTCGCAGCGCGTGAATCCGAGTGCCACCAACGTGCGGTCCAGCTTGGCGTTCCACGCTCGAGGAGCTTGTCGTAGGCCGTAGAGTGCTTTGTGCAGACGCAGTACCTGTCGCTCCCGTCCGGCGATCGTGAATGTGACATCCTGGCCCAATTAGGATATGGCCCATATGGCCCATGAGTGCGGTGTGCACATGATTAGTACCACCTTGCTAGTTGAGCAAGGGTTGAACCAACTTATAAGGCCTTGTCCCTCCAACCATAGTACTTCCGGGTTAACCCTTTTACACGAAGCGAGGACGAAAGTGTAAGTGGGGTGCTATGTGTAAGTGGGCCCGCCCGTCGGTTGGGCTGGGCTGTGCGGTTCTGGAGGGCAGGGTGTTACAAATGGTATCAGAGCCGACCCTCGCGGTTGCGCGTACGGGTCAGTGTGCGGGCATATGGCGCATGACGCATGTGGGCTCGGTGTGAGGCACATGGCATGGCATATGGCGCCGGCACTGGACGTACGGGGGCGCGTTCCTGGACATTTGCCTATATGCCTGTGTGGCTATGCGGGTAAGTTGGACTGGCGGGGACGCCAGGTCTTTTGAGGGGGGGTGTGTGTGACATCCTGGCCCAATTAAGATATGGCCCATATGGCCCATGAGTGCGGTGTGCACATGATTAGTACCACCTTGCTAGTTGAGCAAGGGTTGAACCAACTTATAAGGCCTTGTCCCTCCAACCATAGTACTTCCGGGTTAACCCTTTTACACGAAGCGAGGACGAAAGTGTAAGTGGGGTGCTATGTGTAAGTGGGCCCGCCCGTCGGTTGGGCTGGGCTGTGCGGTTCTGGAGGGCAGGGTGTTACAGTGAATCCCGGGGGCTGAGCAACGTAGACCTCCTCCGTGAGGTCGCCGTTCAGGAATGCTGACTTGACATCGAGGTGATGGAGCGCCCAGCCTTCGTGAGCCGCCACGGCTGCCAGTGCGCGCACGGAGTCGAGCCGCGCCACTGGCGCAAACACCTCGTCAAAATCCACGCCGGCACGTTGCACGTACCCTTTCGCCACGAGACGCGCCTTGTGCCTGATCACTGAGCCCTGGGCATCCTTCTTGAGCTTGAACACCCATTTTAGGCCGATCGGGCGATGTCCAGCAGGGAGATCCACCGCCTCCCACGTGCCATTATCTTCAATGGCCGCCATCTCTGCTTCCATCGCGGCGCGCCACGCCGGATCGGTGGCCGCCTCGTCGAAGGAGGTAGGCTCCTCGGTCGCCAGGTGAAGGTGCTCGTCGGGCTCGCCATCCTCATCGGCCTGGGCAGCCACCGGCTCCGTGGTGGCTAGCACATTGGAGACGGTGCGGTACCGACGATGGCACCCGCGGGAATCATCATCAACCACGTCGGAGACGTTAGCCGGCGGGGACACGAACTCGATGTCTTCCACCCCTGTCGCCGCCTGGGCGCTGCCAGCGCCGGCAGCCGAGACGCCCGTCGACGGCGTGCGCGACGTGGTCATGGCGTGAGGTTGAGCATTCCCTGCTCCAGTGTTTGTAGCTGATGGTACAGTGTACTCGATAGTGAAGGAGCCACCGGAGTCTGCCACTGTGCCGCCCGCCGTGGTGTCCTAGCTCCAGCTGGACATTTCGTTGAACACCACGTCGCGGCTTACATGCACTCGCTCGGTCGCCGGATCATAGACGCGATACGCCTTGCTCCCGGGCTCGTAGCCGATGAAGATCATCTTGGTGCTGCGATCGTCGAGCTTCTTGAGGTTGGGCTTCGTGTTCTTCACATGAGCAATGCACTCGAAAGTGCGTAGATGCTGGACATTAGGCCGGCGCCCATGCCAGGCCTCAAATGGCGTCTTGCCACTGACGCTGCGTGTGGGAGAGCGGTTTAGCAGGTACACCGCCGTGGACACCGCCTCACCCCAGAACGCCGGCGGCACCCCCTTCGCCTTGAGCAAGCTGCGGGCCATGCCCACAACTGTCTGATTTCGGCGCTCGACGACGCCGTTCTGTTGCGGGGAATATGGTGCCGTGAGCTGTCGCTGCACGCCTAGCTCGATGCAGTAGGCGTTGAAGTCGCCTGAGGTGAACTCGCCACCTCGGTCAGTCCGAAGCACCTTGAGTTTGTGTCCACTCTCCAACTCGGCTCGCGCGATGATCCGCTTGATGGCAGCCGGTGCTTCATCCTTGGAAGTGAGCACGGCTACCCACATGTAGCGGGTGATGTCGTCGACGAGCAGCAGGAAGTAGCGTCGCCCACCGAGCGTTGGGGGCGTGATTGGACCACACAAATCGCCGTGGACAATGTCGAGCAGCTGATCAGCTCGGTAAGCCGACGCCTGGGAAAATGGCGTCCGCCGCTGCTTGGCTGCGAGGCAGCTGTCGCAGACCTGCGCGATCTGCTGCACCTCCGGCAAGCCGCGCACCATGTCGCCGCGTGCAAGCTTGCGCAGCGCCTCGAAGTTCAGGTGTCCGAAGCGCGCGTGCCACAGCCAGGCTTCATCTTCCAGTCGCGCCGACAGACATACAGGCTGCGCCAAATTCAGTGGAAGCACATAAAGGCGATTCCGACCACGTGTTACCTTGGCGAGGAGGACTCGCTGGCGATCCCACAGACGCAGCACACCCTCCATGATCAGCACCCGGCAGCGATTCTCATCCAGCTGGCCAATGTTGACGATGTTGCTCTTGAGACGGGGAATATAGTAGACGTCCGTCAGTGCACGGTGCTCGCCGCCGCGGCACTCGAACAAGACGGTTCCCCGTCCCTCGATCGTGACATGTGATCCATCTCCGAATTTGACAGAGCCGGTGATGCCGGTGTCCAGCTCGGAGAAGACGTCGCGCCGGCCAGTCATGTGGTTGCTGGCGCCCGTGTCCAGGTACCACACATCGTCGCGCGCGTCGCCTTCGCGCTGCAGGTGCACGCGGGCTCGAACCTCGTCGAGCTTGACGTGGTGTGGCGCGTCGATTGTGCTGACGGCGAGCGCACAGCTCTGCGCCATCAGTAGGACCGGATCGTCGTCATCGTGGTGGCATGACCGGGCGAGGAGGAGCGCGGGGTCGTCATCGTCGACCTCGGCCAGATGTGCCTGGTCGCCTCGCCGGGTAGCCCAATGCCCCAGCTTACCACAATTGTTGCACTTGTCTCGTGAAACATCACGGGAGGCAACCTTGTTCTCACGCCCACTCTCGTCACGCGATGCGGAGTCATCCTTCTTGCGCGATCGCCCACTGCGCCGGCGGCAGTTGCCCGTAGACCTGGAGCCTGCAGACGAGCCCTAGCCAGCCTGTCGCTCCTTCATTCGGGCGGTCCACTGCTCCTCCGTGAGAAGCAGTTTACTGCCGACTTCCGCACCGCTCGGCCGCCGGTCTTCCACCGCCTTGAGTCGTCTCGTGACATCCTCAACAGTCAAAGTGGACAGATCGAGTAAAGTTTCAATTGCTAGGACGATTTGAGAGAACCTGGGCGCGGCGGCGCGTAGATATTTAGCGACAACTTTGTCTCCTGGCTCTGGATCACCGAGCGTCCGGAGTTGGTTGACGAGCCCGTTGAGACGCACGGCAAAATCGTCGACGGACTCGGTGTCGCCGAACTCCAGGGTCTCATATTCCCGTCGTATCCTCTGGACGGTGGCCTGACGGACGCGGTCCATGCCGACGCGCATCTGCGCAATCGTGTCCCACACGTCCTTGGCAGTTTCCTTCACAGCGAGAGTGGAGATCATGTCCGCCGGGACTGCCCGGAGGATGGCTTCCAGAGCCATTCGATCCTCCTGGAACTCTGCATCACCATGTTCAATGGCGTCCCAGAGTCCCATCGCTTGGAGCATCACCTTCATCATCAAAGCCCAGTCGGCGTAGTTGGTTTTCGTCAGCGCCGGATAGTTCGCCGAGCCCCCCACTTCCTTGACGACGCGCCGGACAGGAGGTTCCGGGTCGCCACGAGCAGGGCGGCGACCACGACGCGGAGCAGGGGACGGCGAGACGCGACGCGGGCGGTGTACAGGACTCCTTGACACACTCGGCGTCGAGGCTGACATGGCTCTGATACCAAATGTTAGCGCCCGCGACCGTATCCGGGCCCTTCCCGGATACTCGCGACCGTTTCTTAATGTTAGGTAATCTAGTTAGTTTATTTTCGCTTGTTTGTTATTTTCTCCATGCAAATAGGAGCTCGTCTGTTGGAGCAGACCGAGTCTTTCGCATACGCCCACGCTGCGTCGTGAGGCTATGCACGTAGAGCTGCGTCGTGCGCGGATCCCCCGCTGTCATGGCGGAATGGCCGGACACACGTCTCTGTAGTTTGAGAATAAAAGGAGAAGAGGAAAACAGAAAAGCTGCGGCAGTACTTGTAGCACAAAACTCTCTCTAGCGTGTTCTTGTTTGCGGAGGTTTTCGGCTGACTCCAGGCGAGGGCCCGAGCACGGAGGAGGGCGCGGGCGAGTTCCCAGGAGGGCACGGGCGAGTTCCCGGGAAGGGCCCAGAAACTGTCGCGAGTTCCCGGAAAGGGCCTGGATACAGTCGCGGGCGCTAACAAGTTCACAGCCACACATTACGCTTTACAATACAGACAGAGACAGATGGAGGGACAGGTCACTGATCGATCCCTCTCTCTCCCCCTTATCCTTATCTTCCCAAGCTCCCAACTAGGCAGCCACTCATTCTCATCTCTTCCTCTCTCGTTTATCTCTTCCTTTCTCTCTCCCTTATGCTTTCTCTGGGAAGCAATGGCTGCAACGTGCTAGGGAGCGGCGGCCTTGGCCTAGGCCTCGGGGAGCAGCGGCAGTGGTCTCGACAACAGCCTCGGCCTTCGGCAAGCGGCGACGGCAGTAGCCTTGGCCTCGGCCTCCGGGGAGCGCCGGCGGCGTCGGCCTTGAGAGCAGCAGCGGCGGCGGTCTCGTCCTCGGCCTCCGGTGAGCAGCGGCCTCGGCCTCCGGTGCCAGCGGCCACGGTGGCGACCTCTGGCAAGCAGCTGCAGGGCTGGATTATGTTCTTATTTTTTTCTCTTATTTTTTCTGGGACATGGATGATGCATGTTAGGATTTGTGATTCCGATCCCTCTCTTTGATTCAACTTTTGTCTGGGATGTGAATGGTTTTTGTGATTCTGTTCTTGTGTGAACGCAAATGGCGGTTCTTATTTTTTATCAGTGGATGCAAGTGTTCTTGTTTCTGATTTGTAATGTGGATGGGGATTACGGGGCAAGGATAGGAATCACGAGGGAGGGGGGCAGGGGCGCTTGACGAATCGGCTCGAATAGAGCCAATTCGGCGAGCCGGCTTTTTTTTTTTTTTGCTCGGGGAACACATCAATGCCGGTTCTAAGACCGGCGCTTATCGCCTCCATTATCAGTGCTCTAAGTTTAGTACCGGTTGAAAAACCGGTACTGATGAGGCTTCCCAATCGACACTAAAGACGTTTTTCTATAGTACTGCTCAAAAACATAATATGTTTTTCAGATTGGATTTTGGTGGTGAAAATAGCGAAATCTGGCTATTGTGCAAAACTGAGCAGTACTATAGAGAAACGTGTTGGTTGGGAAGATTGCCGATTGTAACCACGAACCGACGCTGATAATGGGATCCAAATTCTAAATTTTGGGTTGCAAAAAAACTAAAAAAATATTTTAGAATACTACTACCATCAGTACCAGTTCTGGATTGCAGAGGGCATAAGTAGGATGTGTGGATGGAAAACCTTCTATTAGTGTTAGGTTTTCCTTAATCGGTAGGCACGTTTTAGCAGTTCTGTAGTAGTTAATAAAGTTTGTAAACAGTGTAGCAGATCATGGTGAAAATCAGAAAATTGAGCAACGGTAACATTTCAAGAGAAACGACAAGCGGGCAAAACAGAAAGAAAAGCAAGCTGGAAAAATTGAGTAACGGCAAAAGTAACATAGAATCGACAAGACATTTTGTTCTCTGGGTGCATGCAGCCACAAAAGCTCACGTTTTCTTTCCCTGAGTACTGAGTTGCAAATTGAATGTGGTTTGCTGGTTGCAGCATTTTTGTCTTGCTAGCACTGACACTTGGATCCGGCTGCCACCAGCAGTGATGAGATCTGCCTCTTCGACCGGCTGACAGCAGGCATCATCCCTGAACTCCCCCGACTATTCTTGATGCCAAACGCCTAGGGAAAGATTGACACTTGCAACATCGAAGACGATGTGGAGATTGCAAGCAGCTGGCGTTCAATGGCGGACTCTACATACAGGGAAGCTTCTACGTCATTACGCACACAGGCAAAGCGTGCTCATGGTGGAGACGCCGCCAACCTCCTCACCAGGCCTACATGGCTATGTAGGAAGACGCCCAAAAATATGACGGATTCGACGAAGAAATGACTGCGTCACTGGGTATCAAGTGTTCCAAGTGAATATCTCCAAGGCGAAGATTACACTACCGCTCGAGATCAGCATCCGAAATATCTGGCCCTCAGCAGCCCCTGCTCTGATAGCAGGATGCATGGGTGTAGGAAGACGAAGTTTGGGAACTACATCCGTTGAAGTTAGTCTGCAGTGATGATGTTAAACGCAATCCCTTTGATAAATTCATTTGAACTTTAGAGTAGTCTTTTAAAACGTTTGAGTTATCCTTAAATTTTGTATGGAATTATTATCCCGTTTTATTTATTGATACTGTATCTGTATTGTGTATTGTGCATTTTCTGTGAGCTAATGCTAACCTTGCAAATTGAGCCCCTTTACAGCGCAAAATACTAGTAATAGAAAGGTAATAGTATAGATGAAATCTGTCCATTCGTTTGAATAGGTATTTTAGTAAATGATTTGTTAATTATATAATTTACCTACATTACCATTGAGAATATTTTAGTTAAGAAAATAATAGGAGATCGGACGTGGATGCCATCCTCTAGCGACGCCCACGCCCGACCAGCGCCACAGGCCAGTGCCCAGCAATGACGACGCCACGCTCGCGAGCGGTAGCAACGACGACGACCGCCCGCCCAACGCCCAGCGATGACGACGCTAGCATCATCACACCCGCGAGCGGCAGCGACGACGACAACCGCCCAGTGACGACCACTACAAGAATTTTGGCCTACTATGACAAAGAAAAAAATATCACAGTAGCGTAGTTTTTTTTATCATAAATAATATTTTTTGATATAATTTTAGTGTCATGCAGCTCGTCATAAATAACGCGTCGCTAAAAGTGCGGGGTGACGAAAATTTTTGTAATCGTCACAAATGTTTGTGACGAATATGTTTATCGTCATATATTAATATGATTTATGATAATATAGTTGTGTCGTAGTATGCTGCTCAAACACGTCACCAAAATCATTTTTCGTCATAAATAAGCTTGACAAGAACCTTTATTATTGTCTCTTATGGCAAACAGTTATCGTCAGCATTAGCTATATAACAAATCACTAGTTTTAGTGTTTGACAAAAAAAAGATTGTCATGAAATAATTTGCACATATACCATCAACACTAATTTGAAATATTGTTGTATATAACAATATTAGCAACACATCAAGGCAAGCACATCATGAACATACTAATGCATTAAACCATATCATTCAAGTGCCAGGCAGTCTCCAAAATACATGCTAAGTCTCCATAAGTCTTGCACAGGTACAAACTAGCATATATCAAGACCTTGTCATATTTCCAAGAACTACATGTGCTTGCTATACATACTATGTACAAATCCTATGTCTTGTATACCCAAAATATCTTTCTCCTATTAGAACTTCACTAGGTCCTACCCTTCACAAAATGCACAAGCTAACCACATACTTCCTAGCAGAAAACCACCATAGTTGCAAAATACCCTTCACAAGCAAAGACGATATCATGGAGTCCTTGTAGCACTTCCACCCTGAGCATTGGATTGTGTATATCGCTCTTCCAGCAAACGACGGAGTATCAACTCAGTTTCTACTTGCCTCAATCTCATTTGCCTCATCTCGTCCTTTGTA
This sequence comes from Oryza meyeriana var. granulata, assembly GCA_003991445.1. NCBI lineage: Eukaryota > Viridiplantae > Streptophyta > Magnoliopsida > Poales > Poaceae > Oryza > Oryza meyeriana. Next base: position 145,905 of record RYFJ01002894.1, read on the forward strand.
GATTGAACTTCTTCTTTTGTAGAATCAAGTTCTGCTTTGTTAGAATTAAGTGCTTCTTCTTGAGATGCAATTCGATGAAGCAATTCCCCCTGTACCCTAGAAGCTTCTTCTCTCTCGGCTTGCATTATCTCATCAATTTGGGCACTCGAAACAATTGTTTTTGCTTTCTTGGATGGTACAGGAATGCCCATGTTTGAAATGAATTGGCTAGTGTTGCTCACTTGGCTGAGAGTTTCAGCAGCAATTTGAGTTGGTGACTTTGGTTCTTCACCTTCATGAGCTTCACGTCGCTTTTCTAGTTCCATCTTGTCCTACAACAAAAATTAATTACTATACAGGTTATGCATCTAGGAAGGTAGATATAAATTAAATTTTTATCCCTATTCAACTAGCCCCATTGAATTGTAGAGTTGAAACAAATATAAATCTACTCACATCGGAGAAACATTATCTTGATATTTATTACTATGAATATAAAGATAGGCTATGATTTTTAGAAGTAAAGGAGAATAACTTACCATGACTTGCTTTGCGAATTCAGTACAACCATTCTTTGAGCTAGTCATGCATTCCCCAAAGAATTCAATAGCATATGGCTCTCTATTTTGAAACTTTGGCTTCTAAAAGATCAAGGCATAAGTTACGAATTGAAACTACATAAACATGCTTTATTTGATAAAAATGGACATACAAACACACACATATATACTTACAAGAGAGAAGCGGTGTGCAACGTAGCATCGAGATCCTGTCCTTTGGTGAAGCCTGACTTGGCCTTGATTTTCTTTGTTCTTCTCACAGGTTTTCTGAAATGAAAATATAATAAAAAGGCCAATTATTAGATGTCACATCGGTAAATTACTTCATAGCACATGAGTTTATGAGATTTTCACCTTGTGCTTCGGATCATTCCACTTCTGAAGAAGTTTTACCCAGTCATCATTATGTACATTTGGTGGTGGACCTCTTAACAAGATTTGTTCCTCTGACAGTCCATTAAAGTACTCCTTTTTGAGATTGTAACGTTGTTGCCTGACACCCTTCTTAACTATATCTTCACATGCATTTTTGGTTGGTCCATCATGCTTAACATCAACAGCTAATCTCGTCTAATAAAGTAATATATACAAAAAAATTAGTCTCAATGCATCCAATTAGAGAATTTGAAACCTGATGGGAAAGGTACAATACACTTACCGCTACTACACCTAGTACTTTTGATATATGATCAATGTTTTTAGCTGTGGCTCCTTCGTTGTTATCATTTTTATGGACCTTTTTATAGTCTTTACAGTGTGGATATATAGGCAGATGATCTCTAAGGGCAACACCACATTCAGATGCTAGTTTTGCAGCCTATACTGGATTTTCAGGTCGTATCTTCCCTGCAGGTACAAAAATAGCCATCCTAGTACCTTGTCGTTCATTTATCTTGTCAAGCCCATGACCCATAGTCCTCTTACGCACGTCACGTATCTTGGGAGGTGTATCTAGCAATCAAACATGTTTGAGACATAAGCTAGAAGAAATATACACATATAAGAAACAAAAAACTAGCTTACCTCCATCAACTAGAGCACAGCTAGAATTGGAGTGAACTTGTGCAAGACCCTCACATGCATCATCATCAATTGTAGGATGATTAGTGTTAGAAGTTGAATTAGCCTTGCCAAGATTGTTGCCTAGCTGGCTTTAGCCTCCTACTGAAGTGTTGAAACGAGTTGGCATATTCATTCCATTGACTTGTGGGCTGTTCAATGCAGATGATTGTGATATTGTGAATATTGTAGAATTGGACCGTACATCATTACTGCTTCTAGGAGCTTTTGAATGGTGTTTACTTCTAGGAGCCATCAAAGAAGCCTACTAGCTCAAGAAAACAATAACATTATACATATTAGTACCTCATGCAAAACAAAACCACTAAATATTAGTACCACAATAATCCAAATGGAAAGAAATGAAACCTCAATTAGTTCTACTAACAGCCATAGAAGAAATTGATTTCCTTGTGCCCATATATCATATTTTTATAAAAAGATTAGCACCTTAACCTGTGGCCTAGTAGATTTGCATATCTCTTCTTCAAGCACGTCCTGTCCTATTCTTTCCTCCTCAAGCTCTAGCTCATCTTCATCGGATTCAGTACCTTTATCAAGGCCTGGATTGTATTCAGATTCAGATCCCTCATCTTCTCTGCTCATGTTCTTATGACGTTTTGTGTGTTCATTGCTACTCTTCCTCTTGGTGGGCAAGCTAAGGGATGCTGTTAATTTACGCAGATGTAGGGACTTTACCCGTGCTTCATTATTCTTTATGTTCTTATTCCGCTTCCGCTCGTAGTCCGTAAGTTCCATTGCTTCTAATATTGAGTAAGAGGTGTAGGGGAATAAGAACACAAAACTAATTTCGAAATTTTATAGTTTTTACTATACTTTTTGTCCCATCTAGCTTGGATTCATGATTCCTATAAATGTACCTTAAAATTGCATTTGGAGCAAACCTGGCTAACAAGTACAGTGTACAGAGAGTTGCAAAATATACTTACTCAGCATGGTACAAGTAAAATTAATAAGGCAGGCTTGCATATAAAAATTAAAATGTAATGCATCAGCTAAAGACTAATATGCACAACAAAATTTTGTATTTGCTATCAATCAACAGTAATAAATCTTTAAATGCTACTCTTCCAAAAGAAAGATTAGAAGAAGAAGAAGAAGAGGGGTAAAACCTTTGATTTGCAAGGAGAGGATTGTGGTGGAGTGACTCCAAGATCCCCTTCACATCTGGATAGAGGTGGATCCAAGACTCCTATCCTTAGTCTGATGGTGAGATCTGCTCTTTTACTGCTATGGTGCTGCACGAATTTGGGGGCAGGAGGAGGAGGAGAGAGAGAGTGTGGCTCTAGGATTGGGGGGGGGGGGGGGGGGAGGTTCTGTGTAGAAAGGGGGCAGCTTATGGAATGGAGGTGCTGATGGAGGGAGATGAGAAACCCTGGTGGGAGCAACTTATATAGTACATCGAGAATTATGAAATTGTCCTATGGAAGAGAATAGCCAAGGTAGAAACCTAAGGGCAGTTGTGCCATTTCATGTTCTATTTTGGCACCCCTACGAAATTTTTGGTCACTGTTTGGAGGGAATTCTAGAGGGGCAAGTTCATTATCATTTTTTTTAAGAACCAAGTCCATTTGTACATTGTTGAAAAAAATTAAAATAGTAAATAGAATAGCCAGTTTTAAGACTAAGACCAAGCAAAATAAAATTCATATTTCTCCAAAATTTAAAAACAATATTTATGTAAATTGTCCCGGCTCCTACGGGAATTGAACACTTCCAACAAATTTTCTATGTTTCAAACCAAATTTAAAATGTGAAGTTAAAGTCGACGAATGTTATTTGGAAGTTTTACATGTTACACATATTGAACAAATTGGTAATGCACTTCTCGAAACATGAGAATTAAATTGTTTCTTCTAAAATGGTTTCATGTGTTATTTGGGAAAATTATGGGAAAATTAAAGAAAAATTTGGGATTATTTATGCCAAAATTCTATAAAATAGGAAATATCTAGGACATTTTTGTCTTATAAATTTAGCACATTCTTGCCATCGATAAGCATACTGAATATTAAATGTTAGAAGCATCGCACTGATATGCTGATGTCACACATTTTGCTAACTACAAGCATTCTATTCATCATCACTTGAATTTGCTGGGTCATTGGCTTCAGCATCACTACAGTACTCAAATAGAGTTTTATCTTCATCTTCACTGTCAGTTTCGCTAACCATAGGACCCTCATTTTCTTTGCTAATCCTATCAGTAACTGTAGCTTCAATATTGTTTTCATTAGCATTGTTCACGTGCAGAGTTTCTATGATAGGATCAATATAATTGAGCACACAAACTCCAGATGAAGAATTATCTTGCTAGTATGCAATTTTAGACATTTGTTGCAGGTTAGCATCATTTTCCTTACTTCTGTCAGTTTCAGGCACATCAAATTTATGTCTATGGTTGAAATCCTACACAACTCGCCAATTTTTTCCTAGTTTTGTATCCTCCAAATAAAAGACTTGTGATGCCTGTGGGGCCAAAATAAAAGGATCATTCTTGTACCAACGACTTCCAACATTAATGCTTTTTAAGTCCATCATTTCTCATATGATACTTCTTTCCCTCGAGATCGTACCATTCACATCGAAACAAAATCACTGAACGGGTCCTGTTATTGTTTTGTATATAAGTCAACTCAATAATTTCTGTGAGGACACCATAGAAATCTATTATTTCATTGTTGTGAGTACCTTCAGTCTTGATGCCACAATTTTGAGTTTTCTTATTCTTCTCACGAGCTACTGTGCTATATTGGACGCCATTCACAATGCAAGACAAATATGATCTCACACGCTTGTCTGGACTATGCGACAATGCATAGAGGCCTTCACTAATTTCAGCTGATCCTCCTTGATGTAAACCTTGAATCTGTAGGAAACGTTAGTTTATAGTACTTGAAAAAAAATCAGTGATTGAAAGAAGTCTAAAACTAGTACACTTACATGGTTCTGGAACCATTTTGTAAATTTTTCCTCAAGCCTCTGATCGATATTATCTATAATTTCTTGCTCCAGTACATCTCTAAATAAACTTAAACAGGGATATAAATTTTGTGAGCAGATTTAAAAGAAAATAATACAAATTTGCTATAACAGAGCAAAGAATGCGAGTGAAATATTCAGGGAACAAGAACTTACTTTATATATCGATCAATCTCATTGCAATTATTTAGCACATACCAAATCATCTTATCATATTCACTATGTAAATACTTGAGGGTAGAAGTTCCAAGTAGATTAGCACCATGTGAAAAAACTGAGAGATCATCTGGTAAAATGTTCACCCTCCCATCATTGTTCCTTTCTCCTCTACTAAATTTTGTTTGAATATCATCAAAATATCTTGAGCAGAATGTCAAACATTTAGAAGCAATATACGCCTCTGCAATAGATCCTTCGAGTCTTGCTTTATTTCTAACAAAATGCTTTAAAGTTCCTAGCCTTCTTTCAATGGGATACATCCACCCATACTGAACGGGACCCCTAAGAATTGCCTCATCTGGTAAGTGAACAGCCAAATGAACCATTACACCAAAAAATGCTGGTGGAAAATTTTTCTCAAGCTTGCAAAGGATTATTGGAATTTCAGTTTTTAACTGTTGCAAGACATCAATTTTCAGAGTCTTAGAACACAACTCCCTGAAGAAGTTCCCCAACTTTGTAATTGCCTCATATATGTCTTTTCTAACATGTCCTCGTATGGCTATAGGTAAAATACGTTGTAGTAGTATATGGCAATCATGAGTCTTTAATCCTTGCACTTTATATCCATCAAGATCTAGACATCTCGTTAAGTTAGAGGCATACCCATCTGGAAATTTTACACCACTTAAAAATTGACAGAAAAATTTCTTCTGCTCCTTATTCATGGTATAGCATGCTGCTGGCTTTATATAGGAATTCCCATTATCTTTTAAGTGTAACTCACTTCTTATACCTTGGTCCTGCAAATCAAGTCTTGCACTGACCGTATCCTTTGACTTGCCATCTATATCTAGTAGGGTTCCTAAAATATTATCATAGATGTTCTTCTCTATATGCATAACATCAAGGTTGTGCGGTAACCTTAGTTCTGACCAATAAGGCAAATCAAACAAGCTAACCTTTAGATACCAATTTGGTTTATCTTTGTCTGCGCGTTTTCTCTTCTTTTTGGCAGGATGCTTACCTGGGGTGACATTTTTAACTTTCTCTAATTGCTCCAGTACTTCAATATTTGAAAACTTTCTTGGCATGTCCCTTTTTTCATGTTTTTCGTTGAATAGTTTGCTTCTCCTCTATGGATGGTTGTGTGGAAGGAATCGGCGATGACAAACATACCCAATTTTGTGCCTCAATGGCTCTGAGCAAGGTTCCTCATCACAATCTGCACATGCAAAATAGCCCTTTGTGCTTCGCCCGGACATAGTGCCACGTGCAGGATAGTCATGAATTCCCCAAATAAAGGCTGCACGTAATGAAAAAACTTCAGCACCATCTGCATCATAGGTAGCCACACCATTCCAAAGACGGATCATATCTTCAATGAGAGGCGGCATATATACATGAAAATCTTTCCTCGGTGCTTTTGGTCCTAGGATAAGTAAAACCATCATAAAATTGGATTGCTCCATGCACATCCATGGTGGGAAATTATATGGTATCATAATGACTGGCCACATACTATAAGAATTGCTCATGGTACCAAATGGGTTAAAACCATCCGTAGCAAGACCAAGTCTTAAACTTCGAGGATCTTGTGCAAAGGATTTAAATTTTGTGTCAAAATCTTTCCACGCCTCACCATCAGCCGGATGCCTCATTTCATTTTCAACAACTAATCTCTTCTCCTTGTGCCACCGTGCACACTCAGCTCTATCCTTTGACATGAAAATTCTCTGAAGTCTTGGTATTATAGGAAAATAACGAAACACCTTTTGTGGAACTCTCTTTTTGCCTCCTTTGTCTTTCCACCTTGACTCTCCACATACTGGACAATGATTGTCATTTTCATGGTCCTTCCAAAATAAGGTGCAATCATATTTACATGCATGAATTGACTCATAACCTAGTCCAACCTCCCGGAGTATATTTTTGATCTCATTGTATGATTTTGGCAAAGTACTACCATCAGGAAATGCTGTAGAAAGCAATTGTAGCAAAGAATTGAATCCAGAATTGGTAATTCGATTGTAAACCTTGATATGCATCAGTTTAATCCAGAAGGATAGTCTTGAGAATTTAGTGCAGCCTGGATAAAGTTCACGCTTGGCCTCTTCAATCAAATTTGCAAATATATTAGGTCCATTTTCACATTTGCTGTAGCTATGTACAGATCCTCAATCAAACTAGGAACTCCACTGTCCTTATCTTTCTCCTCTTCTCCAGAGTTGTCATGAACCATTCTAGCCCCTTCATCAACCATCCCTTCTTGTTCTTCTACATAACCATGTTCACCATCATTCACATCAACTTCAGACTGACACTCATTTATTGATTCTCCATGGTGTATCCATCGAGTGTATGTCCTCGACATACCGTAAATATGAATATGATCCTCCACTTCTTCTTGAGATTTGCTTTCATGATTAAGGCAACGACGACATGGACAAAATATTTCATCATTTTCATTGAAATGATTTCCAACAAATTGCATAAATTGGGCCACACCATTTACATAGGTAGGAGTGAATGGCAAAGCATTTATCCAACTTCTATCCATTGGACCCTAAGAACAAAAATATTGATATTGATATCAATCCCCATTGTCGGCGAAATGGGACTGGGGGTCCCACGTTCTGCGGGGACGCGTGGATCTCCGGCAACGTCAGTTCCCCAGGGGGCCATCCCTCCATCGGCCCCGGGCTCGTCCCCGGGGTGACATCGACATCGGCCCCGGGCTCGTCCCCGGGGCGCCGTAGCCATCGGCCCCGGGCCCGTCCCCGGGGCGCCGTCTCCGTCGGCTTCGGCCCCGGGGCGCCATTGGCCTCGGGGCCGTGCCTTGCCTCCGAGCGCCATCGTCCCATTCTGTGCAGTCAGAGCCTTTTGACTACGGAGGCCCCTTTCACTGTGCAATCGCTGTTCACGGTCAGAGCCTTTTGACTTGGAGACGTGCGCCGTCACATCTCCACGCCCCAGCCGTCCTCCGCGGCCGACCTACCCGGCGTGGACGCAGCAGGCGGCAGCGGGCGGATGTGCAAGACAAGACGGCGACAAGACAGTGAGAAAACAAGCCATACCTGCCCTCTCATGTAGCTCTCTCGCGTGCGTTCGGCGCTGTGGACTCCCCTCGCCTATAAAGGAGGATCCATGCCGTAGACGAACGCAGGCAGCTCAAGCTCCGGCCTTAGACAACAGAGATCTCCTCCTCCTTCCTCGAGTCCGGTCGCTGGTAGAACGACCGACACCACCTCCGGGTTCCCGGTGAGCTTCCGAGCTCCCAGGGTCCTCCTTGTAAGCTCCGCTCCACATTCATCTCTCTCTCTCTCTCTCATAGTCCAAAACACAGGAGTAGGGTATTATGCTCCGGCGGCCCGAACCTGTATAAATCCCCCCGTCTCTCCCGCGTGGTCACAACAGATCGGACGGTCCGGACCCGATTCGGACGGTCCGGACCTTTCTGTCTCTAGCTCGGGCCCCTCTGTTTCTGTCCCGAGCGCTGATTCATCTTCTTCCACCCGAAGTCGGCTTCGCCTGAGAACTACTCCCCTGGCCGAATCTCAAAAGGGGGGTCTCCCGATTTCCCGCCGTTGAGGTTTAATCCTCCGACACCCATATTCTATGCAAAATAATTCAATGTAAAAATATTAACACATTTTCCACTATTTTACTAGGGCAGCATTTACAGAAAAACTTATCTTCTACACTAGAGTACAAAAAGTATAGGAACAAATAATTGTCTTGTCTGGGCATTTCATCAAACATCTTTAGTGCAAAAAGGTAGGGTTGGAGTTTTCAACAAATTTTGTTGAGACCAGGTACAGAGAGCTTAAGAGAATGGGACTGGTAAAGTAAAAAACAAAAAGCAATTCACTTTGACATTTATAATTTGTAGGATTCAAAGAGCTCACAAAGTTAAATATCAAAAATGTAAACCACATAACTCACCTTCAATTGCATATACCAACTAGGAAATGTTTTGCTAGCTAGATCCTTCTTATTGGAAGAGGTCAAGAACCACGGTGGAAGATAAAAGGAGAAAGGATAGAGTAGATCACAACACCGCTAACTTCTCCTATCATTTCCAATGTCCTGTTTGAGTAAGAATGGGAAAGGTGGCTGCAGTAAGATATGGATATGTTTAAAAAATCTATGACGAGTAATGAATCATCACAAAGTATGTATGAACATTGTGCTATCAAATATATGACGAACGACTTCTTCGTCATAATGTAGTTATCATTTTATGACATTACCAAATTGTCATAGAGTAACATTAACGTCATGGATATTCATTGAGCGGTAGTTACTTGGCTTTCTAGTTTTCTATGACGAAATTCTTTTGACATTTTGTGACATAATTTCACTGATCATCATTAACATGTGAGGCACACTGAAGATTATGACAACATGGTTTTATTCGTCATAAGAGAACACTATACATGACAATTACATCCTTTGTCATATGGATATTCGTCACAGTAGACCAACTTTGTTGTAGTGGACGACGCCCACCCGCCCAGCAGCAACGTCGAGCCAACACCGACGCCAACGCATCTCTCCCGTCCCACCGCCCGCCGCAGCTGCCAACTCCATCTCTCCCATCCGTCACCGCACATCGCGCCGCCGCCCATCCCATGTGTCACGAGTAGGGCTGGCCTTCCCGTCCTATCGTCAGGAGCACGCGGCTACCACGCCCTAGCTGTCCCTTCAGCAGGAGCATCACAAGGAGGGCTGGCCTTCCCGTCCTCTCGCTAGGAGCACGCAGCCGCTACGCCCTAGCCATCCCTTTAGTAGGAGCAGAATCCAACGTCCTTGCCGTCTCGTGTGTCGTTATCTAGGTATGTACAGAGAACTGGACATTTTTGTGTGGTCATGTTCGTAGTTTTTTGGTTGTTTGATGAAGCAAAAAGTCATTATAAATAGAAGTGACCTCCAGAATTAAGTATTTTGAATAATTTATTTGTTTGTAGGAGAGTACATCCGTTAATTGAGCATCATGGCTAACGAGGAGTATGTTAGCATGGAGAAACTAGAGGAGTATAATGTCGTTGCAAATCAGACGTTTATGAGCGAGGAGGAATTCTATGAGTTCTACAATAATTATGCATATGAAAAAGGATTCAGCGTGAGGAGGAGCAACGTGGAATACAAGCCAGGCAGCAAAGAGGTGATATGGAGGAGATTCGTCTGCTCGTGTGAAGGGTATAGAACAGCGAATAACTTTGGAAGGATCAATAAACAAAGGGAGCCATGGGCCCTGACCAGATGTGGATGTATGGCACGTCTCAATGTCCAGAAGAGTGAAAACAACGGCATATGGTATGTGAAGGATTTTGTGGATGTCCACAAACATGCGCTTGCAAAACCGGAGCATGTATTTATTCTGCGTTCGTACCGTGGACTTAATGATGCACAGAAAGTTGAGACAGTCGAGTTGGGGCTAGGTGGGCTCCGTCCTTGCCAGATAATGGATGTTATGGAGAAGAGCCATGGTGGTCCTAAGGGGACTGGATTTCTTATGCTAGACTTGTATAACTTTTTCTTGAGGTACAACAAAAAAAGAATCGAAGGTAGCGACGCCGAGTATGTTTTGAATCATATGGTAGCGATGAATCAACAGGATTCGGAATTCTTTTTCGAATACAGTACGGATGGAGAAGGACGGCTACAGAATATATCCTGGTCAGATGCACAATCATAGATGGACTATGGTGCTTTGGGTGAGGTTGTCGTTTTTAATAGCACGTACCGCGTGAACAAGTATAATCTTCCATTTATCTCTTTTATAGGGGTTGACCATCATCGTATTACAGTTATCTTTGGATGTGGTGTTGTTTTCGATGAGACTGTTCCATCATATGTGTGGCTGCTAGAAGCGTTTTTGGAGGCTATGCACCAGAAGCCTCCAAACTCACTGATCACGGATGGGGACGTGACGATGGCGAGAGCGATTGAGATTGTTATGCCTACGGCGGATCACCGGTTGTGCAGTTGGCACATAGAGCAGAACGTGGTCAAACGCTTCTGTGGTCAGAAGCTCAGTGATTTCAAATTGCTCATCTACGAGGTGATGGAGGTTGATGAATTTGAAAGACGTTGGGTGGAGTTTGGGGTGACTTATAACATTACAGAGGATAACCTATGGATGTGTAGAATGTATGAACTTAGAACGAAGTGGGCTGTAGCATACACAGATGGGAGATATTTTTTGGGCATGAAGAGCAATCAACACAGTGAGAGCCTGAACTCAAGGCTTCATGAGCGTCTAGACGGGATATTGACACTAGTTGATTTAGTGGCGCACTACGAGTTTTGCTTGTCGTGCATCCATAGGAGAGAGATTGAGCTTGGTGCGAAAGCCTTGGCTTCTGTTCCGTTTACTGATTTAGCAGCCGATATTCTTGAGAAAAGAGCTGCACGTATTTTCACACCAAAGATGTTCCGGAAGGTGAAGTACTAGATTAGGAGACTATCTAAATGGTCCGTGACAGAGGTGACATTCCATGATGCTTCTTGGAGGTATGAAGTAGCATCTACTGCTGATAGCAAAAGTTTGTTTCATATGACATGTACTTTTGACGTGTCTTCATTGGTGCATGCTAGCTGCCAATGTCGAATGATGGAGTGCTACGGCTTTCCATGTGCACATATTTTCAGTATTCTCAAATATAACAATATAGGCACCATCCCTCCATGCTGTGTTTCTACTAGATGGACAATGAATGCCAAGAGTGCATACCGAACAGACGTGATTACAAACACGCAGGTGTGGACTGCATAGATACAACGTTTTCATGCCCTCTGTAACTTGACTAGTTGTGCCTTGTTCAAAGCTTCATGGAGTGTGGAGGAAATGGAGATGGCTATACAGTTCTTTTATGGTATTATAAACAAAGAAATGGAGAACCATGAAGGCAAACATGAGATGCCCTTTGGTCCTTTGCCTGCGCACTTTTCAGGGGCCAATCATCCTTTCGCGAGCAAAGTACTTGATCCAAGAAAGATTATTACTAAGGGTGCTCCTCGTTCAGATTCGAGGTGGAAGGCAACCCATGAATCGTGGAGCTCGAAATAAGTAGAAGATTTTAGGTACCTCCTATATCTTTCTACTTTCTTTCTTATGGTTGATCCAACATATATCTAGTTGGCTTACCCTTGTACTGATATCAGCTTGGTTTACACTTTTGTAGGAAAATGACATTGTCGAAAGTGATTGTGATGGGTAGGTATACAAGCCTTGAAGTGTGTTTCCTAGATCTATTTGTTTTGAGATTGTCGGACTTGTTCTTGCTGGTTGTGCATCCCTATGTAATTCATACATTATCATGTTTTGTGAACCTATGAAGATTGCAAGCTTCAACGCCATTTGCCATAATCCATTCAAGAAGAGTAGTTTCAATAAAGTCAGTACTTGGTCAAGCCATATTCAGAAGGGTTTTCGATGTTTTTTTCCATCATAGCCTATAGAATAGTCTAGAGAACATATGTGCGGCATTTGAATTTTTATATTGTGCTTTTATTGTAGCCACAATAATTTACTAACTTCAGTGAGAAATTGATATTTTATTAGTTTCAGTGAGAAATTATGCTTTTATTTGTTTCGGTCTTCTTTCTATATACCCTCCAAAATAACATATTAAAATAAATAATATTCTACTGTAAACACTATAAACTCTTAACTTTTCCAAAAATTTTAAATACTTCGACAGTACTCCGCGTGGTTCAACGGTCCGAACTATCCTCACCTTGTCCGGACCGTGTATATCCCCTAGGCGTGGATCAACGGTCAGGACTGTCCTAACCTTATGTGGACGGTCCGGACCATGTATATCCCCTAGGCATGTGTCGAAGGATGAAGCTCCAACCGCGGGAGGTCAGGAGACCCCCCTTTGAGATTCGGCCAGGGCGGCTGTTCCCCAGGCGGACGCGGCGTCCGGTGTGGGTATCTGTGCACGGGCCCGGGCTGAGAGATGAAGGGTTCGGACCGTCCGAACCGTGATAACCGCGCGGGAGAGAGGTCGATCGTCCGGAAGGCGGAGAACCGTGGGGCACAGAGGAGACGGGAGGCGTTTAGACAGGTTCGGGCCGCTTCGAAGCGTAATACCCTACTCCTGTGTGTATGCTATGTTGTAACACCCTGCCCTCCAGAACCGCACAGCCCAGCCCAACCGACGGGCGGGCCCACTTACACATAGCACCCCACTTACACTTTCGTCCTCGCTTCGTGTAAAAGGGTTAACCCGGAAGTACTATGGTTGGAGGGACAAGGCCTTATAAGTTGGTTCAACCCTTGCTCAACTAGCAAGGTGGTACTAATCATGTGCACACCGCACTCATGGGCCATATGGGCCATATCCTAATTGGGCCAGGATGTCACACATGTGGAGGTGAATATGGTTTTGAGTGTTACAGGTCGTTCCCGGCGAGCTTAGGAGCTCGAAGCTGGGGAAGAAAAACAGTGGCGACTGTGTGCGATCGAAGGCCGGTCCTAGCCAGAGAGCGGTTGCTAATGCTAAAGCTTGCTCCCTCCTTCTCTCGTCGGCTGGGATCCTCCTTTATAGAGCAGGGGAGTCCACAGTGCCAGCACACCGAGAGAGAGAGTTTCTGGTGAGTTCTCCAGTCCTCCCCTCCGCCTGCAACGCCTGCGCCGGAGTTGGTACTGCTCGTCCAGTCACACTTGGTCAGCACGTCGCCGTGAGCGGATGGAGCATGGAGATGGGACGGCACCTGCCTCCGCTGCCAGGGCGTGGACTTCTGGAGCCTTCTTAGTCAAAAGCGCTCTGCCTGTACAGGGAATGGAGCAGGCGTCGGGGGCAACATGCCCTGTCAACTTGCCGTCGGCCCGCCATTAATGCGGTGGTTGGCGGCTGACCAGCTCGGGTCAACCGTGCGCCTGGGCGTCGAGGCTGCAGGCTCCGGACCCGAGGAGAGTACCGGGGAATGTGGGACCCCCATTCCCGTTTCGCCGACAGTGGCCCCTGGGCCTGTTGCTCGACCGGGGTTTTAACCAGGCAGGAATAGGGCCATATCTCGGGGAAACGAAAAGACGCGGGGCCCACCCGGTTTAGCAGGGAACGAGGCGAGGTTGCCACTTCCGGTCCGCCAATCGAGGGCCATAATGGCGGAGCCGAAGGGGCACTTCACGGGTTCTTGAGGCTATAAACAGCAGCGGCAGCAGCCGGCTTCCCCCATAGCCGAGTTCGAATCGCCGTCGCTTCGGTTGCTGCCTGCGCCCAGAGCTTAGGTCTCCCGTTCCCGTGCGCTCCTCCTTGCTTTCGTTCTTCCTTCAACCATTCTTGCCGCTACATCCACCATGCCGCGCGCCAGCCGCGGGGTGAGGCCGCTAGGTGGCGAGGCGATTCCGCCGTCGCGCCTGGACGACGACGCTGGGGTGGCGCGCGTGAAGATGGTGATGCCGGCCGCCACACGGTGGGGGGCGGCGCCCGAGGTGCGCGCTGGTGAGTCGAGGCCGGCGCCGAGGGAACCCAACGAAGTAGTGTACTTCGTTGATTATGCGGTCGGCGGGTTAGTTCCGCCGTTCTCTGATTTTTTATTCCAGGTGCTGGAGACGTATGAGGTGCAGATGTTGCACTTGACCCCCAACGCCGTGATGGTGCTGGGGGTTTTCGCGCATTTGTGCGAGATGTTTGTGGGTGTGATGCCCTCGGTGGACCTTTTCCGGCGCTTCTTCACCATGAAGAGCGCGTCAAAGAACAAGGCCACCGACTTGCCTGAGCGGGTTGGCTGCGTATACTTCCACGGCCGCCCCGGTGTCGAGTTCATCCCCATGGCGCTGAAGAACAAATGGGAGTTGTGGCGCCAAAATTGGGTCTATATCGGCGTCGACGCGAACGACCGGCTTTGGCTTCCGGCCGCGGCGGCCCAGAAGGCAAGGAGCTGGACCGAGTCACCGCTGGAAGACGCGCGGCTTGCGCCAGTGTTGGCGCGCATCGCCGCCCTGGTGGCCGGTGGGCTGAATGCGTATATGGTCGTCGGCGATTTCCTCGGCCGGCGACTGGCGCCGCTCAGCCGAAGGTCCCGGCCATGCTGGTTGTATACCGGGCCGAAGGACATCACAAGGACCCACCCCGACAACCTCAGCGAGGCGGCGATGGGTCTGCTGATGGCGTCGGCGCTGGAAGGAGGGGGCACGGTGGTCCGGGCGCTTCCGGGTGGCGTGACGCCGCTTTGCACTGACCGCGGGTGGACAAGGATCCAGAAGGCCCTCCCGCGGTTCGACGCCATGGGCATCGTCATTTCGCAGGTCACCCCCAAGATCGTCGAGAGACTCGACGTCTCGGGGGGAGAGGGTGTACCAGCCGAAGAGCCGGCGCTGTCGAAGAAGGAGGGGAAGCGGTCCGCGGGTCCCGACGTAGGACTCGCGGCGTCCAAAAGAGCGAAGACCGACGCTCCAGAGGCCGTTGTTCCGGCCGCTGCCTCTCCGGGCCGCACGGAATCCGGGCGAACCGGGGCCGTTGTGGCGGCAGCCGCTCGTGAGGCGCCAGTAAGCGCCGCCCGGGTGCAGCCCCCAGTGCCGGGGCAGGCTGCCCGGGCCCGCGGGACCGTGCCAGAGGTGGTCTCAGGCGCAGTGGGCGGCGTCGAGCAGGCGTCGGGAGCGTCGCTAAGGAAGGCGGGGCCCCGCGGTGGCGACCGGTGACTTTTGAGACCCACGGCGTGGAGCTTCAAGGGGCCTCGGGCCGAGTAAGTGCTTCAACCCTATTCGGTTCTTCTTGCTTAGTTCGTCTCTCGACCTAATTCTTATCTGTCCGGTTCCGACACTTACAGGGAGAGCCAGGGCCGACGATGATGCCGCCGGCCCCGGCCGGGGGCTGTGCTGGGGACGCACCGACGTCGCTGTCGCGTCCCGCCACGCCCCGGGCATCGCCGGGCGCGGTGGTGGATATGGAGGTCGCGGTGGCCACGCCGGAGCGGGCCTCCGCGGGACCGACTGCGGTCCCCGCCGAGGGGAGAGAAGAAGACGCCAGGGCCCTGCCGTGTCCCGCGAGGGGGGAGTGGGCCCTGGTCCTTTTCGCTGCGCAGCGACCCGGCGCTGCGCGCAGGCCCGAGACGCTGCACGCCGCGTTGGGGCAACTAGTGGTCGCCGCAGCCGAAGTACAAGTGGCGGCCCGTCGCGAGCAGCGCGAGTCCGCTCGGCTCCGGGCGGAGCTTGAGAGGGGGCGGACAGCGATTACGGTGGCAACGGAGGGACTCATCATCCGTACAATTGCCACCGAAATCCTCGTGGCGACCCGCCGACAGGAGATCGAGGCGGCGGAGGGGCGCATCGCCCAATTGGAAACCGCCGCCAAGGTCGCCGCCGATGAGGCCTCCCGCGCCCGGTCCGAGGTGGAGGCGCGGGAGAAGGAGATAACTTCCCGGGAGGACCGCCTCCGGGGCAAGGAGGCCGACCTCGCGGCCCGGGAGCGCGGGGTCAGTGCGCGGGAGGTAGCCGCGTCTGTCAACGAGGAGGCCGCCAAGCTTTCCAGCGCCATGGCCCAGGACAGCGCGAGGCGCCTCCAGGACCAGGAGAAGAGGCTGGCGACCTGGGAAGAAGACCTCGCCGGATGGGAGGCCGACCACCAATGCGAGGCCGAGCAGATGGAGATGCTAGCCGCCGAGCTGGATGCTCTAGCCGAGGCCCTTGGGACGCGGGAGGCGATCCTGGAGGGCAAGGAAAACTCCTTGGCTCGGCGGGAGGCGGCGGTCGCGGCTGTCGAGTACCGGCAAATGGAGACGGAGGCCTCCGGGAAACGCACGGTTGAACCCGAGGCCGCTCTGCAAGTCGCGTCAAGCGGCTCCCCGCTATCGACAAGCGGGGTGAGCTCGACCGAGAGGCTGGCCAGAGCGGAGAAGCGACTGAGGTTGGGCGCGCAGTAGCTCTCCTCCGGAAGGAACTTCACGACGAGATCACGGCCTGCCTGGGCAAGTATGGTTCCAGCGTTCGGAGGTGACTCAAGCGCATCGGCGTCCGGGCGCCCCCGCAGAAGACCGACATACCCGCCGGGGTCGGTCGGGCGCTGGTGGAGTTCGACGATCTGAGTGGACGTGCTGGACTCGCTCCTCAGCGCATTCATCAAGTCCTGGAGAAGGAGGGAGCAGAGCTCGCCAGGCAAGTGCGGAGTACGTCCTCGGGTGCTACCGGCTCGGAACGCGGACTTCTCCCTAGCCCGGCTCTCGAGGATTCTCGGCCAAGGGGAGGGGGAAGCGCGAAGGGCCGTGAGCACGGCCGCTGCAACGGTAGCGGGTTCTTCGACCGCGGCAAGCGCCTCGAGGAGTCGATGGCTAACGAGGAAGACGAGTGAGCCCCCCTCCCCCGGCGGCGACATCTCCCCGACCTCCGCTTCAAATTGCCTATCTTGTACAAGGAAAAAACACTTGTGTATGTATGTAATGGTGTTTAAATTTTCGCACCTTGGATTATTGCGTTGCCTGCTCCGGGCTTCCAACCAGTTGATTCGGAAGGTCCGATCCTTGAGGGGACGGTCCGATCTTAGCATTCGGTCGGGACGACTTGGAGCAACAGCTAGACCGGTTCACCGGTCAGATCTCGCTCCCGCACGCGGGGGACGGCCCGGGGTTGGCCCCATGGGCGCTGCGTAGGTTAGGTACGGCAAGTGTTAAGCTCGTGCCCTTTGGCTCGCCGGGAGCCTCTCGGGGACCGACCTCGACCGTGCACGGGGTCGCCAGGTAGCGAAGCACCCGGCACCTTGGCGGTGGCCGGGGGGAGCTGGCCGCCGGGCACGCTGCCGTCCCAGGAATCTAAGCTGGCCCGACGGGGGGCGCTGCCCGAGACCCCGGGGCATCGACAGTGTCCGGGGCGCGGTCCACGACCCGGTCACCAGGCCACGGTAACCGGGGCGGCACTGACCCGGCAGCCTATGTGCGCGGCTTCGGCAAATCCACTTGCCCCCGGGGCGAGGAGAGCGAAACGCGTAGTCGTACAAACGGAGAAAAATAGATAGCCGAGCTAGCGTAAAGTTGAATAAGATTGCGTATCTGGATGTTGACAACCTGGTGCAGTTCCGCGGGAACGACCTCGGGGCGGAGCACTGCCAGCTCTAGGCTGGGCCCGAGGACCGCCCGAAGATGAAAACGCCTTCCTGGGCACACTCACCTCGGCCCCAGTCCTGGGGACCAGCTGCGCGGGCACGACCTCGGGGTCGAGGTTACCACCGGAGATGGAAAAAGCCTTCCCACCTAGGCCCCCGGGCTGGGACCTTCTCGGGTGCGCGCGGACCCTACTCAGGCCTGCCAAGGGAGATCTGGTCTGCACACAATGGACCGTGAGAGTATTTGGCTCGTCCCCTGTCCATTCCATGCTATGAACCGTGGGTCGACACCTCCCGAAGGCATTCTCACGGTCGTGACCGTGCAGGAAAGGATTACGCACAAGCACTTCGCCCCCAACCTCCGGAAAAAACCGATCCCGAAGCTAGCCAGGCAGGGCGTCGAGCCGCAGGGACGCGGATCGACGACGCCCCGGACCTAGCACTCAGGGCACGATTACTCGTCGGTAAGGGGCTGATGATAATGCGCGGACCCCAACCGCCGCACGGGCGCGGCCCGGATATGCCCCCAAGGAATGGGGCACCCGCGGATGCAACACACGGAAAAGGACAAAGGACGAGACCTAAGAGGATATTGAAAAAAGTTGTTTATATGAAATGTGTACACACATGGGGCCCCCGGCCAGCGTTGAGTTTTGGAGAGAACCGACGCTGGCCCGAGCTCCCTGCTGTAGGATCGAACACAAGAACCAAGCCTACCAGAGGGGGGTGAATGGTAGGAACACCAAAAACCAAATTTTTTGCGGAATAAAAGATACCCTCAAACCTGGATGGAGTGCACCGGTCAGACCATCTCTGTTGCGCCGGTCTGACCGTCGTATGTCCACCAGTAGAACCGCCGCCGCGCTCTTGTCGGATGAACCGTTGGAATTCAGAAGAATACACACCAAAGATGCTCTTCAAAGTAGATTAACTTTGTTGCATCAAGATGTGTTTACAAAGTGCATACAAAGCACTCCTTTCTTCTCAAACTAAACCCTAACTTTTCTCTCTTCTAAAAGTTATGCTACCAGGGTCTCAACCCTCATCTATTTATACCTCAAACATCCTACACAATAGGAGTAGAACTCCTAGTTTTACTAGACTCAAACTTTGTATTACCAAATGTAATTTACAATTTACCAAATTAATTCTCCTTTCCGTAGCCAACTCAGACTCCTCACGCGCAGGAATACTGTAGCACTCCGACACTGTAGCAGCAAGTCGGATATACTGCAGCACGCTCGATTACTGTAGCAGTCCGATCACTGTAGCAATAACCGATCTCTCCTATTTCTTTTCTTCCGAATTTTCTCCGTGATTTTTTCAGCTTGCACACACGACTTGTGAAGCCCCGTTACGAATACCTCCCACACGGTGTCCAGCCCACCGTGTGCCACCTGTGTCCAATCTCGTCACCGCATCTTGATCGTTCTGGACCTCGACTCCATCCTGAGTTTTGTCCCGATCCCACCGTTGATTGATGTTGACTATAAGATAAACTGACTTTAGTCCAACCTTGTCACATGGCATTCTGACCGTGCTAGACCTCGGCTCCTCCCTGAGCGTAGTCCCGGTCCTCACCATTGACCAAGGTTAGACCTCTAGTCACCTACACACAAATCAATAAAACAACTGTTTCTGGGTACAGATATTGCAACCTGACCCACATTAGTCACACACTCACGCCAACATCCACATATATTTTCAATCCAAAGTTCACTAAATAAATCATTCTGGGGTATGTTTACGGATAAAATTTGCGAAGGTGCTCGATGTTCCAGGGATTGGGAGCGGGTCCCATCCTCCTGGCCCAATCTTACCGAGCCCGGTCGGGAGACACCGATCACCAGGAAGGGGCCTTCCCACATGGGGAAAGCTTATTTTTCTGGCACGTGTAAGGACACGAGAGACTAGATCCGACCTGGAGTGATCGGGCCGAATCTTGCGCTGGTGATAGCGCTTAAGGCTCTGCTGGTAACGGGCGACTCGGAGCGAGGCGCGCCGTCTTCGTTCCTCGGGAAGTCGAGGTTGTCGAGCTGCATGTTGTCGTGGTCGACGCGTCGCTGTAGCGGTGCGCCCGGGGGGACCGAAGGTGAGTTCTGACGCTTAGAACGGCCTCGGCCCGGTATACCAGGAAGAACGGGGTCTCCCCGGTCGCTTGGCTCGGTGTGGTACGATTGGCCACAACACCGCTGGCCGGAGCTCGCGATCCACTGACGCCATGTTTCTTGAGTCGTTGTACGACTTGTCTTGAGAGCCCCGTAGGATCTCGGCGTTGCTCTCTCGGCCTGCCTTGCTGCAGGGGCAGGGGAGGTCGAAGCAGAGCTTGATGCGACATCGGAGCAGTACTCGCCGAAGAGCTCGCTGGTGAACTGCGTGCCGTTGTCGGTGATAATGCGGTTGGGGATCCCGAAGCGCTGGTGATTCCCGGATGAACCTTGAGCGCTGAGTGCTTGTCGATGTCGATTACGGGAACGCTCCGGCCACTTCATGAACTTGTCGATGGCGACGTACAGATGCGATAACCCCGACTGCTCGAGGAAAGAGGCCGAGGATATCGGCCCCCAGACCGCGAAGCAAGAGACGGGATCACCTGAAGTGCCTGTGTCGGCAAGTGGCTCTGCTGGCGTGAAACTGGAGCACGCGCGGCAGCGCTGGACGAGGTCGAACGCGTCCTGCAAAGCTGTAGGCCAATAAAATCCTTCCGGAAAGCCTTACCGACCCGGGATCAGAATGCGCGTGCTGCCACATTCCCCTTCGTGGATTCGGCGAGGATCTCGATGCGGAGTCGCGCGGATGCAATTGAGTAGGACACCATTGGCGCCACGCCGGTAGAGGTCCCCATCTACCATAACGGTACGCTTAGACACGCGTGCACTCTTTCGTTCCGCATCATCTTCGGGGAGTGTGCTCGGAGAAGATACGCAGGATCTCGCTCATCAGGAAGGCGCCTGGGGCTGGCCGCAAGGACCCAAAGTCCTGTTTACTAGGCGTGCATATCCGCTTGGCGGGCTCAGGGGTGCCTCAGAATCCGGTGCGAGGCCACCGAGGGCTCGAGGCTTCCTGGAAACTCGGAGGGGCGGCGCCGAGAGGAGCCAGCTTTGAGAGCTCGTCGGCAGCGAGTTGTGACTGCGAGGGACGTGGCGAAGCTTGAGGTCGTCGAAGCGGCGCTCGAGCCTCCGCACTTCTTCACATACACGGTCAATTGGGGTCCAGAGTTTGATTCCCGGACAACCTGGTTTGATACGAGTTCGGAGTCGCCCAGCACACACAACTGTCGCACACCGAGGGCAATCGCTGCCGGAGGCCAGCGAGAAGGCCCTCGTACTCGGCCATGTTGTTGGTGCTCCGAAGTTGAGGTGGACGACGAAGCGGAACTCGTCCCGGCGGAGACCACTAGATGACCCGGCCCCCGGCGCTGGGAGAGAAAGCTTGCCTGGCGCAGGAGCCGTCGAAGTTCATCACCCAGTGAGGCGCAGAGTCGGGCGCCAAGCTCTGGGGCCGGGAACCCGGGCGGTCGAGCATAGTAGAGGGGGGTTAGGTCCGGCTCGGGCCCGGGCGTCCACTCCGCCAGAAAGTCCGCCAGGACTTGGCTTTTGATGGCGTGGCGCGCTTGGAAATGGATGTCAAATTCAGCGAGCTCGACCGCCCACTTGGCGACGCGGCCTGTTCCCTCCCGGTTATGCAATATCTGCCCAAGCGGGAAAGAGGTAATTACTGATACCTTGTGCGCCTGGAAGTAGTGGCGGAGCTTCCTGGACGCAATGAGAATTGCGTAGAGCATTTTTTGTGCCTGAGGATAGCGCGATTTTGCGTCGCGGAGTACCTCGCTGACGAAGTACACCGGCTTCTGTTGCATGTTCCCCGATCTCGGCCCGACGGGGGCCGATGGCCCGGGCTCGGCCCCCCGGAAGGAGCGAGCTCTCGCGGCCGGGAGGATATGTTGACCCGGGACCCGGGGACCCGGGCTGGAATGCGGTTTGGTGTGTGCCGGGATCCGGGGGCCCGGGCATGGATATGGGATGTGTCGGGACGACTTCCTCAGATTCGCTCTCGCCAAGGCGATGCTGTCCGGGTACTTGCGCCCCATCTGGTTGTGATAATGTTGGGGTTATCCCGGGCGCCGCGTTCCTAGGCCCGCACTCGCCTTGGCGAGGCTGCCTGGTCGGGCTCCGCGGCGTCGGGCTCGGAGGGCGGATTCTGGGACATAGCCCCGAGAACCTGTGCCCCGGCCGGAACATGTGCTCGAGACCCGGAGGCCCCGAACTGAAATGTGGTCTGATATGTGCCGGGATCCGGAGTCCCAGGCTTGGATATGGGATGTCTCGGGGCGACTTCCTCGGACCTGCGTTCGCCAAGGCGATGCGGTCCGGGTACTCGCGCCCCGTCTGGTAAGGGGCGCTCGACGACGAGTGCCGCGCTCACCACCTGCGGGGTTGCCGCGATATAGAGCAACAAAGGTTCCTCTGGTGCTGGTGCCACGAGGACAGGGGGCGTAGTTAGTACCTCTTGAGTTCGTCAAGGGCTTGTTCGGCCTCGCTGGTCCAGGTGAACCGCTCGGTTCTCTTGAGAAGCTTGAATAGGGGGAGAGCATGCTCCCCTAGCCTGGAGATGAAACGGCCTAGCGCGGCCACGCATCCGGTCAGCTTCTGGGCCTCCCGAAGCCTCGTCGGGGGGCGCATGCGGTCGATTGCCGCTATCTTCTCCGGGTTCGCCTCAATGCCGCGGCTAGACACGAGGAACCCGAGAAGCTTGCCTGCCGGGACCCCGAAAACGCACTTTTCCGGGTTCAGCTTCATCCTCGTGGATCGGAGGTTGCTGAACATCTCGGCCAAGTCGTGAAGCAGGCTGACGCGGTCGCGCGACTTCAGGACCAAATCGTTGACGTAGGCCTCCATATTGCGACCTAGCTGCGATTCAAATGTTACACGGACAGCACGCTGGAATGTTGAACAAGCATTTTTCAACCCAAAAGGCATACACATATAACAAAAGGCCCCCTGGGGGGTAATAAAGGAAGTTTTTTCCTCATCCTCCTCTGCCATGCGGATCTGATGGTATCCTGCATAGCGTCAAGGAAACACAAGAGTCGCACCCCGCGGTGGAGTCGACTATCTGGTCTATGCGAGGTAGAGGGAACGGATCTTTGGGGCAAGCCTTGTTGAGGTCGGTGTAGTCTATACACATTCACAGCTTCCCGTTGGATTTGGGGACGACGACTGGGTTGGCCAGCCACTCCGGGTGGACGACTTCACGGATGAAGCCGGCAGCGAGGAGTTTGTCGATCTCCTCACGGACGAAGGCCTGGCGCTCCGGGGCCTGTCGTCGTACCTTCTGCCGCACCGGGCGCGAGCCTGCACGGATGGCCAAGCAGTGCTCGATCACCCCCCTGGGGACCCCGGGCATGTCCGACGGTTGCTAGGCGAAGACGTCGGTGTTTGCCCGAAGGAAGGCGATGAGCGCGCTTTCCTATTTGTCGTCCAACGAACCGCCAACCCTGACGGTCCGGGACGGGTCATTGCCAAGGACCACCTCCTTGACTAGCTCTGCATCGGTGGCGACGATGCGCGGCTTGGGGGCGCGGCGCAGCGAAGACCCTGCGCCGCCCGCTGTGCCAGGTGCTGCGGGGGTGATGTCGGCCGCGCGCTGCTCGGCGCACGAGAGGGCGGCTTTTACGTCCCCGAGGACTGTTATCGGGCTCGAGGGTCCCGGGAGCTTCATGGTTAGGTACGCATAGTGCGTAACCGCCATGAACTTCACCAACGCGGGGCGCCCGAGGACCGCGTTGTACGGGAGGTTGCATTCGGCAACGTCGAAGACGACGTGCTCGGTGCGGAAATTGCCGCGGTCACCGAAGGTGACGGGCAACGAGACCTGGCCGAGAGGCCAAGTCAGGCCCTTCGTAATCCCAATAATGGGCAACGAAGGCGCAAGGTTCGCCCCCGGGGCCTTGATCTTCTCAAAGACCTCGGGGGAAATGATGTTGAGGGCGGCGCCCCCGTCGACGAGGACGCGGCCCACCTTTACGTTGCATATGGTGGGGGAGACCGCCAAGGCGAGCTGCCCCTCCCCGGGTACCCGGGCCGGATGGTCCGTGGGGCCGAAGGTGATCGGAACGTCCGACCACTTCAGCTTCCGGGACGCTGCTGGCCCCGGGGTCGCGGCCAATAGCTCGCGCTTCATGGCCTTGAAGCCACGGCGCGAGGAGTGAGCGTGTGCCCCGCCGTCAAGAGTGGCAAGGACATTCTCGGGCTCTTGGAACTCGAGTGGCTGCTCCGGATCGGGAGCGGCTTGCCTGCTACCGCTCCTGCTGGAACTTCTTGGTGCGCTCGGCCAGGTTCTGGACGGCGCGGCACTCCGTGAGGTCGTGGCGGTCCGTCTCATGGACGGAGCACCATTTCCGGCTCGCAGCCGGTGGCGGTGGCGCACGCTCAGCCTTCTGCCGTTTGCCGCCGTAGTCGTCTTGGCGGGCGGCACTGCCCCGGGGGCCGCCGGACGCCGCCAAGGCGAAGTTCTCGGCGACCTCCTTGCCCTTCTGGCGCTTCCGCCTGTCCCGCCGAGCCGCGGAACGTGAGGCCTCGCCGTCTTCCCCAGGGCCCTCGGCGGGGGCCTCAGGGCGCGGCTTGTTCCACGCCCGGGCTTCCTCCTTGCGGGCGTAGAGGTCGGCAAGATTGAACAGTTCCGCCGTGGTTTGGACGTCGCGGGTGCCCATCTTTTCGAGCATGCGCTGGTCGCGCACGCCCAAACGGAACGCGTGGATAACCGCGTGGGGGGCGATGTGAGGAATGGTGTTGCGAACCTGGCTGAAGCGCTGCAGAAAGTGCCTCAGCGCCTCACCCCTACTCTGACGTAGGGCATGGAGGTCCGCTTCGGTGCCAGGGCGCGGGAAGGTGCCCTGGAAATTTGCCACAAACTGGTGGCAAAGGTTCTCCCACGAGTAGATGATCCCTCGGGGAGGTTCATCATCCAGGAGCGAGCCTGGGCCTTGAGGGCGACGGGGAAGTAGTTCGCCATCACCGTCTGTCTCCGCCCGCCGCCTGGATGGCAGGTGGTGTATATCTGCCAAAGAACTCCGTGGGGTCCACGGAGCCGTCGTATTTCTCTGGCAGATTGGGCCGGAACTTGGCCGGCCAACGCACCTGCCGGAGCCAGGGGAGAGGGGCCAGGCAACCTGAGGCGCCGTAGTGGGCAGCTCGAGCGAGGACGGCAGTTCCCCGTCGGCCAGTTGGAGCTGGAGGCCTGGGCCTCTGGAAGCTTGGAGGCTGTCCGCGCACCGCTCGCGCTGTTGTCGCTCTCAAAGTGACCCGGGCTCCTCATGAGTCCGCCACTGGTTCAGCTGGTGGCGAAGGTCGCTCGGGGCCTTCTTCGGTCTTCGGCGGGGCGTGAGGCGCCGTGCCCCGGGTTCGGTTCTGTTTTGGGGCGGTAGGCCGGCTCGCGGTAAAAGGTCGCGCGGTCGGTGCTGCCGCCCCCTGCCTGGCCACCTGCGCGACCCGACGATGGGCCGCGCGTTACCAGGTCAGCGAACCTTCATTGAGCCAGCGCCGCTCCCGGCCCTCCGTCTCCGGTAAAAGCCGGGGGTGGCGTAGGAGAGCTTCTGCCGCCAAGAGGGCTCCCTGCGGCGTCGCCGAATGAAAGTTGAGGCCACGACGTGCCGCCCATAGGGCGATGCCTCTGTTCGCGCCTCATGGATGAGGCGGCGGCAGACCCGCGGGGCACTTGCCGGCCCCCTTCGCCGAGGAGGGGGCCAGGCCGCACTACCAGGCCGCCGCGGCACGCTTTGCCGCCGGGTACGCGCCGTGCGCCCCCAGGAAGGTGAAGAGGGAGAAAGTGGCAGGCTTGCCACAGGGCTAACGTTGCCCGGTGGGGTGTAATCGTCGGACTCCTCGTCCGAGTCCGCGGACGATGGCCTCCAGCCATGAAGAGTGTCGGTTTGGGGATGCCTGCACGTCACCTGAGGAA
This sequence comes from Oryza meyeriana var. granulata, assembly GCA_003991445.1. NCBI lineage: Eukaryota > Viridiplantae > Streptophyta > Magnoliopsida > Poales > Poaceae > Oryza > Oryza meyeriana. The sequence continues at coordinate 171,673 of RYFJ01002894.1, forward strand.
GAAAAAACCCCCCCTACCTGGCGCGCCAGCTGTCGAAGGATGAAGCTCCAACCGCGGGAGGTCAGGAGTCCCCCCTTTGAGATCTCGGCCAGGGGGGTTGTTCCCCAGGCGGACCGCGGCGTCCGGTTGTGGGTATCTGTGCACGGGCCCGGGCTGAGAGACGAAGGGTTCGGACCGTCCGATCCGGGTCGGACCGTCCGAAACCGTGATAACCGCGCGGGAGAGAGGCTTCGATCGTCCGGAAGCGGAGAACTTGGGGCACAGAGGAGACGGGAGGCGTTTAGACAGGTTCGGGCCGCTTTGAAGCGTAATACTCTACTCCTGTGTGTATGCTATGTGGAGGTGAATATGGTTTTGAGTGTTACAGGTCGTTCCCGGCGAGCTTAGGAGCTCGAAGCTGGGGAAGAAAAACAGTGGCGACTGTGTGCGATCGAAGGCCGGTCCTAGCCAGAGAGCGGTTGCTAATGCTAAAGCTTGCTCCCCCCTTCTCTCGTCGGCTGGGATCCTCCTTTATAGAGCAGGGGAGTCCACAGTGCCAGCACACCGAGAGAGAGAGTTTCTGGTGAGTTCTCCGGTCCTCCCCTCCGCCTGCAACGCCTGCGCCGGAGTTGGTACTACTCGTCCAGTCACACTTGGTCAGCACGTCGCCGTGAGCGGATGGAGCATGGAGATGGGACGGCACCTGCCTCCGCTACCAGGGCGTGGACTTCTGGAGCCTTCTTAGTCAAAAGCGCTCTGCCTGTACAGGGAATGGAGCAGGCGTCGGGGGCAACATGCCCTGTCAACTTGCCGTCGGCCCGCCATTAATGTGGTGGTTGGCGGCTGACCAGCTCGGGTCAGCCGTGCGCCTGGGCGTCGAGGCTGCAGGCTCCGGACCCGAGGAGAGTACCGGGGAATGTGGGACCCTCATTCCCGTTTTGCCGACAGCATGGTTCAACGGTCAGGACCGTCCTGACCGAGAGGTCTTGACCATTGAACCACGCCTAGGGGATATACACGGTTCGGACCATCCAACCTCGGTCAGGACGGTCCTGACCGTTGAACCACGCCTAGGGGATAAACCGTTGAACCACGCCTAGGGGATATACACGGTCCGCATTTTGACCTAATTTTTTTTACAGAGCCCAACTCGTTTGTCAATTTTTTTTATTTTTGAAACATATCACGTATCTATAGAAACATGTTATACATACTAGTTCCCAACCATAAAGTTCTACCTAAACGTTGAGGACCGTCCGCTCCAACGCCTAGGATGACACGTGGGGCCGACTTGATATCGCGTCGCTCTATCGGTCTTCTTGCCACCTACTCTCCAGAATAATATATTATAATAAAGAATATGCTATTGAAAACACTATAGATTCTTTAGTTTTCCAAAACTTTTAAAAACTTAGACAGTTCTCCGCATGGTTCAACAGTCCGGACCGTCCTTACCTTGTCCAGACGATCCGGACCGTGTATATCTCCTAGGCATGGTTCAACGGTCAAGACCGTCCTGACAGAGGTTGGACGGTCCACACCTTGACCTAATTTTTTTTTACATAGCCCAACTCGTTTGTCAATTTTTTTATTTTTGAAACATATCACGTATCTATAGAAACATGTTATACATACTAACCCAACCATAAAGCTCTATCTAAATGTTGAAGACCGTCTGCTCAAACGCCTGGGATGACACGTGGGGCCGACTTGATATCACGTCACTCTATCGGTCTTCTTGCCATCTACCCTCCAGAATAACATATTATAATACTGCAAACACTATAGACACTTTAGTTTTACAAAAATTTTAAAAACTTAGACAGTTCTCCGTGTGATTCAACGGTCCGGACCGTCCTCACCTTGTCCGGATGGTCTGGACCGTGTATATCCCCTAGGCGTGGTTCAACGGTCAGGACCGTTCTGACTGAGGTTGGACGGTCCGCACCTTGACCTAATTTTTTTTTACATAGCCCCAACTCGTTTGTTATTTTTTTTATTTTTGAAACATGTCACGTATCTATAGAAACATGTTATACATACTTGTTCCCAATCATAAAGTTCTACCTAAGCGTTGAGGACCGTCCGCTCCAACGCCTGGGATGACACGTGAGGCCAACTTGATATTGCGTCGCTCTATCAGTCTTCTTGCCATCTACCTTCCAGAATAATATATTATAATACTGCAAACACTATAGACTCTTTAATTTTCTATAAATTTTAAAAACTTAGATCGTTCTCTGCGTGGTTCAACAGTCCGGACCGTCCTCACTTTTTCCGGACGGCCTACACTGCTATAATTACATGCTATAGATAATAGTTCTAAACCATCAATTTTATTTTCAACGATGAGGAATACTCGTTTAGTATGCTACTGTAAATATTATTTGCATTGTTCAACAGTCCGGACCGTCCGGTTCAAGTACAGACGGTCCGGACAGTAGACATAGCTAATGACAGGAGTTACTTGTCTCGAACCGTCCTCACGCGGTCAGGACGGCAAATACATGGATCAAACGGTCCGGACCAAGCGTGGATGGTCCGGGCCATTGACAAGATAAGTATCGTGAAACACGGTCCGAACGGTCTGGAAGTTCTACGAACGGTCCGGACCGTTAACCACTGCGAACCTATTGTCTAATTTTTAAAATTTTTGAAACATCAAAGAGTCTATAGTACATACAGTAGTATATTGTTTTAAGTTAAAATATTTTTTGGCATACAATAACTAGTTATATCTCTTTGTTGATTTTAGAAGCACGATCATGTCCATTGAACCACCATTATTGTTACCTAGCCAAACTCGCTATTCCAATATTTTTATTTTAGAAACATGGTACAGCCTACAGTGCTATAATAACATGTTATAGATACTAGCTCCAAACCATCAATTTTATTTTCAAAGTTGAGGAATACACGTTTAGTATGCTACTGTAAATATTATTTGCGTGTTCAACTGTCCAGACCATTCGGAAAGTGTACGGACGGTCTGTACCATAGATAGCAAATGATGGGAGTTACTCGTCCCGGACCGTCCTCACGTGGTCAGGACGGTCCGGACTCTTTGTCTCCTGTTCCTAAAAATAACCCCATACAGACGGTCCGAACTATGTGCTTCCTGTTAATTTGTTGGTATTACGGTCAGGACCATCCGGAACGAGGTCGGATGGTAAATCCTACCTTTGTCCGCATAGAGAAGTTTGGACCCTGACCTATGACGCACGGCCCTTATACCAGTCCATTTTATAAAATAAACACAGTAAGGTGCACTGCTAAACATTTAAAGAGATAAAAAGTTTTAGTAAGGTTTATCAATCCATTTCCTCCCATAACAATATTTTTCTTACAAGATGAATGAACACTGGGAAAGGTAATTCCTTCAGCCTTGACCAATCAAAAAGGGATATAGGTTTCCACTTATAAACCGATACAAGACATGAAAAAATGAAAAGCAATAGTCAGCATTTCGTCTCAGCCCATCATATACTACACATCATATGTATAGTTCTCGATGATGTCGCTTGACTTATAACCTGGACTTCCTTCCTCTTGGTTCCATGGATAGTTTACCAATTTGACGGCTAGTTTGAGCCTAAAATTGATCATATCCTTCTGCGCAGTAGCGAGAAAACGTTTATTAGGGGAAATTGAACACATTTCATGGGTTTCTATATGAATTCTTCACAAGTAGGGAAGCATATTACCTGCGTAAAGAATGGATTTATTCTATTTCCTGTCCAATATTCAGTGTACTTCAACGTGAATAGGCCACATGAACACCCGTCGTGTGCTGCATTTCATTCTTGATGCATTCTTGAATAGGCCATTTTTTGTAACCATTGCTATCCTTCCACTTCTCGGATTTGAACCAATTTTTCTTTCGTAGATGGTTTGAAACCGGTTCTACAATCCTAGCAACTATTTTACGACAATATATTAGCAATAAGTTCAACATTGTTAAATGTAATTAAATTAGTACGATGTGTATAGCTAATATCTCACCATTTTTTAAGCTCAAGGAGTGGGAGTAGGACCTGTCGAGTCATAGACTGTATCGCATGTTTCATGGGCGTTGACAACCACTAGGTACCAGTGTTTGCTTGTAATATTAATGGGATAGAAGACCTAAACAGAGCGATTCATAAGGTGATGTCATATCCATAAACCTTAAATCATAAGAACTAATGCAAACCGTACCATATTATGCTCCAGATAACTTCTCGTATGTCTCACTCGAAAGTTGTTTTCATTCTCTGTCCTGTACAAATCCATGCATTCTGCGCACCTATCATTTCAGTCATGTATGTTGTCTTGAGGTAGGCAGCTCCATCTTCCCTTATTGTAACTTTGGTGTAGCCTTAGTATACGGATGTATGCATTGATGACCTTGTACTTGCAAGTTATAATCAAACCAGAGTAGATGTTCATGTCGAAACGGGCTATTTCACATATATGGACATACCTTGCCATCCAAGAAACCTTTAGGATTGAGCAGGCAATCCAAATTGCGTTTTGTTGCAACGTAAAAGCTGATATGAACTAACGTTTTATCCTCGAGCGCGGAACTGATGTACTGTATAGTTGGCATGTCTTCATTGTTGCACATAGAATCTGCACAAGGTAGTCTCTACATCAAACCTTTGTAAGAAATCAGAGAGAAAAATGCCCACAGAGCCAATGAGTACCTGTACTGGTTATTTCCGTTGGTTCTCGTTCCTTTGGTACGTCAATAATTTGGACACCATCTATTTTTTTGACCTCCTTTTGTCGTTTACACTTGTTAGGACTTTCCATTATTCATAGTTAAAATCTGCATTTGTTTGTTGGATCGGTTTGGATTCCCGTCCAGATGGAGGCCTCACTCGGTCGATGATGTCCCATTGATGTTCGATTTTTGCTTTTTGCGATTAACCTATTGCCACACATGTTGTTAGCTCGTGAAAAAATTGCATTGTTGCATATGATGGAAAGAAAATAATATGAGAAGCATGGCTCCACCTTTGTGTCTAGCGCTTCATTAACTTCGTATATTTTAGAAGGCTTGTGGTGGTTGAAGTCCACCCGTCAAACATTTATCCTCGGTCGCACCTGACATTCCGAGTCATCGGTCATGTCATTCCTGTCGCCTCGAGTTCTGCCGTAGCCCTGAAATACGAAAAATGTCGTTAGGTTATGCTTATGGCTTCGTATGCTTAATGTAAGCCTAATTTCTCATGCCTTGTTATTGCGCCGACTTACACGGATTCCTCTATGAATGTATCTAATTTATGGTTAAATCTTGCTAGCGGCCATTGTTTGTATTTTTGTTTCCTAGAACCACATATTTATACTTCAGGTCTTCAGTTCCTGCCATATGCATGCGAAAATCAAAAACATTGAATATCATACATACTATCCATATAACACCTTTTATAAAATCCTACTCCTTCTATTGTTCCCGTGGTGCACACTCCTGTGTCGCGAGCCGTGTTACATTCAGCTGGCTCCCGTAGCGTTGTTCGACCCTTCCAGGATCTCCTAACTTCCTTCAACAATCTATTACTATTTAATTCACAATCTTCGCATTATATTAATTATTCAACTCCTGCTTACTCATACATATATGTCTCCAAAAAAATTAAAATAGTTAGAAGAGTGCTTACCTTTCCATGTCCAAATTGATGAGGCCGCTGCAATTTGCCCTCCGTTCCGTTGTGTCTTTTCTTCATCCCAATACTGTCATAACGCTAGATCTCCTCCACATCCAGGCAATAACGTAATATAAGACCGTATTTATATCAAGACGCATAGCACACCTTTTTCCCCAAGAACACACAACCTTCCATATACCAGTTTTCCCATGCACTTAATTATCGCACATAATTGTTATTGAGCTTGATCAGCTCACCAAATTTCAAGCATACAATCTACCGCACCTGTAAAAGAGCTGTAACTACCCTGCAAGACTTATTCGCACCCTACCACCACATTGAACTCCACTCTATCTTTTCCAACCACAAATCATTTAGAACAAGGCTAACCCAGTTGACGGTTCTTCATGATTCAACATCCGACGATCGAAGTCCGAGATATTCGGACCTTGCACCATATGGCCTACAAGGTAGGCGGCACCAAATGAAAGCCAATCGATCGAAAGAACAAAGACCGCGAACAAACAATCATCGTCGTAGCTATCCAGCTAGGCCTGTAAAACACTCTTTCCAATACAAGGAACTAAACTGTTGTTGCGAGCATCCCTTCCATTTGTATTTTAAACAATCCAGCGGACATGATATCTTTTCGTGGTGCTTTTTTACATGCTCACCTTTCCCAGAGCGCCGCAACCCACACGGATATATGCTACACTCATTTTCCGAGCAAATTTTTAGCTTCTTTTCCTTGAAATGTTGAATTCTTCCGGTCGATATGGAATGTCAAAGGTTTTTTGCCCTATATCCTCCTCCACAAATTGCGACGCCCATAATTCATATATCGTTAGCCTGTCCGAACTAGCTGTCTCAACAGGCATTCTTCTGTTCTTCTGCCTAAAATTGCCTGCTGATATTCACTAGCAACTGTTCATGCGAAGCCACTTAACGTTCCCTGATGCTACAACAAATTATAGCCAATGTTATAGCCTATGGACATGGTTAGTTAATAGAAGTCACTCCTACAAAAAGAAGAAGCTCAGCCTAGACAACTGCCATAATTGAGCTATCTTAGCACGGTTTTTTCTGATCACTTTTCTTTTGCACCATCGGTGGCCTCATAATTTGCCCTCTTTGGACCATAACACTCCTCGGCCATCCATGTCTGCAGAGCCGGCGCGACGGCGGCCACTGCGCAGAGAAGTGCAGGTGCACCGGCAGCGACCCGCGCCGGCAGCGGCTGCAGAGTGCAGCCGGTGCCCGGTGACGCGGTAGCATGGCTGCAGAGTGCAACTGCCTGCTGACGCCAGCGACGCGCGCGGTGCGGGGGGCCGCAATTGGTGCCAGCTGCTATAGCGCGACGGGCGCCGACGTGGCTGCAGAGTGCAGGATGACGGTGACACAGTGCATTGGCGGCACGAGTCCAGGTGCACAGCGTGGACGCATGGCATACGGGAAGATGCGCCAGCTTGCGGGCAAACAAAATCCCTGCAAACACACATCTCCAGGCAGATCGCACGACTGAGGCGTCCGGGACCCAAAAACGACCACACATGCCCCCCGGCCTCCAAGTCCTTCTCCGTTGGCTGCCTCTATCTTCGGCAAACCAATCCCCTGCAAAACAGATTCCGTTTTCACTTGCTATTCAAAGGTCCGGACCATCCTCACCACAGTTACGGACGGTCGCGGATATCATGGTCCATCTCCGCGTTGACTGGCGCACTATGTCAACCTGCCAAGGACCATCCTTCAACCACAAGTCTGGAGACCCGTACCCGGATGGCTTATTCCTGTCATTGCCTCGGCTAAATGTCCGCGACCCCGTCCCCACACACTTTTGGGCATGGTCCGCATGTTTATTTCCCCTAGACTTGCCGTTCAACGCCGTTCCGGATGACGTCCCGAAGATGACCACGTCTGGGGCCCACTCTCATCTCATCGCTCTCTTAGGCTTCAAACGCTGCCCATCATACCCTCCATCACGCCGCTGTTAGAGTTCACGAAGGCGCGCCAACCAGAGTACAGCGCCGATGACGTCCTGGATGACACCCGTGGAGCCCACATCTCTATCGCTCTCTCTCTCAGTCTTCTTGCCATTCCTACCTAAAATTAAACAATATATTAAATTAAACAATAATCTACTGTAAATACTATAGCATTATTTATTTTTATTCCAACCATTTTAAGAAATAGACAACTTTTCTCTGTGCGGTTGCCATGAACTGGACCATCCACTAATGGTCGTTCGGACGGTCCAGTAGAACTTGTATTTAGCGTTCATTCGCTGTTCAATGTCTGCCGCCGACTATTCTAATCAGTTCCGAACAGTCCTAACCTTGCTATCTCAACTTAGCTGCTTGGCTAACGTACGGACCGTTCCCACAGAATGTCGAGACAGCTCCGGGTGCGGTTATACCGTGAGTTGCTTGGCTAATGGTCACCAGACCGCTCCTCAACCACTTCCCCGGACGTCGCCGACACCGTTTATTCCCATGCATCTGCCTGCGCCTAGACGTCTGGACCGTCCTTGCAATTACTTTCCGGACAGTCTACACTGTTTATTCCCATGACATTGCGGCTCTTCAACGGTCCGGCATGACGTCCTTGGGATGACATATTAGGGTCCACCATTTCTTGTATCGCCGTTCGCTTCTCGGTTCGCCTGCCACTTCTACCCATAACCATCACCGATGTTAGGATTCAATGTAGGGCGCCTATAGAAGACTAGCCGGATGACCATCCTAGGATGACACATGGACTACTTTTCTCACTTGTGTCTCTCTCTCCGCTTCGCCCTGCCATCACCCTCCAATAGCGATGTCTAGTTTCATAGAGGGCCGCGGCCTATAGCAGACCTTAGCGGATGACGCCCTGATTGCACTGAGTGGGGCCTACTGCTAATCGCTGCTCTCCTCTTGGTTCGTCTGCCCATACCTCACCCTCCACCAACCCGGATATTATGTTCTATCGAGGCGCGGCCTATACGAGAACTTAGGCTGGAAATTGACAATCCTGGCGATCGACACGTAGCTGCCCACTTCGCCTCTATCGCCCGTCTTCTTAGCCACTCACCCTACAATTAAACAATATATAAATTAAACAATTAAATATCTTCTTAAACTACTAGTACACTATTTTATGTTTACAAAACATCTTTTAATAAATTAGAGAGCTGTTTCTTCGTGGTCTCTGCACTTAGACCAGACCGTCTCTTACACACTTCCCAGACGGTCCCGACCCTGCTTTCCTCGATACTTGCCATGTCGTCTGTTTTCTAATACTCACCGAGTCAACTCGGTCCAGCACCATTCCCCACTTGTCCGGAGTCCAGACCCTTGTATTTCCCCTTAGTAGCTATCCTGGCCCGGTCCCCGACCACTGTCATTCTCTAGGCAAATCTCGTGCTAAGCTTTCCACGTTGCCGCCTTCCTACTTGCCCCCTCCCTACAGTGCCTCCGTTTCGCTTAAGCTCGGCCCAACATCGATTCAAGACAAGCAAACGATCTTGGCGCCTTCGCGTTGCATGAGTAGGGCGAACAGAGCGCACCAGTATGAACAGAGGCCCACATGACCACACGAATCCCTAACCCTATACACCAATCCCTAACCTTCCTCTATGCTTGCGTCTCTCAATTTCCTGCTTCCCGTACACAACCACACCGACCGCAGCCACACAAACACCACCAAACGAGGCTAGCAACAACCTCCTTTTATACAAACTCTTCCCGAGACATCAGGCCGCACAACACGATCAGTACAATGCGCGGTTGGGTTGAGGCTCTTCAGGGCACCGGGATGGCCTGGCCGAGATGTTGTTTCCGACAACACCACCACCATTGGCAGGCCAGGCAATTCGACCTCAACTCCTCCGGAAGAAGTCCAATCCGTTCGAACGTCACCACTCCGGCAACTCATAGGCCAAGCACAACAATGCCACGTGGGTCCACATAATTCAACAGAGGTTGCCGCTCAGAGATGACGAATCACACTCCACTCGTAAGTTGCTTAGGAAAGTTTGAATTAACCATTTGGGCACAGACTGAAGTCCATGACATTACTAGTTCTGAAGTTATCTATCAATCTATTACGCGGCTATATTAACTGCTTATCACAGTTTCCCATCCTCTTGACACCTTTTCTGCCCTTTCATAAAATTTTTCGAGTAATCGCAGGATGCCACACAGAGAGTAAGAATACCGCTCACGCAAGACAATCCATCAAACAACAGGTATTAAGATGTAAATGACCAACTATTGAAGGTCAACTATACAACCTTTTTGCTATCACACCAGACACTTAGAACTAATGGCCGGTAAGTAACTAGGATCAAGAGCAAAACACTATTGCCTCAAATTATTAAAATCTTATTTGCGTATATATACATGTTGTAAAATAACTACATTGGGGTTTATTTATACGGTGTCTTGATGCATTCTGTAACATACTTACGGACAATTATATGCCACGTCAGACAACCGGCCGAACAAACACACTATCGTCGCATTGAAATCGGTTCCAGGACGCTATTCTTCCAGGGCAACAGAAACCATTAGTAGTATACATAACATCAAAAGGGCCAATCGTTACAAATTATGGAAACACATCTCAGGTAAAAATAATTCCATACCCTTGCCACTTGATATAATTGTAGTTTGACTGTGACCAATAGTCAACGTTACATGCACGAAAAAAAACTGCTCGCGAAGCGAAAACGATTCCTGTACGGCCGATTGGATTCTCTACAATGGCTGGCAGCGGCCACCACTGCCAATTGAAGAGAAAAGACATATCTACTACTTCTATTGACACTTAAGGCAGTCCAATTTAGTAGGTACGATCTTCAACAAAAAGGAGGTAAGTGATACGACACCAGACGTAATGCGGAGGCTAATTATCAGTCTACTAGCAAGTAAGATTTTAATGTCGCCGATCAGCATCTAATGATGTGTATATGCTTTTAAATAGCAGCAGCTAGGCTGCTTCTAAGCAGAGAGCAGCAGTTGGTTGAAAGGAATCAACTTTAGCAATGAAGACGGCAAGCGACACGTAATTCCCCAAAATAGGAAAATCAGTTTTATATAGAAAAACATAAAAAGAAGACTTTAACTACCAGCCACTAACCAATCTACGACTCTACTGCAGAAAGTCTCGGATGCACATAGTATGTTACTTTAATTCCGCTCCCCGTACGTAATTCAATTGTTATAATGAATACTGAACCTATTGTAATATTATTTTCAGAATATGTTGGATGCATGCATCAAATGACCATGCGCCGCCTACGGTCCCCCGATTCCTAAACACAATCGGTGCGGCAAGCCTACATAGATGAACACCTTCGTTTTGCCACCAATTGTTCGTGCTCTCAAAACATGTACAAAGGACAGCACGACTCTGAAGGGGAGAGAAACGACATCGCGCACTTGCATCTTATGTTAGTTTAAATCGGTACCAATACATTCCATTTATTTTTCTGCGATTGCATTTTCTACTGTTCTCGCATTTTTAAGATCTCTCTTC
>RYFJ01002895.1:0-118924 GCA_003991445.1 Oryza meyeriana var. granulata
ATTTACAGAGATTGACCATGACTATTCTCGGACTTCCAGTGTGTCTATAGCAGAGAGACAATTTCTTTCATCCTGCATGGGCTTTCTCACTTCCAAATTGGATACTAAGAATTCCATATTCCCTTATTGAAGCTGTCGTATGGTCATGTTGTTGTATAACTACACAGTGCTTGCACCAACGGTATAGGTATGCCCTTAAGACATGTACCCTTTTATCATATGCTTAACTGGCTACAGTTTGTATTTGGTCACATGTCGTGATTTACATACCATCTGCAGATCTTTGTTTTATGTTCTGTTATTTTCTATACATAAATGGCCTGTGGGCCTTTTCCGGATGATGGGAGCTATTGCACGAGACATGACCATTGCTAGTACTTTCGGATCTGCTGTCTTATTGGCAATTTTTCTGTTAGGAGGTTCATCGGTTCCTAAAGGTTGATATTTAGTACCATTATCAATTTTTCCTTGATTATTAATCGACTTGTATTAAATGTTTTACGAAATTCCATTGATGAGGATCACATGACTTTGCCTGCGTTTAACGTAGGGGCCATAAAACCATGGTGGGACTGGGCTTATTGGATTTCACCATTGATGTATGCACAACGTGCTGTTTCAGTTAATGAGTTCTCAGCATTCAGATGGTCAAAGGTCCATTTATATGCATATATCTTTTATTCACTCATCCTTCCTTTACTTTAGATGTGTTATCCATTTTCTTTGTAAGTCTCTGGTCATAAATTTTTATTTCAGGTATCAGTTTCAGGAAACACGACAGTTGACCAACATTCTATTTCGCACCAGTTTCCCAACAGAGGATCATTGGGTTCTGGATTGGAGTTGGTTTTTATTAGCCTATTCCATATTTTCAATATTCTGTTACTCTGCGTTGGCGTTCCTTAATCGTGATATTGAGATGAGAAAATCAATGTTCTAAATAATATTTGGCTAGCAGTTGTTTCAGTTTCTAAAATAATACTTTTTCTTTTGAAGCCCTTCGAATGCCACAGGCGATGGTTCCTTCTGATGCTGGGGATAAGAGGGATGTAGAAATTAGTACTGTCTCCAACGGAAATGCAATTGGAGGTGATGTAATTTTTGGATCTATCAGTGCAGCTTGATTTTTCTTTATTAAAAAAAATACAGTATACTTGGTTTTCCCAGTGCTTTTTGGTCCCTTTTGTTTATGGACTTTCTTCACTGCCATGAGCTTAATTCGTTTTATCCCACTAAACATTGTAATCATATATGTGGATTATCACCTTGATTTACTTAAGAGTGAAATGATGGATTTCTGATTTATGGTCCGTTGATCTTCTAGCCTATTTCAGTATTAGTAAGAATGGTCAGATGAGTTTTACAAAAACATAACATTCGTATTATCCATCTGATTTATAACTGAATACTTTGACATCGAGAAGTAACAACTCTTCTCTGGAATTAAATTGCAGAAATAAATGAGAGCAACCATGGACTTGAAGGGCAGACTGACGGCAAAAGTAAAAAGGGAATGATACTACCTTTTCAGCCACTAACCATGACGTTTCACGATGTCAACTATTATGTGAATATGCCAAAGGTTACTCACTTAAAATCTATTGTTTATTGATCTTACATTTTACCTCAGCTAAAATAGTATTTCATTAAAAAGGAAATGGAAGCCAGAGGTGTTCCGGAGAAAAGACTACAGTTGCTTTCTGAAGTTAGTGGGATATTTAGGCCACGTGTCCTGACAGCATTGGTTGGCGCAAGTGGTTCTGGGAAGACGACACTTATGGATGTTTTAGCTGGCAGAAAAACTGGTGGCTATATAGAAGGTGATATCAGGATTTCTGGCCATAAAAAAGAACAGCGAACCTTTGCCAGGATAGCAGGATATGTTGAACAAACTGACATACACTCACCACAAGTAACAGTTGAAGAGTCTCTCTGGTTTTCGTCAACCCTGCGGCTTCCAAATGACATAAGTAGAGAAACAAGACATGTCTGTTCTGAACTTTCACTTAAATTTTATATCCTAAGTGTTAGCTCTTTTTTGTTTATACATACTTCTAATTTACCTGCAGCATTTGTTGAAGAAGTTATGGCATTGGTAAGAGCTTATCAACTTCGATATGCATTAGTTGGAAAACAGGGTCTAACAGGCTGTCAACAGAGCAAAGGAACGCCTTACGGATAGCTGTTGAACTGTTGCAAAATCCTTCCATTATTTTTATGGATGAACCTACATCTGGTTTGGATGCGCGAGCAGCTGCCATTGTGATGCGAACTGTTCGAAACACTGTTGATACTGGGAGAACTGTTGTATGCACGATACACCAGCCGAGTATTGATATCTTTGAGGCATTCGATGAGGTAGTGGCATAGTGCTGCATGCTTTGTTTTGTTTTAAGTTGCTCATTGCCATTGTTGGTCGTGCTGACTATTTGATTTGATGCAGCTACTCCTCCTGAAACGAGGAGGTCGAGTAATATACGGAGGTTCACTTGGTGTTAATTCAGTTGATATATTAATTACTTTCAGTATTACACAGAGGGTATTACAAAGCTGCATTATTTCTTGTAAAAATAGGTTCTTTTCACAAATTTCAAAACAAAGGATGTTATACTCATAGTATTTTTATTATTATATTGTTGTACTTTAGTGGCGTGTAATAGTTTTTGTAAACAACTAATATGTTTCATCCTCACTTCATAAAAATGCCTAGTGCTAGTACTTTTTGTTAACATAGGCGTTTTCTTGGTACTCTCTCTGTTTATGAACACTCTTGTACACTTTATTTGTTCACAAACATTTGACATCCTGTATTTCCATATTTCCATTTTGCCCTCTCTAATCCCACTTGCTTCCTCCCCCACCACATATTTGGTGGGATATCAATTAGACTAGTTCTTAATGGAGTAAAAAAAATCATGCCTAGATAAGCATGCTTTGTCAAGGTACAAGTATTTTTTAATGAATAAATGTTAATGCTGCCTGCCTTATTAGTCATCATTTTCATCTAATCATCGTGTGAAGAGCTTTACTCTTTTTTTGGAAGAGTTAACCTTAAGTCATATTTTGTGGCATATGGCGTTTATTTAAAAGCTCTGGCCCTACCAAACATGACTTCAATAGCCTAACAAGTAACAGAACACCAACAGAGTCCATTATGGCTTGTTGAGGAGTTCATCCACTCATGTCACCGATTTGTTTTCTGGAAACTGAAAATTACTAAATCAAATCTTCAAGCTTTGGTCAATTTGCTGTCGACAAATTAGTTCTCGTCCTTAACAACTGTTGTTTTATCAATGATTGCTAGTTTACTTCTGTGTTTGGCATACATGAGTGGTTTTAAAATTGCTCTCCAGTGTCAAACATCATTAATGTCAACATTTGCAATGATCATAAACCAACAATTATCAAATATTTGACTACACAGGGAATTCCTAGGGTCGTTCCTATCCCTGAAGGCTACAACCCAGCAACCTGGATGCTTGAAGTTACCACACAAGCATCTGAAGAAAGGCTTGGCATAGATTTTGCAACAGTTTACAAGAACTCATTTCAGTTCAGGTTATTCCTACCGCATTAAATAAGAAGCCTCTGGTTTTGATTTGCTTGATTTGATTTTTTCTTCTAATTGTTGGAATTGTGTTAATAAACTAGTTTGCTATACTTTAGGAAAGTGGAAGACTTAATTGAAGAACTAAGCATTCCAGCTGTTGGCACGGAGCCTTTAAAGTTCTCATCAGAGTTTTCACAGAATCGCCTTACTCAATTTCTGGCGTGCGTGCGCAAGCAAAGCCTTGTTTACTGGAGAAGTCCAGAGTACAATGTTGTGCGGTTATTTTTCACATCAGTTGCTGCTCTAATATTTGGTTCAATATTTTGGAACGTTGGGATGAAGAGGTAAATCTTCAAATAACTTTTCAAATACTCCTTCCCATAAAAATTATATGACGTTTGACTTGTTTTACGGTCTTCAAGGTGTGACTTTGACCACAAATTTTAATTAGAATAAGTTTATAAATCTAATAAGTTTCAGATTATTACAACACTTTTCAAGACATATCTACACATTCCTTTTTTTTATGTTGTCAAGCTAAGTATTTTAAAAGTTGTTGATGGCAAAAGTTTCTAAAGTTGGATGAGATGTTGTCCAATGTGTCATTTATTTTTTTACCAGAGGGAATATATTATTTTCTTGTATGTGATCTGGATTCATGTTAATTGGCATGGATACACATATTTATGTTTGTTCAGGTAATCATCTGATAGCAAAGCATGTAGCTTACTTTTTCTTATATAGCCTCTAGCATTGCAGTTCTACAACTTGAATAATTTCTTCATGGCAAGACTGCACTATCAGCAAGAGAATTATTTCAGTTTGTTCCACCTAGCCACAAAACTCTAATTTTATTGAATTGAGTCCCCGAGCTATATTTCAACTGTATACAACCATTTAGTCTTCTCTTTACTTGAGCCCAAGTACTGTTTGATTTTGTTCAATTAAGATCATTTATTATCAACAATTATCTAAATAGGCCCATCTAATTATTATTTCAATGATATGAATTCCAACAAAAGATAACCCGTGCAGAAGAGCCTTCTGAGTTGCACCTGAAATGGTTAAGAATCCCCGTTAGAAGTGTGAGTTCAACTGTACCTAAATATATCGACCCTAATTCCTTCCTCCCAACCAATAAATTTTGTGAACACTCTCCTATAGATTGTGGAGTGAACTTAGTATGTTTATACATTTCGGAATTAAGTTAACAGGCATACATAATTTCACTTACATCAGTATTATTTATGCAGAGAATCTACAGAAGATTTATTACTTATCATGGGTGCTCTTTATGCGGCTTGCCTATTTCTTGGCGTAAATAATGCTTCATCTGTACAACCTGTAGTTTCTGTTGAGAGGACAGTCTACTACAGGGAAAGAGCTGCTAAGATGTACTCGTCATTCCCATATGCTGCAGCTCAGGTTTACTACCTTTTGCTGGTCTAGCTCCCATCTTGGTTGTTATCCTCCCTAAAAACCCTATGGCTAACTATGCTTGGAATCTTTCAGGGTCTTGTGGAGATTCCATATATTGCAGCTCAGACACTAATATTCGGTCTCGTTACTTACTTCATGGTCAATTATGAGCGGAACATAAGTAAGTTTTTGTCACCAGAAATGTTTGAAATCAATATGGCCTTGCAGAAATTCTTATGTGCATCCTGGTTACCTACACATAACGCTATGTGCTTCCCATTTGTAACTTGCTAAAGTCGTGTTTTGTAATTGCAGGAAAATTGGTCTTGTACCTTATTTACATGTTCCTTACTTTTACCTACTTCACGTTCTATGGAATGGTGGCAGTAGGCTTGACACCCACTCAACACATGGCATCTGTGGTATCCTCAGCCTTTTACTCATTATGGAATCTTCTTTCTGGGTTCTTAATCCCCCAATCTGTAAGACACTAAAAGACATTACTTCATTTTACTTTTGTCCTTTTTCTGTTGAATTATTTGTTAACAATCTACATACAAAAGGTTTTACTTATTTTCCAGAAAATCATGGAATGCCTGTCTGATCAAACCCTTATGTCTTGTCAATTCTTTTTCTCTATTACCTTAGTTTTCCCATGTTGATAGTTTTCCTCCAGTTTTCATGCTGAGCATCTAATTTCAGTTGATGCGTTGTTAAAAATACCCTTTTGGAGCTAACCACAAAATCTTTTTTTTTTGAGCTAGAGCTAGCATAATCTATTCTGATTAATTATTTGTTACAGAGAATTCCAGGATGGTGGATCTGGTTTTATTACATCTGCCCAGTGGCATGGACCCTGCGAGGCATCATAACATCACAATTAGGTGATGTGGACACCAGAATAGTGGGCCCTGGTTTCGATGGCACAGTGAAGGAATTCCTCCAGCAAAACTTGGGATTCGAACAGGGGATGACAGGTGCCACAGTTGGCGTCCTCATTGGCTTTTCGCTTTTCTTCTTTTCAATTTACGCCATATCGATCAAGATGGTTAATTTCCAGAGAAGGTAACCACTCTGCTAGACACCCTAACAATGTGATGCCAGAGCTGGTGTTTGGATGGTTTTCCACCCCTGGTGCCGACACCGTTTATATTGCTGGTACATACTAGGTGGATGAAGCACCAGTTAATGTGAGGCCAGTGTTTGCTTTTTTCGCCTGATGCAGCTGAAAGAAGCAGTCGTTACTTGCTAATTTTGAGAGTAGCATTCCAAATGTGTAGCGAATTGTCAAAATGTTCAGTTCTGTCACTTCTTAGGCAATCACGCAGAGTGTATACAAAAGGAAATAGTTGTGGTGTTCCCCTAATCACTTATGTTAATATTTTTTTCCCTTCTTCTGTAACTATTAAAGCCACTATGCTTGATACTTATGTTGGGCATCTTCAACACGTTGTGACATTTCAGGAAAGTAGTTCACTCCGTCATATGCTTGTCTTAAATTGTCCCAAAATCGTCTTCTGTTGTAGCTATGGAAGTAGTGTGTTCCTTTTTGCACTAAATGGCTAAATAGCTTAATGATTTGTGATAATTATTCGATAGTACAAATAAATGAATTAATTATTGTAAAGCCGTTTAGGAGGTTGGAAAACCTGGCTGTTAATCCATTAATCCATTTTCACTTCGATGTGTTTTTGAGTAGTAGAAGAGGACTTTACTCCAATATATTACGTCTCATTTCATCCAAAAGCATTTAGCTATATAATTTTTGACTGAAAATTTCTTTAAAAATTTTAAAATATAACTACAATATAATTATATTATAACTTGTATGTAACTTATATATAAATTGCATGCAACTCTTGCATGTAACCCTGCCCCGCGTGCGCAAAATATTTTGTCCCTCCACAGCACAAATCCCAAAGTACATCGGATGGTCCAAAAAAACCACGAATTCTTCCCCATTTTTTATCACAAAAAATTTAGCAGTTCCGATACATAATGCACGTCTCAATCCAATGGCAGATTTGCTTTCATGCTCGCCCTGTGAACTCATGCTTGTCATTGTTCCAAATCCCAGGCATGAATTGTATCTCCTCCAATTGTGCTTCCAAGTCTAATCACGCCGCACGACGCCCACTGCCATCACCATCGTGCCTCGTGGGCCAGCGCACTCCTTCCACGATGCCAACTCGTAGGTCGGCGGCGCAGCAGCCGTGCCCGACTGCCGCCGTCTTCCCGCCTATTCCTCTCCCTCCGTCGTTGGAGAATGGCGCCCTCTTCCCGCCCGTTCCTCTCCCTCCGTCGTCGCCTACATACACTGATCTATCCCCACCGCGCTTCAGAGTCCGTACGCCTTCAACGCCACCTACAACCCACGCCCCGGCCGGAGGCAAGACACAATGACACACATCATCATCTACGCTCCCGGCAACAACCTTATCGCTCGATGCTACCACCTGATTTTTGGGCGTCCCTCCTCCCTCGCTGCCGCCTCCTGCGGTGCTTTCCACCCTCTTCCGCAGCGCCCATCCATTGCACTGCATCACCACCCTCCCGTCTGATCCGACCCTCTCACGCTGCTCGCCGTTCTCCCGATCAGCCACCAGATCTCCGTGACGAGCGAATGGGACTATGTCTCCACCTGCCATTCCGTTCTCCATCGGTTGAGCCTGCCATGTCTTGGTACGCTGCAGATCGATGCAGCCTGCGCCATGTTGCGCCACCCGTGACCGGTGGACGCTCCCGCAGTGGCTGAGTGGCCTCGCGGTTGCGCAACTCCTAGGCCGCCTTCCGCGGCCACGAGAGGGTAACGTCCTGAAAATTTGAATTTAAAATCCAAAAACTAAAATTCGAAATCTTCAAAAACTTTTGCGAAATCATGCACCATGCCGGTTCTTCTATTGTCTTCCTTTTATTTTGTGCCAGGTGCCAAATTAATTTTAAGAAACCAAATCCAAATCCCCCAATGAAATTGGCTAACTATAAAAATATTATATCCTCTAACCAAGAAGTATTTTCAAAGGGTATAAGAATTTAATTACAAATCTATTTTCAAAATCATTGTAACTAACTTCTAGGTCTAACTCCCTCTTGGGCCAGCCCAGCTAACCAGGCCGGCTTGCTCGACAAACAGGCCGAGGTAGCTGGCCCAGTCTGCCAGGTAGGCCGAGGCCGTCGTCGGCTCATCGGGCCAACGGCCGAACCAGGTGCACGTACACCTGGCCGTCTGCTGCCATCGCTGCCATCAGACCCCACAACTGCAGAATTTTTTTTAAAATATTATGTTTTTAATCTCTTTTTTGCAGAAATATACCATCGTTTGGAAATTTTGAAGAAATATACCCTTGCCAATTTTTTTAAAAATCAGTGGGGTGGCTACGTCAGCGAGGACGAGGGCATGGACTCCTGCCGATCTTCCAAAGGTCATAGGAGCCTTTATATTTGGCCGGGCCCCCTCCCAGCCGAGGCATTCCCATTTGCCTGAAATTGAGAGGGAGGAAAAGGAGAAATAGAAAGAGAGAGGGGAGGAGAAGGGAGGAAGAAAGAGGAGGAGGGGGGAGGGGGGAGAGGAGAGGAGAAGAAAAAGAGAAAGAGAAGGTCCAGATCAACAGAGTAGGTAATTATTTATCAATTTTTTAAGATGTGGTAGTTTAGAAATTAGTTTTATTTTAGTTAGAAGAAAAATATTGGTAGTAAAAGTTAATTTCTAATATTAGTTAGGGTTATTTAGTTGGATCCTGTTTTAAAACTTATTAGTACTCTAATTAGGTTTATTTCAAACAGTACCATAATATACGTAGTTCAAAGAGGTAGATATGCCTAGTAGTAAGTGAATGATGTTAGATCTGAGACGTTCCTAATAATAGTGAATCGGATGTATAATTGGTAGGAATGACCGAATGAGTGTTTTTCAAAATTTGTTATGGAGATGGGGTTGTAAGTTATAGGGAGAATGGTGTAGATCTTAGTAACTTTCCAAGTATGGTTTGGAGTCTTAGTAGATGAGAAGAACGACCGTTGTCTAATATAATGAAATGGTTGTGTCATACCTTCAATATAAATCAAGAAGAGATCGAACTGAAAATATATTGTCGGTCAAATCGGGTTGATGGTGGGTACTACTGGAAGTTACCAAAGGTGGTAAATACAAGATTTTGGAGGATGTACGTAACAAGAGCACTGGAAAAAGGTTGGGAGAGGGTCTTACTTGTTCAGGCATATGAGAGGGTTCGTCCTGGTCTACAACCTGACCAAGAAGTGTATGAAGAAGAAGGGTATAGTGAAACAGGTGTAAAAGGAGACGAGTGTACTGACATTGGGGAGAGCAGCCAAAACCCGTTGGAAAATGTTGACCTTGGCAATGACCAACCAAGTGCGTTTGATGTTGTATATGGACGACAGTTGCAAGGGGTGGCTGATGAAGGGGAGTTCTTGGTGTGCTAGAAGTGCTTGGAGGGAAGATGAAGAATTTGAGGGATGGATGTTTCTGATGATGATTTTGGCGATGAAGAGGTAGTGAACATAAGACCGGTCCCTATGCAGTGGAGCACAAATGACTTCTCTCAGCTCACTGCTACAGAGGGTAGAGATGCAGGTTGGGTTTATGGTGAAAATGAAATAAAGGTAAAGTCGATGTACCCAACTAAGGAAGCAGTGCAAGATGCAGTGAAGACTTGGGCAATATTAGGGATGGCAATGGGTACAAAATACCTGCATGCCCGCGGGAAAAAACTCTGTAGGGCAAGGATATGGGTGCAAGTTTGTGCCCACGGGTTTGGGTGCGGGTTTATACTTGAACCCAACGGGTAAATATTCACGGGTGTGAAAAAGATGTACCCATGCCCGCTCCACCTGTGAACCCGCTTCAATAACTGACAGGTGGACCCAACTATAAATATATAAGAGTTCTCTTGCAATTTTAGGGTTTCCCTACCCTACCCCTTTCCTTCCTAGGCTCCTAGCCGCCATCCACCCATCCCTGTTCCCAGGATCCCGTCCCCCTGAACCCCAACGCCGAGCAGCGGAGGCCCGCCGCTGCACGCGCCAGGCGCCCCGGCCCCCGCTCTCCTGCCGCGCGCACCCGGCACTCGTCACCCATCGCCCGATTACCCATGCCAAGCCAAGCTCCCTCGGTGGCCGTGGGCCCTAGCTTGAAGGAGCAAGCCCGGATCTGCGTGGTAGGCCCCTAATCTCATTCAGTATTTCAGTTCTTCACTTTGTAGCAGTGAACATGGGTGGCGGGTGTGGGCATACCCACGGGTGGCGGGTATGGGTGTGAAGTGTTACCCGTCACGGGTGGCAGGTGCGGGCACGAGTTTGGGTATTACCTCGCGGGTGTGGGTCTTTGGAGGCTCTACCCATGGGTAATGTGCCCATTGCCATCGCTAGGCAATTGTTGACGCCGAAAACCCGCCGGGGGCTGTCCGGCGTCTGGGTGACACGCGAAGGCCTGGGAGATTTGCTTCACTCCAGTGCAGGTCCTAAAGTTTGAGGTTCGTAGGCGTGCCAGTCAATTTGACCCTGTAATTGACAAGGAGGAAAATGTTAGATCAATGAGCCAATCGGCTGGAAGCCGATCTAGACTCGTTTCATCAGCCGATGGCCGATGCGCACTGTAGCACTTATACATCGGCTTAAGGCCGATGACGGCAAGAGCAATAACATAATAATAAACAAATATCGTGCTAGCCGATCATCGAAGGGATACTCAAAAACCGGCTATAAACTTGATAAAATAAGCAAATAAATCCTAGCTGATCATAGTCTAGTGTTACTGGTGTTGCCATGAAGATATGCCTGTGCCCGGGCCCTTGCTTATATCGGCTTCCGGGATCTTCGTCCGCTGTCCGGGCCCATACACTGGTCCTTACCCAAGCTCATGCCCGGGCCCTCACCTGGGGTCGTGCTTGGGAACCTGATTGTACTTGTACTTGGATCGGCAGAATAAACCCATCGGCTAGTCCTTAGCCGATTGTAACAATAATACAGGCAAGAACATATAATAAAGTATGCAATAACATAAATGATAAATAATTGATAAGCTAGCCGACTACTGAACAGAGCGAGTATAGAATAAGACAATGAATAAATGTAGTCGGCTTTAACAGATAACTTATCGGCTAAGCGCTCCGATAACACCATCGCACAACACCATCGGCTCATCAAGAGTAAAGCTATTATCGTTGGTCTAGTAGATCGGACCCAACCGTTGCAGCACAGACCAACAATGATAACGATGCCTCGATAGGTCGATAGATATGATGCGACCGTGATGAAAATAACTTACCGGCTATGCACTCCGATAAAACGCCTGCACACAACGCATCGGCCTAGCAGGATCGACTTATCACTAGCGGTTCAGTAGGTCGGACCCAACCGATGCAGCATGAACCGATGATAAATCGCTCCCGGTAAGCCGATACGATCTATGCACGCGTGATGTGATATACCTAATCAATCTATGAGGTCAAACTGAACTGATGCAGCCATAGATAAAGTAAATATATCGTGGTAAGCCGACTACCATAAACCGACTAGAATATCGGACCTAACCGAGGAAGTCCTAGCCGATTGGTAGCCGGGGTGACGAGACTTACCCTCTCGCAGGAGTTCGGACCTAACCGATGCAGCCCGGCTCGAGAAGCAGGATCCCGTCGAAAGGGTGGCGATGCGCCGAATTTTGTATTGATCTGTGGTTGATGATTTACAAGGTCCCCGGGCATACGTATATATACCCCGAATTACATGAGTCCTTATAGGACACGGTATATGATTTCCCATCTATAATAGAAAATGCTAACTAATCCTGATCGGACACGAGGTTAGGTTCCCTAAAAAAAAATAAATCTTTTCCTAATAAATATAGTAATTAACTGCCACGCACGGTCTTCACGGCTCTTTCTCGGACTCGGCCTGCTCCTTGAACCAATTTTTGTTAACCGACTGCAATCGTTCCCTTGACCGAATCTGATACAAGGCCTTACCAAATTTTGGCGTTAACACATGCCCCCCAATTTCGGAGTTCTCCAATAGGACTTCGAAATTCTTTCACTTTGGGCCTCCAGATTTCTCCCATACCGAGGCGGCCCAAGATAGCCCACTTGCCATAAATGTTTGAAACAGTGCCAACGCCCTCGATTCCCGCTCGGTTGTCATACCTCTACAAAAACGCTTCGTCTTCTTGCCTTTTTTATGCTTTCACATCACCAGAGCACCACCGCTTCATCTTCCACATCCTCACCAAGCTCTAGCGAATCCAGACGAATCATTGCAACCTTTCTCTCCGGCCGTCAATCCCTGCAACTTCTCCTATTTCCGCGATGGCATCGGCATCTGCAGTTCCTGAGGTAATCTTCTCACCCGATTATTTTCCCCCAATCTGCAATCTATACGAACCCGATCTGCTATGTTCTTCACCTGTTCTTCGTCGTGTTCTTGTTTACTGTAGCATCTTAGAGCCCAGATCTTGATTCCAGCCGCCGATTACCCCAGCTTTTTCTATCATGGCCCCATGGGCAGCGAAGATCCCACCGATTTCATCGGTGTCGAAACCCAACACGTTCCCTTCAAGAACTCGACTATGTTGGTCAGTGACTGGACCAACAGCTTTAGATCATGGCCGAGTAAGCTGTCCGGGTGGAGAGATTGGTACCTCAGGGTATCGTCTGCGAAGAGGATCTATTGGGAAGAATCTCACATCGGCCACTGCATCAATCTCTCCCTGGCTGACATGGAAAGAAACGAGTCCCTACTTGCATCGACCTCATACTACTGGTCTGACGCTCTCAATGCTTTCATGTTCGGGCATGGGCCGATGACCCCCACTTTGCTATACGTGACCATGCTCACCTGCCTAGATACGACAAGCTACATCAACCCCTTCAAACTCCGGTTCAAGCCTGCTCACCGGCTTCAAACAAAAAACATTGGCGGCTGGTCCAGGTATATATCTCTCCACAATAAAGGAACTGGACCGGTTGATGATCGGGAACACGTCGCTTTTCTGAACTTGTGGCTGGAACGGTTCGTCTTTGGTGGTGCAACCCTCGGCCCGACGACCAACATGCAATGCCTGGCAGAGTGCTTGGCCGATAGGAAACAAATTCCGTTGGGGCACTATCTCCTTGGCGCCACCTACCAGCTACTTCACCAGGTGGCAACTAAGCTATCGGCTGGCCAGCCCGTCGGCCACATTGGGGGTCCTTGGTGGTTTGTTCAGCTCTGGCTCAATATTTATACCTCCAAGGCTATCCCAGAAACTTCTCTCCTCAAGCAATCCTTCCCGGCCGATTATCCAGAAGATCAAGACCCTGTTTACCGCCGATGCATCTCTATGGGCGAAGCTGCATCGGCTCTCTCCGGCGGCAAGATAACCCCCGCTGAAGTTAGTCAGTGGTTCAAGGGGTTTTATTACGGCTTTACCAGGGATGCCACTCTTTGGTTTGCATACAATGACGCATCATCATTCGAGATGCCCTCCAATTTTGATCCACTCAAAGCTCTGAATGATGATAAATCTAAAGCCATATTCCTATCGGCTACCAGTCCTTGTCTGCTGCCAACCGGCTTTTCTCTGGGCCGAACTCAGCCATCGTATGAGTTCTATCATCCATCAGTCGGCTCTTCTCAAGGCGCCTCGGCCGATGGGCCAAAAACGTAAGAAGTTAGCGCATCGTCCCTCCTCAAAGAAACAGAAGACCGATGCCGATGTTGCTGCCACGACGCCATCTTCTCCCCAGAGCACATCGGCTCCTTCGTCCCCTCAGGTATGCGCCAAGCCTTATTATTATTATCATCCACTTCCGTATTTTATCTTACCAAATCCCTTTTCAGCTTGAATCATCGGCTCCAGAACCTTACCATCCCTCTGACGTCCCTCCAAGTGTTGAGCCGATGACTTCTCCAGCTACTCCCCTCTCAGCACCAAGTCCTCTGGTTGCTGATGATACTGTCCCTACTCCATCGGCTGACATCGGCCCCTCCGAAGAACAACCTACTCATCCCCCCGAAGCCAATGTCACTTGAGCTGCTGATGTCCTTCCTTAGGTAACTCTTTCATGTTCATACCCCGCTCTTAACTTTCCACTGATTCCCTTGCCGATGCCAATTTCGCAGTCCTTAGCCGATCTGTTCTCCTTTGACATCGGCAAGTACTTGGAAGTAGAAGAATCCACAGCCACCAGCGCAACGACCAAACCATCCTTCCTAGCCGACGTACGCGAATATCTGACGAGCATCCTCAGTCGGCTGGAAAACCCAATTGATGCGCTAGCGGAAGATTGCGGGCCAATCCGGGCAAGACTTGCAGAAATTGAACACCATCTGCCCGAAGAACTTGTCGACGCGCTAACTCCTGCAGCATATCTGGAATCCCATAGATTCAAACTCATCAAGCTTAGACAGCGCATAGCCGATCGCGTTGACCAACAGAAGACTACCGAAGACATCCAAGCCGATCGGCTATTAGCCCAAGCAGAGAAGAAAAAGCTTGATGACATGGCCGCTGCCCCCCAAGAGCTCGAACCTAAGTTAGACCAACTGAAGAAAAAGGAGGCCGATTTGCTGGCAGAACTTGAAAGAGTTCGTAAGGACCTCATAGCAACAGAATCCCAGCTAATCGGCCTACCGCAAGCCATCCAAGACCAAGAAGCCAAGGTTGCAGCGATAGTGCGTCAAGTCATTCATTGGCGCAAGAACCTGAAGACCATCCCGGGCTCCGATGAAGATGACATTCGTGCTATCAATGAGATTGATCAGATCCGCCTGTACGCAATTGAGGTGATCCAAAAATTCTTGTAAATCTTAAACCTTTGTAATTGACCATTTTCTGGAACATGCCGACCATCCTTCTGCTGTGATATAATCTGATCGGCTCTGCTACTTATCTCTTTCAGTCTTGATAATTTTTTGCTTGTTTTGATCTAAAGGCGATATCAACTGATATCGGCTGTCTTTAGGCGATGTAAAAAAAACACCGGCTTTCCGAATTACTTAGAAATCGGTCACACTTAACCGATTTAAGAATCAATCCACACGCTAGGGTAGTACTTCTTGAGGTATTTTCCGTTAAGCGCTTTAGCAAATTCTATCCCATTGAGATCTTCTAACATATAAGCATTACCAGGCACACAACGATTAATCCGATAGGGCCCTTCCCAATTAGGCGACCACTTCTCGAACTTATTATCTCTGGACCCGATCGGCAAAATCAACTTCCACACAAGATCTCCCTCGGCAAATGACTTATTCATCACCTTTTTGTTGTAATGCCGAGCTGCCCTAGCCTTATTTTCCTTGATCCTTTCCAACGCTCTTAACCGATTCTGAGCCAAATCTTCAAGTTCATCTGTCATCAAATTATAATAATCATCGGCTATCAACTGATTCTGCAAAGAAATTCTCCTAGAGCCGATGTTAGTCTCCCATGGTAAAACTGCCTCATGTCCATATACCAACTGATACGGCGGCACCCGAGTAGATCCGTGGTATGCCATCCGATAGGCCCACAGTGAATCGGCTAATGTAGTATGCCATCGCCGTGGCTGCTCATCAATTTTCCGCTTAATTAACTTGATCAAACTCTTGTTAGAAGCTTCTGCTTGTCCATTGGCCTGAGCGTAATAAGGCGACGAATTCAATAGCTTGATTCCCATACTGGCAGCAAATTGTTGAAACTCATCAGACACAAAAATGGACCCCTGATCAGTAGTTATCGTCTGAGGAATCCCAAACCAATAAATAATATGCTCCTTTACAAACTCGACCGCTTCCTTAGACGTAACTTTCTTCAAAGGAATCGCTTCCACCCACTTGGTAAAATAATCTGTCGCCGCCAATATAAACTTATGTCCCTTACTTGATGGAGGAAAAATCTGGCTGATCATATCAATTCCCCAACCTCTGAACGGCCACGGTTTGATGATAGGATTCATAGCCGATGCTGGTGCCCGCTGTATATTTCCAAACTTCTGACAATCTTGACATCCTTTATAATACCTAAAGCAATCTTCCAGCATTGTCGGCCAAAAATACCCTACTCTTCTCAACAACCACTTCATCTTATGAGCCGATTGATGAGTCCCACAGATGCCTTCATGCACTTCACACATAACCACTTTGGCTTCTTCCAAATCCAGGCATCTAAGCAGAACTCCCTCAAACGTCCGATAATACAACTCCCCATCAAGTAGCACATACTTAGTAGCTTTATACCGAATCTTCCTGGAAACGGACTGCGACGGATTTCGCAAGTAATCAATTATCTCCTGTCTCCAGTCATCGGCCTTGTTCTGGACATCAATATCGGCTACCCCCATCTCAACCTGCCTATTCAGCCGATATCCTGAAGCAATCTGTGCAAGATCATTGGCTTCTAAATTCTGCTCCCTGGGAATATGATCTATTGACACCATCTTGAAATCTTTCAATAAATCCATACATTCTTCATAATATGACCTCAAAACATCATCTTTGCACTCATATTCTCCAGATAACTGCTTGATCACCAACAAAGAATCACCAATAACCTCTACGATATCGGCTCCTACTTCCTTCAAGAGTTGAAGCCCTTTCAGCACCGCCTCATACTCTGCTTGATTATTAGTCCGATAAGGCTTAATCGTAAAAGCAAACTCAAAACTTGCCCCCCGAGGCGATACAATAACTAAACCGATACCAGATCCGTGCCTGCAAACCGATCCATCAAAAAATAAAGTCCATGGGATCGGCTCCGCATAATCTTCGTGAGACCCTCTGTGCTGTACAATAAAATCGGCCACCGCTTGTCCCTTAATCGCCTTAGCCGATTCATACCTCAAGTCAAACTCTGTCAAGGCAAAAATCCACTTGCCAACTCGCCCTTTCAAGACTGGAGCCGACAACATATATTTGACCACATCGGCCTGGCAAACTACTGTACACTTAGCCGATAGGATGTAATGCCTCAACTTTGTACACGAGAAATATAAACATAAGCATAACTTCTCCACCGCAGGATATCTCGTCTCAGCATCCAGAAGTCTCCTACTTAGATAGAACACAACTCGCTCTTTGCCTTCAAATTCTTGGATCAAAACAGAGCCGATGGAATTCTCATCGGCCGACAAGTATAACCTGAACGGCACTCCTTTCTGCGGCGGAATCAAAACAGGTGGGGAATAAGATAATTCTTGATCTCGTCGAACGCCTTCTGCTGCGCTGCCCCCCACACAAATTCTTGATCGGCCTTCAACTTTAATAACTGTGTGAAAGACTCAATTCTTCCTGATAAATCTGATATAAATCTCCTCACAAAATTAACCTTGCCGATCAATGATTGCAACTCTGTCTTATTACTTGGTGGCTCTGTAGTCTTAATGGCTCTGATACTTCACTGACTAACTTCAATCCCTCGCTCATGAACCATAAAACCCAAAAATTGCCCAGCCGAGACACCAAAAGCACACTTATTGGGATTCATTCTCAGTCCGTATTTCTTGGCCCTTTCCAGCATTCTTCGTAAATCGGCTATATGGCTTTCCCCACTTTTAGACTTAACCACCACATCATCAATGTAGATTTCCACCAACAAGCCGATGAGATCATGAAACATATAATTCATCGCTCTTTGATAAGTCGCACCGGCACTCTTTAACCCAAAAGTCATTACTACCCACTCATACAAGCCGATAGCTCCAGGACATCGAAACGCAGTTTTGTGTATATCCTCTTCGGCCATAAAAATCTGATTGTATCCTGCATTTGCCGTCCATGAAGCTGATAATCTTGTGACCTGAGGCTGCATCCACCAGCAGATCCGCTATCGGCATTGGGTATTCATCCTTAGGGGTAGCTTTATTCAGATCCCGGAAATCAATACATATCCTCAATTTCCCATTTTTCTTCTCCACCGAGACGATATTAGAAACCCACTCAGCGTATCGGCATGGTCTTATAAATTTGGCATCATATAACCTTGTGATCTCCGCCTTGATCGGCTCATATAATTCTGCCTTGAACCTTCTTGGAGCCTGCTTGAATGGCCGATACCCCGGTTTAATAGGCAGCCGATGTTCAACAATCGATCGGCTCAATCCTGGCATCTCATGGTACTCCCAGGCAAAACAATCCCGATGTTCCTTCAGCAGTTCTATCAATTCCTCTCGTAGCTTGGGACCTAATTTTTTGCTTATGTACGTCGGCCTTGGCCTATCTCCTGGTCCAATATCGATCTCTTCCAAATCATCAGCCGACGTAAATCCTCGCCCCAGTTTCCCCTCAAAGTCTTCAATAGATCCCATTAGAGTAACAATTCGGAGCCGACTTGCTGGATCGGCTGTATCCCCTGGCTAGTAACCTTGAGGTAATCTCCTTCCCAAACTCTCCCGGATAGGCAGTCAACACCATCAGCTTCCCAGACTGGTAGATCGGTCATGGCAATATTGGTCGACCGATCTGCTAGCACCACCTCGACTTGATCTCCCTGCCACTGTATTAGACATTGATGCATTGTCGAAGGCACATAACAGTTCGCGTGAATCCAGTCCCTGCCGAGAAGCAAACTATATGACCCCTTTCCGTCAATGACAAAAAACGTGGTGGGTAATGTCTTATTCCCTACTGTCAGCTCCACGTTTAATACGCCTTTCGCTTCTGATGAATTCCCACCGAAGTCTTTTAACACCATATTTGTCTTGATCAAATCTTCGGCAGTCTTCCCCAATTTTCGGAATGTGGCTTGAGGCATAAGATTAACCGCTGCTCCTCCATCAACCAACATCTTTGTCATCGGCCTTCCGTTTACGTAGCCCCTGACGTATAATGGCTTCAGGTGCCGATGCTCTGACTCTTCGGGTTTATCAAATGTAGCTTGGTCAGGTCGCAGTGTCAGCTGAGCGAAAACCTCCTCTCCACCCTCCTCGTCTGACGAGAACGCTCTGTATTCTCTGGGCAGAAAGAAAACCATGTTCACTGGAGCCGATTCGTCTTCATCGTCCTTCCTCTTTACTTGCCAGACTTGTTTGGTCCTCTTGAGACGATGATCGGCTTCCTCTTGATCTTGGCGCTGCTCTTCTTTTTGCTCTCGGTGTCGTAACCGTTGTGCCCTTCTCTTCTGATTCTTCGTGAATATGCCGCTAGGACACCACTGAGGATTCTGGACCTGTTTCTCACGTTCTTCTTCTTCATCCTCTTCAAAGAACTCTTCACGGATCGGCCCTAGTCGGCTATGAACTGATGCTCTTTTCCCAAACAGCCGATCTTGTGAAAACCTCTGCTGCTGATCATGGCGATCCATTGCATGGCTACACTCGGGGCAATTCTCAGCCGATGGCAGCCTCATTCCTTGACCCCAGCAGAAACGAAAAAACGGGCAGTCCCAATGCGGATTATATCGTTCTGGTTCACCCTTCTGTTCTTCATATCTTGAGTATTTTTCTATCATGTCCGATGAAGTAATCCTTGACTTGTACCTTTGACGTCTTGCTCCATCGGCTTGATCCCTTAATGATAACCCCGCATAGACCATGTTTACGGGGAACGGGTGCCCATCTATCTTCATTGGCTTTTTGTCTTCAAACTTGATTCGTCCTTGCTCAACAGCCAACTGAATTTGTTGCCGAAAAACCTTGCACTCGTTAGTATGGTGCGATATCGCATTGTGCCACTTGCAATATTTCTTCTTCTTTAGTTCTTCGGCTGATGGAATCACGTGGTTTGGTGGCAATTGTATTTGCTTTTCCTGTAACAACAAGTCAAAGATCTTATCGGCTTTGCTTACATCGAAATCATACCGTTCCTCTTTGCCGATATCTTTGACCCACAGGCATGATACTGACTTCTTGTTCCTAGCCCACTCCGCCAATCCAACCTCAGCATCGGATTCCTCATTATTTGAGCCTGATGAATAGACCTGAACCTGAGCAACCCTCCTCTGGTATTTGTCCTTTTTTGCCTCTTGAAATCGGCTTTCATGAGCCGATACCTTCTGTACCAAGTGCGACAAGGATTCGAACTCTTGAGATGAAAACCTCTCTTTGATTGGCACCAAGAGTCCCTGAAAAGCTAGATTGGCCAGATGCCCATCGCTCAGGTTTAAACTATAACACCGGTTTCTGATATCCCGAAATCGCTGAATGTATTCCGGTACTGTTTCATCTAGTCGTTGCTTAACCGATGTCAAATCTGACAGTCTCAGCTCATGAATTCCAGCAAAGAAATATTTGTGAGACTGTTTCTCCAGATCGGCCCACCCCTGAACAGAATTCGGCGGTAATGAGGAGAACCATGTAAAAGCTGATCCAGATAGTGATAGGGGAAAAAACCTAACCCTCAGGGCCTCTTCAGCCGATGCCTCCCCGCACTGCGCCAGGAATCGGCTGACATGTTCTACTGTAGACGTGTTGTCCTGCCCTGAAAACTTAGAGAAATCCGGGACCCTGTATCGGTGTGGTAACGGAACCCTGTCAAACCACTCAGGATACGGGTGCCGATACATGAACGCTTGTTCCTTGGGCTTGATCCCAAACTGCTCCCTTACTATCTCCTCAACCCGTGCCGATAAGTCTTCTTCTCTTGCATTCTCCTGTTGATACTGCTGATACTGTATCGGCGGGGTTGGTTGCCGATTCTGTCTGTGATACTCCCTCTGGTAAGTACCTGGATCGGCTCCTCCTCCCGGATAGTTCTGCTGGTATCCCCCATAATAAATAGATCGGTGATATCCAGGAGGGATATCCTATTGCCCCCCAGCCTGGTTCTGCGCGAACAAGTGTTCTGGTATATCCTTGCTAATGTTGTAATTAACTTGGCCTGGCTCTATCTTCGGTGGGAGAAAAACAGGGCCCCGAATTGGTTCTTGGGCAATCGATCCATCAACAGTCTTCTTGATAAGATTATGCAATGTATTTACTAAGACCCCCGACTGATTGATGAGCGCGTGGTGTACAGCCTCATTGACCATCTCCTGTAAAGGCTTGATTGGTGGACTCTCGGGTTGTGTGCGGCTGGATTCTCCTACCAGTACTGGTTTTGGAAACTGAGACTTCTGAATCGGCCCTTGCCTTGTCATACTGAAGGATTCTAGACACAACTTCTGGAAATTTGTCATGGTCTGTTCAACTTGCTGTTTTTGTTCTTCAGTTAGATCTTCCATGGTGACCGGAATTACGTTGTCCGTCTTGACTTCTTTTCCGGCCATGTTGAAATCTTGATTGAAACAGTGTTTGTTGGAATTTTGGCTTGAAACTTCGTGTCCCACCAGGCGTGCCAAAAGCGTGTTGACGCCGAAAACCCGCCGGGGGCTGTCCGGCGTCTGGGTGACACGCGAAGGCCTGGGAGATTTGCTTCACTCCAGTGCAGGTCCTAAAGTTTGAGGTTCGTAGGCGTGCCAGTCAATTTGACCCTGTAATTGACAAGGAGGAAAATGTTAGATCAATGAGCCAATCGGCTGGAAGCCGATCTAGACTCGTTTCATCAGCCGATGGCCGATGCGCACTGTAGCACTTATACATCGGCTTAAGGCCGATGACGGCAAGAGCAATAACATAATAATAAACAAATATCGTGCTAGCCGATCATCGAAGGGATACTCAAAAACCGGCTATAAACTTGATAAAATAAGCAAATAAATCCTAGCTGATCATAGTCTAGTGTTACTGGTGTTGCCATGAAGATATGCCTGTGCCCGGGCCCTTGCTTATATCGGCTCCCGGGATCTTCGTCCGCTGTCCGGGCCCATACACTGGTCCTTACCCAAGCTCATGCCCGGGCCCTCACCTGGGGTCGTGCCCGGGAACTTGATTGTACTTGTACTTGGATCGGCAGAATAAACCCATCGGCTAGTCCTTAGCCGATTGTAACAATAATACAGGCAAGAACATATAATAAAGTATGCAATAACATAAATAATAAATAATTGATAAGCTAGCCGACTACTGAACAGAGCGAGTATAGAATAAGACAATGAATAAATGTAGTCGGCTTTAACAGATAACTTATCGGCTAAGCGCTCCGGTAACACCATCGCACAACACCATCGGCTCATCAAGAGTAAAGCTATTATCGTTGGTCTAGTAGATCAGACCCAACCGTTACAGCACAGACCAACAATGATAACGATGCCTCGATAGGTCGATAGATATGATGCGACCGTGATGAAAATAACTTACCGGCTATGCACTCCGATAAAACGCCTGCACACAACGCATCGGCCTAGCAGGATCGACTTATCACTAGCGGTTCAGTAGGTCGGACCCAACCGATGCAGCACGAACCGATGATAAATCGCTCCCGGTAAGCCGATACGATCTATGCACGCGTGATGTGATATACCTAATCAATCTATGAGGTCAAACTGAACTGATGCAGCCATAGATAAAGTAAATATATCGCGGTAAGCCGACTACCATAAACCGACTAGAATATCGGACCTAACCGAGGAAGTCCTAGCCGATTGGTAGCCGGGGTGACGAGACTTACCCTCTCGCAGGAGTTCGGACCTAACCGATGCAGCCCGGCTTGAGAAGCAGGATCCCGTCGAAAGGGTGGCGATGCGCTGAATTTTGTATTGATCTGTGGTTGATGATTTACAAGGTCCCCGGGCATACGTATATATACCCCGAATTACATGAGTCCTTATAGGACACGGTATATGATTTCCCATCTATTATAGAAAACGCTAACTAATCCTGACCGGACACGAGGTCAGGTTCCCTAAAAAAAATAAATCTTTTCCTAATAAATATAGTAATTAACTGCCACGCACGGTCTTCACGGCTCTTTCTCGGACTCGGCCTGCTCCTTGAACCAATTTCTGTTAACCGACTGCAATCGTTCCCTTGACCGAATCTGATACAAGGCCTTACCAAATTTTGGCGTTAACAGCAATATCAATATGTAGAGCTTTTTTTGTGAAGAAATTAACGCCCACGGTATGATGTGGCATGCGAGAATAGCGCCTGTCCTACAAGAGTCCATGCATACAAGCCGAAGTGGGGAAGTTACCGGTTGTGTTACATAGTCGTGCATCACACACGCATTGCAATGGACACCATGATGACTCATCGAAACCTGACATCGACATATACAAAGTCATTGTGCAGAACCTGGACTATGAGCCCGGGGCAATCATAGTAGTAATCGCAAACATATATTAACAAAAAATCAATTATGCGAAGGCATGTAGGGCAAAGCAGAATGCTCTACAGATGAGGTTCGGTACATTTGAAGATTCGTATTACATCTTGCTTCCATGCCTTCAGGTCTTGCATGAACGAAATCTAGGTATATATATCGGCCATGTTGAAACAAATGCAGTACGCCCAGCCGGATGCAAGATTCTTAAGCGGGCATTCTTTTTTCTTGGTCTATGCATCAATGCTTTTCATTATTATCGACCACTGATGTGCATAGTGTGGAGGCCATGGGCCCCGGGTACCTGATGACAAGCATAAGGGCCACTCGGATAGAGGATGGGCCTAGCCTTGTAATTAGGGATATGATAGAACTCGACAGACTTAGTCTTGTACGACAGGGAAAATACAGTTCTAGTCGGGACATTATATCTCTAGAAGGAGATCGCTTGGTCATAGTCCGACTGGGACTCCTACTACTTGTAACCCTGTCCCCTAATATATAAGGGGAGGCAGGGCGCCCCTTGAGGGCAGAAGAAGATCATCAGTTTCATCAGAATCACCATCATACATCCTCAGGAAATACACCACAACTGGATGTAGGGTATTACCTCACCTCGAGGGCTTGAACCAGTATAAACTCTTTGTGTTCCTTTGTAGTCCACCGAGTTTCGATCTGACGAGTAGCCCTATATTCATATTGCCGTTATAAAACATCGATAGTTGGCGCGCCAGGTAGGGGCTTCGGCGAGATCAACCTCAACAAACTCGATGGATTCAACAATCGGAGTCGACGGCATCAATTTCTCCCCTGGAGACACGATCACATTCGGCAGCCTCGACTTCGTCGCCGACAAGTTCGGCAACCTCACCCTGACCGACTTGGACTCGATCCAATCGGCTAGGGAACCAGCCAACTCTGCGTCGGTTGGCCCACTTGACGCTCAACCCTCGTCGAATTGCTGCGGCAATCTTCTAAATGCCTGGGTCTCAGGACAACTCTTTCCTTTAGCGTTCGAGTCGGACTCGGCCTCGAGCCAGCTGAGACTGGGCTAAGAAGGGAGGAGATAGTCAATCTCCTGTACAGACTCGACGACACTACGGATACTCCCAATCTACATCCGACGCGGCAAACCCCGATCCCCTACGGTTCAATTCGGACATGGCCCAGAGTTGCTCGAGATTGGATCTAGGGAGGTCGGAGTCGTCATCACACCCATCAACTACTCTGATTTCGACTCCAAGTCGGACAGCAGTCTGAATGGCAGTTTGGACAGCAGTTTGGTAAGCTTTTTCCTACCCCACGAAGTCTTCATGGCGTCCAAGGGCTCTACTGCCACTCAAGAGGTGCTCCGACTACGTGAGCAGCAAGAGGAGAAGGCCCACCTACTATGACAACAACAGGAGGCCAAGCGCGACGCTCGCAACGACGAGCTACGCAGGGCTAGGCAAACCGCTCAGCAGCAAATCCTCCAAACTCAAGTTGGCAACAACGATGTCTTCGTCACGTCTCAACAGAACGTCGTGGCCGCTGCAACCCTACTGGATAAACTCCAGTTTGGGCCTGATCACCAGGCCATCTCGACTATCGCAAGGATCAAAGCCATGATTACCGCTGCTGCATGTCAGCAGCACCAACAGTCGAGCGACATGCTCATACCGACCAACCGGTCGGGTTCTCCAACAGCGGTCTCGTCCGCATTAGCGCAACGCCGGGTGGCTGGCTCCAGTCAGCCACACACGGAATCACTCCAAATGTCTCTCGGTAACCCTAACAACAACAATCAGCGGTGTCTCTAGAACGATTACCATGACAACCACGATCTCCAAAGCCGTTTGCGACGCGATCTTCACCAAGACATCAACGCTCGGCGCTGCGAACGTGAAGATGACGAGTGCCGCCGACTGGAGGACGAAAACGAGTGCTTTGGCCTCCACCACGAGTGGTTTAACCACCGTAATTGGAGCCGAAGCCCTCATGCAGATGAAGGCGTACCAGCCTTCACCGAGGAGCTACAATAGGTCGACTGGCCGTCGGGTTTCAAACCTATAGGAATCAAAAAATACGACGGCAAGACCAATCCCGAGTCCTGGCTCACGGTCTACACTCTGGCAATCCGAGCAGTCAGAGGCGATCACAAGGCCATGGCTAACTACCTCCTGGTTGCCCTGGCCGACTCGGTGAGGACATGATTGACAGGGCTCCCAAAGCGGTCAATCGGCTCCTGAGAGAACTCCGGGAACGCTTCATCGCCAATTTCCAGGGGACTTACGAGAGGCTGTCTTCCGAGCACGATCTCTATCAGCTGCACCAGAGGAAAAACGAGTCTCTTTGTGAGTTCATCAAAAGGTTTTCCGAGAAGCGCAACTCGATCCCAATGATCAAGGACGAGGTTGTCATCATTGCCTTCTG
Organism: Oryza meyeriana var. granulata; assembly: GCA_003991445.1. Taxonomy (NCBI): domain Eukaryota; kingdom Viridiplantae; phylum Streptophyta; class Magnoliopsida; order Poales; family Poaceae; genus Oryza; species Oryza meyeriana. The sequence continues at coordinate 25,490 of RYFJ01002895.1, forward strand.
CAAGGGAGTCAAAGACACCTCGTTCATCGCCAAGTTCACTCGGAAACCTCCCGCCTTTGTCAGGGCTCTCTTCGACATGGCAAACAAGTATGCCGACTCGGCCGAAGCGGTCGCTCAGGCACTTGACGACAAGAAAGAGTCTCGGCAAAAGGACCAAAAAGCCAACGACGAGCCAGCACAGAACAAAGCCAAGGACTGCTTCATGCTCAAGAGGATGGCTTCCGAGCAGGCTTCAATATCTGGCGCTGACAAGGACAAAGACAAGCTAGATTCGGGCGTAGCCAGTGATTATCAAGATCCCTAGGCTGAGCCCAACCATATCTTTGGAGGGCCGTTTGCATACGAGTCCAAGAGGAAGCAGAAGCTAACAGCACGCGACATCAACTCGGTCTCTACAGCAGACACCCCCCCAATACTTGCGTTGGTCAGAAACGCCCATCACATTCGATCGCGCAGATCACCCCGATTGGGTTACACACCCAGGGCGCTATCCACTCGTCCTGGATCCGGTCGTCAAGAGCATCAAGTTGAAGAAGGTTCTCATAGATGGAGGCAGCGCTCTCAACATTCTGTTTGCCAAGACCCTGGATGAGATGAAGATTCCTCGTTCAGAGCTGCGGCCGAGTATGGTGCCCTTCCACGGGGTAATCCCTGGCCTATCTACAACACCTCTCGGATAGATAACTTTGTCGGTCACCTTCAGCACGCGGGATAACTTCCACACAGAGAACATCTGCTTTGAGGTCGCCGATTTCAAGACTGCTACCACGCGATACTCGGATCGATACTCGGATGGCCAGCACTAGCCAAATTCATGGCGGTGCCACACTATACCTACATGATGCTCAAGATGCCTGGGCCAGCCGGAGTTCCTTCCCTTCGCAGCGATGTCAAGCAAGCTTTCACCTGCAACAAAGAGAGCTGTGAGTTGGCTCAATCTCAAGAAGCAGCAGTCGGACGCAACAGCATTCGGCAAGCCGTTACAACTGAAGTCAAGGACGATCAAGTTCCGGTGAAAAAAGTAGCAAAGTCAGAAATTTCAGCAGACTTTGACACGAAGAAGATCCCCCTAGACCCTTCCGACCCCTCCAAGACTGCTCTAGTCAGGATCGGACTCGACCCCAAATAGGAACACACGCTCGTCACCTTCCTCCAGGCAAACAGGGATATTTTCGCTTGGAAACCTTCCGACATGCCTGGGGTACCAAGGGAGGTGATCGAGCACGCCCTCAATGTCAAGACAGATGCCAAGCCAGTCAAGCAACGGCTACAGCGCTTTGCTCAGGACTGCAAAGATGCTATTCGGGAGGACATAACCAGGCTCCTCGCAGCCGGGTTTATCAAAGAGGTCTACCACCCGGATTGGCTGGCAAACCCAGTCCTGGTCCGGAAGAAGAACGGTAAATGGCGCATGTGCGTCGATTACACCGACTTGAACAAGGCGTGCCCTAGAGACCCATTTGGTCTACCCAGAATAGATCAGGTGGTGGATTCAACCGCGGGGTGCGAACTTCTCAGCTTTCTCAACTATTATTCGGGATACCACCAAATCAGCCTGAAGAAGGAAGACTGCCTGAAAACTTCTTTTATCACATCGTTTGGAGCATACTGCTACATCACTATGCCAGAAGTTGACATGCTGCATGGCGGTACTCAGCTGATTCATCTCCTGACTAGGCGAACCGGTATGCCCTTCTTCAAATTACTGAAGAAAACAGACAATTTTCAATGGACTCCCGAAGCCCAGCAAGCCTTCGAAGATTTCAAGCAATTTCTCACATCATCACCAGTGTTGGCATCACCTATGCCCCAAGAGCCACTAATGCTATATCTAGCGGCCACCACTCAGGTAGTTAGCACGGTGTTGGTGGTCGAGCGATTAGAGCCAGGTCATATATAGAAAATTCAATGGCCAGTCTACTTCGTCAGCGAGGTCCTAGCCGACTCAAAGATGAGATATCCTCAGGTCCAGAAGCTACTATATGGCCTACTCACCACTGTCCAGAAGCTGGTGCACTATTTCCATCGCATCAAGTCATGGTGGTCACATCGTATCCACTCGGCGACGTCCTACACAACTGCGAGGCCACCGGCCGAATTGCTAAATGGGCGCTCGAGTTGATGGCGTTCGACATCACCTTTCAGCCAAGGACAACAATCAAATCTCAAGCTCTAGCCGACTTTGTGGCCGAGTGGATAGAAATCCAGACGGCTACAACAACAGACAAGCTAGAGTACTGGACAATGTACTTCGATGGTTCTCTACGGATCGGCGGTGCTGGAGCCGGCGTCGTACTGATGTCACCTACCGGCGAAAAACTCAAGTACGTTCTCCAAATTCACTTTTCGGCTTCCCACAATGTCACCAAGTACAAGGCACTCATCCACGGGGTTCGCATTGCTATATCACTCGGCATCCACCGACAGGTTGTATGTGGGGATTCTGAACTCGTGGTGACCAAGTCATGAAAGACTGGACTTGTTTCGACGATACTATGGCGGCGTACTATCATGAGGTCAGAAAGCTGGAAAACAAACTCGATGGGCTGGAGATAACTCATGTATTACGACAATACAACGATGCTACAGACGAATTGGCTAACCTAGGATCCAAGAGAGAAGTGGTCCCGACTGGGATTTTCGTCGAGCAACTACTTGAGCCATTAGTCAAAAAGAAACCAGTGCTAGAACAGTCAGGGGCTGAACCTACCCCAGCAACAGACGAAGTACTGATCATATCTCAAGATTGGCAGACTCCAATTATCAAATTCCTCTTGGATGATGAACTCCCAGCAGATCGCAGCGAAGCCAAACAAATCAAATGTCGAAGCAATTGCTTCCTAGTAGTCAGAGAAGACCTGTACCAAAGAAGTGCATCCGGAGTCCTCATGCGCTGCGTCACACTCTAGGAGGGTAAGCAGATTCTGCAATCGATCCACTCGGGCATATGTGGTAACCATGCTGCATCCAGGACGTTAGTCGGAAAGGCTTACAGGCAGGGATTTTTCTAGCCAACAGCAGTAACAGATGCTAAAGACATAGTTCGCACATGCGAGGGTTGTCAACTCTATGCAAGAAAAACAAATCTTCCAGCCCAAGAACTTCAAACCATCCCAATCTCTTGTCCGTTTGCAATATGGGGGCTTGACATGGTCGGGCCTTTCAAGAAAGCGTCAGGAGAGTTCACACACTTATTCATCGCAGTGGATAAATTCACAAAGTGGATTGAGGCAAAACCCGTTGTTACCATATGTGGTGCCTCCCCAACTAGGTGGAAGGCCACCATGTGCATACGGCACCCGATCCTAGGATCAGTAGTCGGGTACGCACAACAATGATATAACTCAGAGTTACAATAAATACATAACAGGGTACTTACATATATGTACAAGGAGATCCATCCAAGACAGACCCGGGATGGCAAACATAATCAATAGGTAAACTAGCGAAAACAGCAAAAACAGGGCGGAAGCTGGGCAAAAACTACTCCACAGGCTCGGTTGGGAACTAGGCTCGAAACCTTCCGAAGTCTTCGTAATCGGCCTGGTCTTGGAGGAACTCAGCAGCAGTCGGATCTTCGTCTTCTTCTCCAAAACCTACTATACATATATATGAACAAGGTGAGTACTTTCGTACTCAGCAAGACGGGAAAGATGCCATGTCGGTCAGACAGAAAGGCTAAGGGTTTATTTGCGAAAAACTGCCTTTAGAAACACTTTTCTTTGCAAACACTAGTGAGTTTAAATTGTAGTTGTCGGAAAGAGGCTCACGCCTCGATCCATTCCGCAAGTTGCTTTTCAACAACTTGCCACTTAATGAATCAAGCATATATATATATTCATGTCATCTTTTACTTCTCATTTGTTGGTCCTGTATCTCCCGAGTAGCTACAACCACTCGTTGACCCTGAGACTCGGCTACAACCCAATCTCAGCTGTGGCACTTGATGCCCGCTACGCTGGCTACAACCAGCTAGCTAAACCGCCGCCCTGGCTACAACCCGGGGGCTCGAACATTGCTGCCCTGGCTACAACCCGGGAGCATGATCAATCCGTCTTTTGGCTACAACCCGAAGACATCTGTACAACTGCCGCCCTGGCTACAACCCGGGGGCTTAAGTTTTGCTGCCCTGGCTACAACCCGGGAGCATGATCTTCATCCTGTTTACTTTTTTTCATACACTTGATTATGGTGCTTAACACCCCGGATCACACAGATCCGTTTCTGGCCACACAGACCTTCCGTTTGCTTACTCGGCAAACTCTGGTCACGGTTCCCTTTCCATCAAACACTTTCACAAATCACTGGCAAACAAATCTACGCTATGGGAATCACCTTGCATCGCCCTTAACCGTGGGCACAGCTGTTCGAACAATTCTGCTAAACTCTGCAGAGGGTGTGTGCTTTACCCATCCGACACGAAAATTACACCGAGTACTGGCCTGTACCCAGAAATTCGTGACAAGGCCATTTCCAAAGCCAGTCTAGGGTTATCCAATGCCAGCCGAAAGATCCACACAGGATTCAGTGGTCGGCACTGAACTTCCCCAAACCTACTATTTACTCGGCCAGGGGCATCCCATAATACCCGTATGGTCGCACTGTAAGATGCTCGGATGGAATCCCCAAAGGAAACGGTCCTTAATGATAATACATAGCCAAGCCACACAGACACTGTCTCTGTACATCAAGATTTTCACAACTTTATTTGTTACGCAAACACGCCGATACACAGAGTACCGGGTTTTCCAATCAGTTTAGTAAAACCCAAGGTTTTCCCAACGACAAACAACGTTGCAGAGCTAAGCCATTCTACTCGGCATCGTATCCTCAGATAGGATGCTAGCGTGCCATTTGTGGGGCTCTCAAGGGAAAAATATGTCAACATCCTACCAAAATAAGTGCTACTACTGGGTAGGTCCATCGGTTGTGCTTGCAAACCGAGGCCGACAGTTTAAAAAGGTGTAAACTAAGCATGCATGTATTTTCCAAACAACATAGTTTTGCATATATGGGAAACAATATGATCAAAGAGGCTTGCCTTGTTCCAAAGAGGGGTCTTCCTCGGCGAAGACGGCTTCGGGATCGTCCACCGGTTCAGGCTCTGAACAAACAGAAAAAGAAACACTGATAAGTAGGAGAAGTAAAACACCAAGAAAAGGATCAAGAAGTAGTCGGCTGCAGAAAAGGGGGTAGTCGGCTGAACCTGGCTTGCGAACCAGGCGACAGAGCTCCAAAGCTTGAAAGAAGAACAAGAACTCAGCAGAGCTAGAGCTGGCCGGTTTGCAAAACAAGGGAAGAAGGAGCATGGATGGCTCAATATATAGCCGGTGTGCAAGAGTGAGGCACGGTGGAGCTGGGCAACGGGTAGGGAGAAAAAGCCAAGGTGAACTGACAAGGGATTTGATAGGGAGTGACTTTGGAGTCCAACTGGGTCAGAGGAGTTGGCAGGCACTGTAGCTGCGATGAGACATTAAGGTCAAGCCTAGGACAGGTTGGAGAAATCTCACTAACAGGGCTTCGGACTGACCACTGGTCCAAGCGATGCTGCAGGCAGGGGAAGATCGGTTCTTCTCCACTTCGGTAGTCGGCGTCCAACGGGCAGGTGCAACTCGGGGGATAAGGAAACAACAGGTCTCAACAAGGTAGTCAGCCACTTCACAGTGCTTACTCGGCAGCAAGGAGGTCCGAGTAAGACAAAGGAAAGGGCAGGATACAAGGACTGAGTAGCAATCTACTCGGCTCAAGGGAGAAGGTAGTCGGCTGGCCAGGGGAAAAACTGAGGCACAGCTGATAGGATAGGAAGGGAGCTCGGGAAAACAAAGACTAGCGGGAAAAGGAAAACGGGTCGTTACACCATAACAGCGGTACGAGCAAAGGACTTCATCATGAGTATACTATACCGATTCGGAGTTCCTAACCGCATCATAATGGACAATAGTACTCAGTTCACGGGTGGCGTATTTCAAGATTTCTGTGATGATTTCGGCATCAAGATCTGTTATGCTTCTGTGGCACACCCACGGAGCAATGGGCAGGTCAAACGTGCCAACGGCATGGTCTTACAAGGAATCAAGGCCAGGATATTCGACCGACTACAACCATATGTAGGGCGGTGGGTACAAGAACTCCCATCTGTTCTCTGGTCTCTAAGAACCACGGTTAGTTGGGCAACAGGGCAATCCCCTTTCTTTCTAGTCTATGGTGCTGAGGCCGTGTTCCAACCGAGTTAGAGTTCGGCTCTCCACGAGTTCGGGCCTACTCAGAAGACAAATCCAATGAAAACCGGCTGGTTCAACTCGATCAGTTGGAGGAAGCTAGGGACATCGCAATCATCCAGTTGGCAAGGTATCTTCAAGGCCTGCATCGTTATCATAGTCGCAATGTCCGTGGCCGCGCTTTTTTGGTCGGTGATCTCGTCTTGAGAAAAATACAAACCACCAAAGACAGGCATAAACTATTCCCCTTGTGGGAAGGGCCATTCATTATCGCTGAGGTTACTCGGCCGGGCCCTTACGGACCGAAGACCGAAGACGGTGCCCTAGTCAGCAACTTATGGAATATAGAACAGCTACGTCCTTTCTATACCTAAGTTTTGTACCTTCTCACATACATATGTATAAAGTTTTTCTCTAACTCACCACGTCGCTTGTCTCAACCGAGTAGTGAGTCGGGGCTGCATGTATTTATGTGCTTCGTTAACAACATACGAGTTTGTTTTATCTAAGTTATGAAGTTTTACAACGACTATGTTATGTTTGCCCGAGTATAGCTTTTTGAGGTGAACGATTTTTATTAAGTTCCTATCGATCAACTCGGCATAGACTGCATAGTCGGGTAAAGCTAATGATAACTAAGGAAAACCAAGAACTCGGCGGCATTGTACAAATATTTACACGTGTCATTACAAAAGCTTTATATACACCGACTGTATAATGGTTTGTTCTTACATTCCCAGGTCCTTTGCGATCGCCTCTGCAGTCGGCCTTGCCTCGGTGATCAACTCCAGTGCTTCCTTAGGTGTTGTCTCTTCGGCAAACCCCTCACCGATGGCCTCGAGGTCTACCCTGGGGTAGATCGACTTGGTCATGGCAAAGGTTTAGGCCAAGCCAATAGCAACACGCTCATCCGAGTGCTTTTTCAAGATACTCGGAGCTTCGCTAAGGCGCGCCTACACGTAGGAGACTATGCTGGAGCTGGTCTCAATGTGGTGAGGATCCATGATGTCAAGGAGCCCTTTCACGGATTCGGCAAGAATCTCCCGTGACTCCTTGACGACTTTAATCTTCTCTGCAAAAGCTTGGAATTGGGTTTGGGCATTGGCTCTCGAAGCTGCTCAGATTCATTGACAAGTATATTTGTTAGCCAAAACTGTAGTCGGAATAACAAGAGGATTGGTTAAGGTTATTATCAGAGGGAAGGCTTACTTGCATAGTTGGCCTCTACTTTGGCTTTGGCCTTCTCCAGTTCAGCTTTAGCCTTTTCAACTTTCTTTTGCTCAAGTTCCTGTTGTTTTTTCTCCTTTGTCTGGGTCTTCAACTCGGCTTCGAGGGCTGTACATCAGAATAGTCAAGAACTCGAGATTACAGTTAGGACTCAATCGGGCAGTCGGGAAACAACAAAGCTGGAGAAATATACTCGGGATTTATTCGGGAAGACAAATACAAGAGATTTACTTCTGATCTTCTTGGCTAGAGCCCACTTTTCATCCCTGAGCTGGTCAATTGTTCCCTTCAGCCACATCTCGTTCTCCTGACTAGACCGTTCTAGGTCGGCTTTGGCGGCTTGGAGCTGGCCTAATCGTTGGAGATGGGGGGCAAGCTGGGTCAAGGCCTTGTTCATTTTCTCTGAGCAGTCGACTATCTTTTGCTCAGAGCAAAAACAGAACAAAGTAGAGTTAAGAGGTAGAAAACCAATACAAGGAAGACTGTCAAGAACTCAATATGGCAAGAGTCATAACTGGACTCCCCGAGACGCGGCGATTGTGGCATGAAGAATAACTTTGCACTCCCTCTCCGCTGCCTCCTCATCATGCTCGTAGCTTTCCGCGACTCCCTCAGGGGATACCCAGTGGAATGTTCTCGGGAACCTGTGGAGAGGGGCTTCAAGCCTGGGGAGATCCACTTTATGTGAAGACGACGACGGCATGGATGGCAACAAGGTCCTGGCTTCTGACTCGGCAGCTGCTGGGGCTTTAGGGACTCGCTCAGGCGCTGGAGCCATGGCTTCAGTACTCGCCCCTTGGTTATCCGGCACTAGCGGTCCTGTTGTCGGGATTGCTTCAGTTTCTACAATTGAGGCAATCATCGGCTCAGCAGATGAACTTGTTGGTGTTGACTCGGCTGGGGCTGGCTTGGCAACAGGAGCAATCGGCATAGCATCCTTGAGGTCTATGTTTACTCGCCTCCTGGACAATGAGTCAAAAATCAAGACACTACTACACCGATCAAGATTTTCAGAAGATTCAATATTGCTTACCTCTTGGAGGTCTTGAACCTCCATGAGGGGGCTCTAGAGGTCGGCAGTGGAGAGTTGCTGGCTGCCGGGCTAGTCGGCACGGTAGTCAGCGGTGGCACTTTGCTCTTGGTCGGCCCAGTCTCTGCGATGGCCAACTGGGGCATCGAAGCACTCGGTGGCACCGCTCTTTGGCTCAATGTTGTTGATCTCATACTCGGCGGCACCAGCCTTGGGCTCGATGTTCCTGAGCCTTGTGGTGTCGATCTCAGGCTTGGAGACGATGGCCTTGGACTCGGCGGACTGGGAACTACACTTGTGGTGTCTTTTATCTTCAGGCTCCTAGCTGCAGTACTTAGCCTACTAGCTCTCGTCTTGCCCGGGTCTTTGACAGGTTTCTTCCTAGCTCTCTTAGAGCTGGGCTGGGCAGCAGAAGGACTCAATGGCCTCTTCTTTGATTTGGCGGCCGACAAAGTTTGGGAGTCATCATCAAACTCCTCATATTCTTGCAAGTGATTCAAGCAATATGCGTCATGCATGGCAGAGCAATCCAGCATACACATCTGCAAACATTCATCACAGATGGACAGCAATTCAATAATCAGCATTTCACTATTACCTCTGGACGAGGCCTTTTCTGACTGTAAGCCGCGGTGGCGCACTCTGCATCCTCTATCTCAACCACCCCGTTGGCGAAAAAGCTGAGCAAGACATCAGTCACCTTGTGCTTGTTGGTTAGATCTGGGTATTCTCGGTTGGGATCATTTTTTCCCTTCTAATCCTAGCCGAAGTGGCTTCTCAGCTTCAATAGCCTGATGCGGCGATTCAAGAAACATCTGGCCACCCAGGGACCAGTCAATCCAGAGCTTTTCAGCTTGTCAATTTTATCAATCAACAGATATACTTGGCCCATCTCCTCAAAACTTGGCACAGGTGACCAGCTGGGCAAGACCTCTGGGGACAAGCCAGTAAAAAGGGGCAGAGAGGGTTCGAGATCAGAGCAATAGAACCATTCTCTATACCAGCCCTTAAGGGAGGTTTTCAGAGGAACGTGGAGATAAATCTTTTTCATTTCGTTCCTAAGTTGAAGACCGGCTCCCCCTATCACTTGGACTTTATTTTTGGAGGGCTGAGGTTTGATGTGGAACAAGTATTAGAACAGATTGAAATGGGGCTTCACACCCATAAAGCATTCACACAAAGTTGCAAATATAGAGATTTGCATGATGGAGTTGGGATTTAGATTTACTAGCTCTAGCTGATAGAAGGAAAGAATTTGGCAAAGAAAGTCCGAGGAAGGAAGAGCAAGACCCCGGTCAAAGAAATAGGCGAATACTAAGTCTCACCAGATTGGGGCGCCAGAATCGATTCCCCTTCAGCCGGACGCCAATGGATGACTTCACGGCTCTGCAATCTCAGCAACTTCTCCAAATACTTCAACTTGGTCAAGCCGCAATCCAAAGTCGGCCAGGTCTCATCAGACACCTCCAGGATTTTTGAAGCTCTCGGCATGGCTTGAGGCGAGGAGATTTGGAGGAAATGCTATTGGGGGCTTGGAATGGACACGGAGGAGAGGAATCACCCGAGTTTCAAGAGGGAAGAGCTAGGAATGGTGAACCGTAGCGAGGCAAGGTGTTGACGCCGAAAACCCGCCGGGGGCCGTCCGGCGTCTGGGTGACACGCGAAGCCTGGAGATCTGCTTAACTCCAGTGCAGGTCCTAAAGTCTTGAGGTTCGTAGGCGTGCCAGTCAATTTGACCCTGTAATTGACAAGGAGAAAGAAATGTTAAATTCGTGAGCCAATCGGCTGGAAGCCAGCTTGGACTCATCTCATCGGCCGATGGCTGATACGCACTGTAGCACTTATACATCGGCTTAGAGCCGATGATGGCAGGAGCAATAGCATAATAATACACAAGTATCGTGCTAGCCGATCATCGAAGGGATACTCAAAAACCGGCTATAAACTTGGTAAAATAAACAGGTATAATGCATAAGTAGATAAACCAAATAAATCCTAGCCGATCATAATTTAGTGTTACTGGTGTTGCCGTGAAGATATGCCTGTGCCCGGGCCCTTGCTTATATCGGCTCCCGGGGTCTTCATTCGCTGTCCGGGCCCATACACTGGTCCTTACCTAAGCTCGTGCCCGGGCCCTCACCTGGGGTCATGCCCGGGAACCTGCTTGTACTTGTACTTGGATCGGCAGAATAAACCTATCGGCTGGTCCTTAGCCGATTGTAACAATAATACAGGCAAGAATATATGATAAGGCATGCAATAACATAAATGATAGATAATTGATGAGCCAGCCGACTACTGAACAGAGCGAGTATAGAATAAGATAACGAATAAATGTAGTCGGCTTTGGCAGATAACTTATCGGCTAAGCACTCCGATAACACCATCGCACAACACCATCGGCTCATCAAGAGTAAAGCTATTATCGTCAGTCTAGTAGATCGGACCCAACCGTTGCAGCACAGAGCAACAATGATAACGATACCTCAATGGGCCGATAGATATGATGCGACCGTGATGAAGATAACTTACCGGCTATGCACTCCGATAAAACGCCTGCACACAAAGCATCGGCCTAGCAGGACCGACTTATCACTAGTAGTTCAGTAGGTCGGACCCAACCGATGCAGCACGAACTGATGATAAATCGCTCCCAGTAAGCTGATACGATCTATGCACGCGTGATGTGATATACCTAATCAATCTACGAGGTCAAACTGAATTGATGCAGCCATAGATAAAGTAAATATATCGTGGTAAGCCGACTACCATAAACCGACTAGAATATCGGACCTAACCGAGGAAGTCCTAGCCGATAGGTAGCCGGGGTGACGAGACTTACCCTCTCGCAGGAGTTCGGACTTAACCGATGCAGCCCGGCTCGAGAAGCAGGATCCCGTCGAAGGGGTGGCGATGCGCCGAAATTTGTATTGATCGTTGTGATGATTTACAAGGCACCCGGGCATACGTATATATACCCCGAGTTGACATAGTCCTGATAGGACACGATACATGATTTCCTATCTATAACAGAAAACGCTAACTAATCCTGACCGGACACGAGGTCAGGTTTCCTAAAGATAAACACCTGCCCAACTAATAGGTACAGTAAATAATTGCCAAGTAACGGTCTTCACGGCTCCTTCCCGATTCCGGTCTTTTCTCCGTCAGTTGACTGTAGTCTCTCCTTTGACCGAATCTGATACAGGGCCTTACCAAATTTTGGCGTTAACACATGCCCCCCAATTTCGGAGTTTTTCTATAGGACTTCGAAATTCTTTCATTTTTGGGCCTCCAGACTTCTCCCACACCGAGGCGGCCCAAGATAGCTTACTTGCCATAAATGTTTGAAACAGTGCCAACGGCCTCGATTCCCGCTCGGTTGTCATACCTCTATAAAAACGCTTCGTCTCCTTGCCTTTTTTATGCTTTCACATCACCAGAGCACCACCGCTTCATCTTCCAAATCTTCACCAAGCTCTAGCGAATCCAGACGAATCGTCGCAAACTTCCCCTCTGGCCGTTGATCCCTGCATCATCCCCCACTCCTGTGATGGCATCGGCATCTGCAGTTCCTGAGGTAATCTTCTCACTCGATTATTTTCCCCCGATCTACAGCCCATGCGAATCCGATCTGCTATGTTCTTCACCTGTTCTTCGTCGTGTTCTTGTTTACTGTAGCATCTTAGAGCCCAGATCTTGATTCCGGCCGCCGATTACCCCAGCTTTTTCTATCATGGCCCCATGGGCAGCGAAGATCCCACCGATTTCATCAGTGCTAAAACCCAACGTATTCCCTTCAAGAACTCGGCTATGTTGGTCAGTGACTGGACCAACAGCTTCAGGTCATGGCCGAGCAGATTGCCTGGATGGAGAGATTGTACCTCAGGGTGTCGGCTGCGAAGAGAACCTATTGGGAAGAATCTCATATCGGCCACTGCATCAATCTTTCTCTGGCCGATATGGAGAGAAATGAATCCCTGCTCGCATCAGCCTCATACTTCTGGTCCGATGCTCTCAATGCCTTTCTGTTTGGGCATAGGCCTATGACCCCCACCTTGCTGGATGTGACCATGCTCACATGTCTTGACACAACAAGCTACATCGACCCCTTCAAGCTTCGCTTCAAGCCTACTCATCGGCTCCAGGCAAAGAACATCGGCGGCTGGTCCAGGTACATATCTCTTCATAACAAGGGGGCTGGATCAGTTGATGACTGGGAACATGTTGCTTTTCTGAACTTATGGCTGGAGCGGTTTGTCTTTGGTGGCGCAACCCTCGGTCCGACGGTCAACATGCAATGTTTGGCAGAATGCTTGGTTGATCAGAAACAGATCCCCTTGGGGCAATTCCTCCTTGGTGCCACCTATCACCTGCTTCATCAAGTGGCAACTAAGTTATCGGCTGGCTAGCCCGTCGGCCACATCGGGGGTCCTTGGTGGTTTGTTCAACTCTGGCTCAATATCTACACCTCCAAGGCTGTTCCTGGAACCTCTCTCTCCGATCAATCTTTTCCGGCCGATTACCCAGAAGATCAAGACCCCGTCTATCGCCGATGCATCTCTATGGGCGAAGCTGCATCGGCCCTTTCTGGCGGCAAGATAACCCCTGCTGAAGTTAGTCAATGGTTCAAGGGGTTTTATTATGGCTTCACCAGGGAGGCCACTCTTTGGTTTGCTTACAATGACGCATCATCATTCGAGATGCCTTCTAACTTTGATCCACTCAAAGCCCTGAATGATGACGAGTCTAAGGCCATATTCCTATCGGCTATCAGTCCTTGTCTGCTGCCAACTGGTTTTTCACTGGGCTGAACTCAGCCATCGTATGAGTTCTACCATCCATCGGTCAGCTCCCGTCAATTTGGTCTCGGTCAACTCCCAATAGGCCTATTCTTCATTGATAAACTCCAGGCCCGGGGCACGGTCAGCAGCGCCTTGGAATATGATCGGCTGCGGACTTTGACTGATCCCCTCCTTCTAGGTGTCGTCACCGAGGTGTACATCTGCACTACCAACACCAAGCTTTTTGTCCGATGGTGGTCAGAATGGAAGAAACACTTGTTCAGCTTAGCGCCCACCTGTTACTGCTCCCGTCTTGACCCCGAGTACATCGAATCCGATGAAGAGGTAACACCTGCAAGCTTTAATCGCTTCCTCCAACCAACTCTTATCTCTAATTTTGCAGGCTGCCAGCGTCGAGCCCCCAACAAGAAGCAACAGTGGTCGGCCGATTCTGTATCAACCCTCATCGGCCACTCCAAACCTGGGGCGTGACGCTCCAACTCCATCGGCTCTCCTCAAGGCGCCTCGGTCGATGGGACCAAAAAGGAAAAAATTAGCGCATCGCCCCTCCCTAAAGAAACAGAAAACCGATGCCGATGTTGTTACCACGACGCCATCTTCTCCCCAGACCACATCGGCTCCCTTATCTCCTCAGGTATGTGCCAAGTCTTAACATTATTACTCGCTTTCTCATTTATCTCACCAGCTCCATCTTCAGCGTGAGTCATCGGCTCCAGATCCTCAACCTTCTTCCGACGTCCCCCCAAGCACTGAGCCGATGGCCTCTTCAGCTGCCCCACTCTTGGCACCAAGTCCTCTAGCTGTCGATGAAACTACCCCTATTCCATCGGCTGACATCGGCCCCTCCAGAGATCAACCTATTCATCTCCCTGAAGCCGATGTCGCGCAAGCTACCGATGTCCTTCCTCAGGATATTCCTCTTTACGCCCATATCCTGCTCTTAACTTTCTACTGATCGTTTTACCGATGCCAATCTTGCAGTCTTTGGCCGATTGTTCTCCTTTGACATCGGCAAGTACCTAGAAGTAGAAGAATCCACAGCCACCAGTTCAACGACCAAACCATCCTTCGCAGCCGACATACGCGAATATCTGACGAGCATCCTCAGTCGGCTGGAAAACCCAATTGACGCGCTAGCGGAAGATTGCGGGCCAATCCGGGCAAGATTCGCAGAAATTGAACACCATCTGCCCGAAGAACTTGTCGACGCGCTAACTCCCGCAGCATATCTAGAATCCCATAGATTTAAACTCATCAAGCTTAGACAGCGCATAGCCGATCGCGCTGACCAACAGAAAACTACCGAAGACATCCAAGCCGATCGGCTATTAGCCCAAGCAGAGAAGAAAAAGCTTGATGACATGGCCGCTGCCCCCCAAGAGCTCCAACCTAAGTTAGATCAGCTGAAGAAAAAGGAGGCCGATTTGCTGGCAGAACTTGAAAGACTTCGTAAGGACCTTATAGCAACAGAATCCCAGCTAATCGGCCTACCGCAAGCCATCCAAGACCAAGAGGCCAAGGTTGCAGCGACAGTGCATCAAGTCATTCATCGGCGCAAGAACCTGAAGACCATCCTGGGCTCCGATGAAGATGACATCCGTGCTATCAATGAGATTGACCAGATCCGCCTGCACGCAATTGAAGTGATCCAAAAATTCTTGTAAATCTTAAACCTTCGTAACTGACGATTTTCTGGAACATGCCGATCACCCTTCTGCTGTCATATAATCCGATCGGCTCTGCCACTTATCCCTTTCAACCCTGATAATATTTCTGCTTGTTTAATCTAAAGGCGATATCGATTGATATCGGCTGTCTTTAGGCGATGTAGAAAAACATTGGCTTTCCGAATTGCTTTAGAAATCGGCTATACTCAACCGACTCAAGAATCAATCCACACGCTAGGGTAGTATTTCTTGAGATATCTTCCGTTAAGCGCTTTAGCAAACTCTGTCCCATCAAGATCTTCTAACACATAGGCATTACCAGGCACACAGCGATTAATCCGATAGGGCCCCTCCCAATTAGGCGACCATTTTCCAAACTTATTATCTCTGGACCTGATCGGCAAAATCAACTTCCATACAAGATCTCCCTCGGCAAACGATTTATTCACCACTCTTTTGTTGTAATGCCGAGCTGCCTTAGCCTTATTTTCTTTGATCCTCTCCAACGCCCTCAACCGATTCTGAGCTAAATCTTCAAGTTCATCTATCATTAAGTTATAATAATCATCGGCTGTCAACTGATTCTGCAAAGAAATTCTTCTAGAGCCGATGTTAGTTTTCCATGGTAAAACCGCCTCATGTCCATATACTAACTGATACGGCGGCACCCGAGTAGATCCATGACATGCCATCCGATAGGCCCATAGTGAATCGGCTAATGTAGTATGCCATCGCCGTGGCTGCTCATCAATTTTCCGCTTAATCAACTTGATCAAACTCTTGTTAGAAGCTTCTGCTTGTCCATTGGCCTGAGCATAATAAGGCGACGAATTTAATAGCTTAATTCCCATACTGGCAGCAAACTGTTGAAACTTATTAGACACAAAGATAGACCCCTGATCAGTCGTTATCGTCTGAGGAATCCCAAACCGATAAATAATATGCTCCTTTACAAACTCGATCGCCTCCTTGGACGTAACTCTCTTCAAAGGAACCGCCTCTACCCACTTGGTAAAATAATCCGTTGCCACCAATATGAACTTATGCCCTTTACTTGATGGAGGAAAAACTTGGCCGATCATGTCAATTCCCCAACCTCTGAACGGCCATGGTTTGATGATAGGATTCATAGCCGATGCTGGTGCTTGCTGTATATTTCCAAATTTCTGGCAATCCTGACACCCTTTATAATACCTAAAACAATCCTCCAGCATTGTCGGCCAAAAATACCCTACTCTTCTCAGCAACCACTTCATCTTATGAGCCGACTGATGAGTCCCACAGACGCCTTCATGCACCTCGCACATAACCACTTTGGCTTCTTCCAAATTCAGGCACCTAAGCAGAACTCCCTCAAAAGTCCAATAATACAACTCCCATCAAGCAGCACATATTTAGTAGCTTTATACCGAATTTTCCTAGAAACCGATTGCGACGGATTTTGCAAGTAATCAACTAACTCCTGTCTCCAGTCATCGGCCTTGTTCTGGATGTCAATATCGGCTATCTCAACCTCAACTTGCCTATTCAGCCGATACCCTGAAGCAATCTGTGCAAGATCATTGGCTTCTAAATTCTGCTCCCTAGGAATATGATCTATTGATACTATCTTGAAATCTCTTAACAAATCCGTACACTCCTCATAATATGACCTCAAAACGTCATCCCTGCACTCATATTCTCTAGACAACTGTTTGACCACCAACAAAGAATCGCCAATTATCTCTATGACATCGGCTCCGATCTCCTTTAAGAGTTGAAGTCCTTTTAGCACCGCCTCGTATTCTGCTTGATTGTTAGTCCGATAAGGCTTAATCGTAAAAGCAAACCCAAAACTTGCCCCCCGAGGCGATATGATAATTAAACCGATACCAGATCCATGCTTGCAAACCGATCCATCGAAAAACAAAGTCCATGGGATCGGCTCTACATAGTCTTCTTGAGCCCCTCTGTGTTGCACAATAAAATCGGCCACTGCCTGTCCCTTAATCGCCTTAGCCGATTCATACCTCAAGTCGAACTCTGTCAAAGCAAAAACCCACTTGCCAACTCGCCCTTTCAAGACTGGAGCCGACAACATATACTTGACCACATCGGCCTGGCAAACCACTGTGCACTCAGCCGATAGGATATAATGTCTTAATTTTGTACATGAGAAATATAAACACAAGCATAATTTCTCCACCGCAGGATATCTCGTTTCAGCATCCAAAAGCCTTCTACTCAGATAAAACACAACTCGCTCCTTTCCCTCAAACTCTTGTACCAAAACGGATCCGATGGACTTCTCATCGGCCGATAAATATAACCTGAACGGCACTCCTCTCTGCGGCGGAATTAAAATAGGTGGGAAACTTAGATAGTTCTTTATCTCGTCGAACGCCTTCTGCTGTGCTGCCCCCCACACAAATTCTTGATCGGCTTTCAACTTTAACAATGGAGTAAAAGACTCAATTTTCCCTGATAAATTTGATATAAATCTTCTTACAAAATTAATCTTGCCGATCAATGATTGCAGCTCTGTCTTATTGCTTGGTGGTTCTGTAGTCTTAATAGCTCTGATGCTTCGCTGACTAACCTCAATCCCTCGCTCATGCACCATAAAGCCCAAAAACTGCCCAGCCGACACACCGAAAGCGCACTTATTGGGATTCATCCTCAGTCCGTATTTCTTGGCCCTCTCCAGCACTCTTTGTAAATCGGCTATATGGCTTTCCTCACTTTTAGACTTAACCACCACATCATCAATGTAGATTTCTACCAACAAGCCGATGAGATCATAAAATATATAATTCATCGCTCTTTGATACGTTGCACCGGCACTCTTTAATCCAAAAGTCATTACTACCCACTCATACAAGCCGATAGCTCCAGGACATCGAAACGCAGTCTTGTGTATATCTTCTTCGGCCATAAAAATCTGATTGTATCCTGCATTGCCGTCCATGAAGCTGATAATCTTGTGACCTGAGGCTGCATCCACCAACAAATCCGCTATCGGCATTGGGTATTCATCCTTAGGGGTAGCTTTATTTAGATCCCGGAAATCAATACATATCCTCAATTTCCCATTTTTCTTCTCCACCGGGACGATATTAGAAACCCATTCAGCGTATCGGCATGGTCTTATGAACTTGGCATCATATAACCTTGTGATCTCCGCCTTGATCAGCTCATATAATTCTGCCTTGAACCTCCTTGGAGCCTGCTTGAATGGCCGATACCCTGGTTTAATAGGCAGCCGATGTTCAACAATCGATCGGCTTAATCCTGGCATCTCATGGTACTCCCAAGCAAAACAATCCCGATACTCCTTCAGCAATGCTATCAATTCCTCTCGTAGTTCAGGACTTAATTTTTTGCTTATGCACGTCGGCCTTGGTCTATCTCCTGGTCCAATATCGATCTCTTCCAAATCATCAGCCGACGTGAATCCTTGCCCCAGTTTCCCCTCAAAATCTTCAATAGAGCCCATCAAAGCAATAATTCAGAGCCGACTTGCTGGATCGGCTGTATTCCCTGGCTAGTAACCTTGAGATAGTCGCCTTCCCAAACTCTCCCGGATAGGCAGTCAACACCATCAGTTTCCCAGACTGGTAGATCGGTCATGGCAATATTGGTCGACAGATCTGCTAGCACTACCTCGACTTGATCTCCCTGCCACTGTATCAGACATTGATGCATTGTCGAAGGCACGCAACAGTTTGCGTGAATCCAGTCCCTGCCGAGGAGCAAGCTGTACGACCCCTTTCCGTCGATGACGAAAAACGTAGTTGGCAATGTCTTGTTTCCCACTGTTAGCTCCACGTTCAACACGCCTTTCGCCTCTGATGAATTTCCCCCGAAATCTTTAAGCACCATATTTGTCTTGATCAGATCTTCGGTGGTTTTCCCCAACTTTCGAAATGTGGTATGAGGCATGAGATTAACTGTTGCTCCTCCATCAACTAACATCTTGGTCATCGGCTTTCCATTCACGTAACCCTTGATGTATAATGGCTTTAGGTGTCGATGCTCTGACTCTTTAGGTTTATCAAATGTAGCTTGGTCAGGTTGTAGTGTTAACTGAGCGAAAACTTCTTCTCCGCCCTCCTCGTCTGACAAGAACGCCCTATACTCCCTGGGCAGAAAGAAAACCATGTCCGCCGGAGCTGATGCATCTTCATCGTCCTTCCTCCTTACTTGCCAAACTTGTTTGGTCCTCTTGGGACGATGATCGGCTTCCTCCTGATCCTGGCGCTGCTCTTCCTTTTGCTCTCGGTGTCGTAACCGCTGTGCCCTTCTCTTCTGATTCTTCGTGAATATGCCGCTAGGACACCACTGAGGATTCTGGACCTGTTTCTCATATGCTTCTTCTTCATCCTCTTCAAGGAACTCTTCATGGATCGGCCCTAGTCGGCTATGAACCGATGCTCTTTTCCCAAACGGCCGATCTTGTGAAAACCTCTGCTGCTGATCACGGCGATTTACTGCACTGCTACACTCGGGGCAATTTTCAACTGATGGCAGTCTCATCCCTTGATCCCAGCAGAATCGGAAGAATGGGCAGTCCCAGTGCGGATTATATTGTTCTGGTTCATCCCTCTGTTCTTCATATCTTGAATATTTTTCTATCATGTCCGATGAAGTAATCCTTGACTTGTACCTTTGATGTCTTGCTCCATCGGCCTGATCCCTTGATGATGACCCCGCATAGACCATGTTTACGGGGAACGGGTGCCCATCTATCTTCATTGGCTTCTTGTCTTCAAACTTGATTCGTCCTTGCTCAACAGCCAACTGAATTTGTTGGCGAAAAACCTTGCACTCGTTAGTATGGTGCGATATCGCATTGTGCCACTTGCAATATTTCTTCTTCTTTAGTTCTTCGGCTGATGGAATCACGTGGTTTGGCGGCAATTGTATTTGCTTCTCCTGTAACAACAAGTCAAAGATTTTATCGGCTTTACTAACATCAAAATCATACCGTTCCTCCTTGTCGATATCTTTGACCCACGGGCATGATACTGACTTCTTGTTCCTGGCCCACTCCGCCAATCCAACTTCAGCATCGGATTCCTCATCGTCTGAGTCCGATGAATTGACCTGAACCTGAGCAACCCTCCTCTGGTACTTGTCCTTTTTCGCCTCTTGAAATCGGCTTTCATGAGCCGATACCTTCTGTACCAGGTGCGACAGGGATTCAAACCCTTGTGAAGAAAATCTCTCCCTAATCGGCGCCAGCAGACCCTGGAAAGCCAGATCAGCCAGATGCCCATCACTCAGGTTCAAACTATAACATCGGTTTCTGATATCCCGAAATCGCTGAACATATTCCGGTACTATTTCATCTGGTCGTTGCTTAACCGATGTCAAATCAGACAGTCTCAACTCATGAATTCTAGCAAAGAAATATTTGTGAAACTGTTTCTCTAGATCGGCCCACCCCCGAATAGAATTCGGCGATAATGAGGAGAACCACGTAAAAACCGATCCAGATAGTGATAGGGGAAAAACCTAACCCTCAGGGCCTCTTCAGCCGATGCCTCCCCGCACTGTGCCAGGAATCGGCTGACATGTTCTACTGTAGACGTGTTGCCCTGCCCTGAAAACTTAGAAAAATCCGGGACCCTGTATCGGTGTGGTAACGGAACCCTGTCAAACCACTCAGGATATGGGTGCCGATACATGAATGCTTGTTCCTTGGGCTTGATCCCGAACTGCTCCCTTACTATCTCTTCAACCCGTGCCGATAAGTCTTCTTCTCTTACATTCTCCTGTTGATACTGCTGATACTGTATCGGTGGGGTTGGTTGCCGATTCTGTCTGTGATACTCCCTCTGGTAAGTACCCGGATCGGCTCCGCCTCCTGGATAATTCTGCTGATATCCTCCATAGTAGGCAGTCCGATGGTACCCTGCAGGAATATCTTGTTGCCCCCCAGCCTGGTTCTGTGTAAACATATGCTCTGGTATATCTCTGTTGATGTTGTAAGCAATCTGAGTTGGTTCAACCTTCGGTGGGAGGTAAACAGGACCCCGAGTTGGTTCTTGGGCAATTGATCCATCAACAGTCTTCTTGATGAGGTTATGTAATGTATTTACCAAGATCCCCGACTGATTAATAAGCGCGTGGTGTATAGCCTCATTGACCATCTCCTGCAAAGGTTTAATCGGTGGGCTCTCGGGTTGTGTATGGCTCGATTCGCCAACCAATACTGGCTTCGAAAATTGGGTTTTCTGAATCGGCCCTTGTCGTGTCATGCTGAAGGACTCTAAACACAGCTTCTGAAAATTAGCCATAGTTTGCTCAATCTGTTGTTTCTGCTCTTCTGTTAAATCCTCCATGCTGACTGGAATTACATTGTCTGTCTTGATCTCTTTCCCAGCCATGTTGCAGGTCTGATTGTCAAGACTTTGCGTTAAAACTTTGGGTTGAAACTTCGTGTCCCACCAGGCGTGCCAAAAGCGTGTTGACGCCGAAAACCCGCCGGGGGCCGTCCGGCGTCTGGGTGACACGCGAAGGCCTGGGAGATCTGCTTAACTCCAGTGCAGGTCCTAAAGTCTTGAGGTTCGTAGGCGTGCCAGTCAATTTGACCCTGTAATTGACAAGGAGAAAGAAATGTTAAATTCGTGAGCCAATCGGCTGGAAGCCGGCTTGGACTCATCTCATCGGCCGATGGCCGATACGCACTGTAGCACTTATACATCGGCTTAGAGCCGATGATGGCAGGAGCAATAGCATAATAATACACAAGTATCGTGCTAGCCGATCATCGAAGGGATACTCAAAAACCGGCTATAAACTTGGTAAAATAAACAGGTATAATGCATAAGTAGATAAATCAAATAAATCCTAGCCGATCATAATTTAGTGTTACTGGTGTTGCCGTGAAGATATGCCTGTGCCCGGGCCCTTGCTTATATCGGCTCCCGGGGTCTTCATCCGCTGTCCGGGCCCGTACACTGGTCCTTACCTAAGCTCGTGCCCGGGCCCTCACCTGGGGTCATGCCCGGGAACCTGCTTGTACTTGTACTTGGATCGGCAGAATAAACCTATCGGCTGGTCCTTAGCCGATTGTAACAATAATACAGGCAAGAATATATGATAAGGCATGCAATAACATAAATGATAGATAATTGATGAGCCAGCCGACTACTGAACAGAGCGAGTATAGAATAAGACAACGAATAAATGTAGTCGGCTTTAGCAGATAACTTATCGGCTAAGCACTCCGATAACACCATCGCACAACACCATCGGCTCATCAAGAGTAAAGCTATTATCATCAGTCTAGTAGATCGGACCCAACCGTTGCAGCACAGACCAACAATGATAACGATACCTCAATGGGCCGATAGATATGATGCGACCGTGATGAAGATAACTTACCGACTATGCACTCCGATAAAACGCCTACACACAAAGCATCGGCCTAGCAGGACCGACTTATCACTAGCAGTTCAGTAGGTCGAACCCAACCGATGCAGCACGAACTGATGATAAATCGCTCCCAGTAAGCCGATACGATCTATGCACGCGTGATGTGATATACCTAATCAATCTATGAGGTCAAACTGAACTGATGCAGCCATAGATAAAGTAAATATATCGTGGTAAGCCGACTACCATAAACCGACTAGAATATCGGACCTAACCGAGGAAGTCCTAGCCGATAGGTAGCCGGGGTGACGAGACTTACCCTCTCGCAGGAGTTCGGACTTAACCGATGCAGCCCGGCTCGAGAAGCAGGATCCCGTCGAAGGGGTGGCGATGCGCGGAAATTTGTATTGATCGTTGTGATGATTTACAAGGCACCCGGGCATACGTATATTATATATACCCAGAGTTGACATAGTCCTGATAGGACACGATACATGATTTCCTATCTATAACAGAACGCTAACTAATCCTGACCGGACACGAGGTCAGGTTTCCTAAAGATAAACACCTGCCCAACTAATAGGTACAGTAAATAATTGCCAAGTAACGGTCTTCACGGCTCCTTCCTGATTCCGGTCTTTTCTCCGTCAGTTGACTGTAATCTCTCCTTTGACCGAATCTGATACAGGGCCTTACCAAATTTTGGCGTTAACATAAGGATTTCGGCGCGGAAGTTGGAAGACGAAGCGATTGGTGGATTGCAGAAGATGAGGGAATCTTTTCTCTCTCTCCCCGTCTTTATAGAGCCTGTGCTGATAAGTGGGCTTCGACCTACAAATTTGGTACTGGGCCACAAGATATGAGTTTCTACAATAGTACGCTCTACTTGGGCCACTCGCTGGCTGTGTTAAAATCACAGTGTTGGTGCTACTCACAGAAACCGATCAAATAATCAGATTTGCTTCATGCTAAGCCTACGGCCGGGTGTATACATTCGGGTATCTGCATTATTTATCAGGTATTGAGGATATATCCTCATAGGGATCACAAGCTAGTCTCCATTAAAATTGGAGATGCAGGTATCTCTCAAGTACACCTGACCACGTATTGGGCTAAAATCCATAATGTGGTACTTGACCTACATGCTTGGCTAACAATTGCTATGAGCAAAAATTCCGGCTGACATGAAGCCGAAGAGTCTAACTTCCGAGTGATATACTACTCGGGAAAGACTTAAAAATATTCCGGCTGACATGATGCTGAAGAGTCTCATATACCAGTAGTACACTACTCGGGAAAGACTACAAGGTTAAAGATCTTTAATTTTATGTTTAATTGTTTCACAATTAAGCACAAAATCGGGGGCTACACCTAATAGGTGCACCTATTCGGTGCACACTATTTATATTTCTACATGGAGCCCTTCATAGCCTCGCTGCCAGCTGACATGAAGCAGGACTCGGAAGAAGAAGCACTCGGACAAAGAGTACTCGGGAGCAATGCACTCGGAAATTCTTCACCATGGAGGATGAGCACTCGGCATCAGGTATGACTCAACTATGAAGGTCTCAGGGGCTGCTGTGGAGGCCATGGGCCCCGGGTACCTCATGACAAGCATATGGGCCACTTGGACAGAGGATGGGCCTAGCCTTGTAATTAGGGATATGATAGAACTTGGCAGACTTAGCCTTGTACGACAGGGAAAATATAGTCCTAGTCGGGAACGTTATATCTCTAGAAGGAGATCCCTTGGTCGTAGTCCGACTGGGACTCCTACTTTATAATCTTGTCCCCGAGTATATATGGGTAGGCAGGGCGCCCCCTGAGGGCAGAAGAAGATCATCAGGTTCATCAGAATCACCATCATACATCCTCAAAGGAAATACACCACAACTAGATGTAGGGTATTACCTCACCTCGAGGGCCTGAACCAGTACAAACTCTTTGTGTTCTTTTGCAGTCCACCGAGTTTCGATCCAATGAGTAGCCCTATATTCATATTGCCAGTGTAAAACATCGACATATAGATGGTACCTTATTGACTGGGAAGTACATAGGGACGTTGATGACTACAATAGTAGTTGATGCCAACAATCAACTTGTTCCTCTGGCTTTTGCTTTTGTTGAAAGCGAAAACCGCGACAGCTGGTTATGGTTTTTGTGGAATTTGAATATATGCGTTGTTGGTGAATGGCCAAATGTGTGCATCATACATGCTCGGCATGCCGGTTTGCTTAGGTCCATTGCATTTCTAAAAGAAGGCACTGAGTATGGTAAATACTAGGGAGACTTGTAGTCCTGGTGGTGCATGAGATGCTTGGGAGTGAATTCTTGTAAGCAATTCAAGAATAAGGATATGATGAATACATTCAAGCAGTTGTGTGCATAGAACCTGGAAAGGAAATTTAACTAGCTCTGGAAGACGTTGGACGAGTTGACCAGGAATACAAGGAGGCTAAAATGTCGGTACAGAAGAAGACAAAGAAGGATGGGGGGTAGAATGTACCTATTGTGAGGTTCCATAGTATTTAGAGCCTCTGTCAACAGAAGATGGTCGGACACATGAATGGAGGCAACGGACGCAAATTCGGTGTTTTTCTAATTAAATTCAATACGAGCTGAAGGAGCAGTGGGCGTTATTACATGGAACCCATGGGGCAAGATACGGGATAATGACTACCAACTTTGTGGAAGTATACAACTGGGTAATAAAGGGTACACATCGTCTTTCGCTAGTTGGCATAGTCGAGGGTTTACTGAGAGGGATAAGTAAATACTCTGTGAATAGATTGTTTTCTGTGGAAATAATCTAGAGGGATATGAAGATTTTGTACTCAAAAAAAGGCTACAGAGTACATGTCAAAGAAGGTTAAAAAAGCTGCTTTGCATACTGCATACAAAATGGCTTGACTGATGCTCCTTTTTGAAGTACTATGTTGGGATCTAGTTGGTCGTGGAACTAATCGTGAGTTGGTGACAAAAGAATACATTTTTTATGACACTTATTGTACGTGCACGTGCAACAAGCCACAACTACTCCACAAGGCTTGCTCTCATGTCATGGTTAGCTATGCTACTTTCAAGATGGCATCGGCTATTTACCTTTTGAAGTACTACATGAAGGGCAATGTCATGAAGACATGCTCACATAAGTTATTTGGTTATGATATAGTTGGGTCCTTCATGGGTAACCCCGGTGGATCAAGATATTATGTTCTAGATTTTGAGAGACCAAGCTCAAAGATAGGCAGGAGAAGAGTAGATGTATAAAAAATGGCATGATGAGTCACAATTAGGAAAATGAGTGAAGAAGTGCTCTATTTGAAAAAAGGTTAGACACACATACAAGACATGCAAGGAATCAATGAAGAATCGAGGGACAATGACCACGGGACCCAAGAAGGCCATCACCCAAACTCAGAGTGACATATCATGAATAAATTATTTGTTGTAATGTTTGTGAAATGTTTGTTATTTGTTTGATGTGTAAACCTATCATTTGGTATTGTGAGTTGTTATAATTTACTTCCTATGTGTACCTATCGTGTGCTATCGTCAGTTGTTGTATTTTGTTTCATGTGTATAAATATCGTATTATGTTAGTACTTATTTCTGTACTTTAATATGTGAATCGTTATTGTACTGCATAATGTAACTTCAACTTTTTCATACATGTTGTTCATATTGCATTTTATGATTCATTTCTAAGTAAATTTTTTAGGGACAGCAGGCGACGAGGGTGATTGGATGTATGTGCTGCTTGATCTAGAGATAGATGCTGTCACACCCTAAGCCGGCTTCATGCCAGTCGGCTTACTCAACGCTGCAGCAATCTTCTGCGACATGTTATGGCAATCCCTGAGATGCCCGAGTCCAGTGACAACTCTTTCTTTTGGTGTTCGACTTGGACTCGGCCTCGAGCTGGCTGAGCTTGGGCTAAGGGAGGAAGAGATCGTCATTCTCCTGTTCAAACTCAGCAATGCCGCAAACAATTTCAATCTCACTCCGATACGGCAGATCCAATCCCCTGGAGTTCGGCTCGATTATGGCCCAGAGCCGCTCGAGATCGGATCTAGGGAGGTTGGAGTTGTAATCACCCCCCTAAACTACTCCGACTCCGACTTATAGTCGGATAGCAGCTCGGCAAGCTTTTCTCCACCATGAGAAGTCTTTATGGCATCCAAGGGCTCAACTCCCACTCAAGATGCGCGCCTACTACGCGGTCAACAAGAGGAGGAGGCTCGCGATTGCGTGAGCAACAGGAGGAAGACGGGTGACGCTTGCAAGCCGAGCGCGATGCTTGCAATGACAACTTGTGCTAGGCTAGGCAGACCGCTCAGCAGGAGATCCTTCAAACCCGAGTAGGTGACCATGACGTCTTCGTGACCCCACAACAGAATGTTGTGGCCGCTGCCACATTACTCGACACCTTGCAGTTCGGGCCCGACCACCAGGCCACCCCGACCATCGCAAGGATCAAAGCAATGATCACTGCTGTGGCTTGTCAGCAGTGACAACAATCTGGAGACACCCTCATACCGTCAAACAAGATGGCTTCAGACACGGCAATCTCATTTGCCTCGGCATGGCACCATCCAGCTGGCTCTAGTCAGCCTCGCTTGGAGTCACGTCTTACGTCACTCGGCAAATAGAACAACGATCGACGGCGGCACCGTCATGATGACCGCTGTGACAACCAGGATGCCCGAGGACGACTACATTGGGATCTCCACCACGACATCAACGCCCGACGTCGAGAACGTGAGGAGGACTAGCGCCACCAACTGGAAGACGAGCATGAGCGCTTCGGCCTCCACCACGAGCGATTTCATCGCCGTAGTCGGAGTCGGAGCCCTCACTTGGATGAAGGAGTACTGCTGTTCACCCACGAGCTACAGCAGGTCGACTGGCCGTCTGGCTTCAAGCCGACTGGCATAGGGAAGTACGATGGGAAGACCAACCAGGAGTCCTGGCTCATAGTTTACACCTTGGCAATTCACGCAGCCGGAGGCGATCACAAGGCCATGGCTAACTACCTCCTAGTCGCCTTGGCTGACTTAGCGAGGACATGGTTGACAGGGCTTCTCAGGCGATCAATTGGCTCCTGGGGAGAACTCCGTGAGCGTTTCGTCACGAATTTCCAAGGAACGCATAAGAGGCCGTCTTCCGAGTACGATCTATATCAGTGCCACCAGAGGAAGAATGAGTCCCTCCGCAACTTCATCAAGCGGTTCTTCGAGAAGAGTGTGGGTGCCATGGGCCCTGGGTACCTCATGACAAGCATATGGGCCACTCGGATAGAGGATGGGCCTAGCCTTGTAATTAGGGATATAGCCACACTTGGCAGACTTTGCCTTGTACGATAAGGAAAACACAGTCCTAGTTGGGTGCGTTATATCTCTAAGAGGAGATCCCTTGGCTGTAATCCGGTTGGGACTCCTACCTTGTAACTCTGTCCCCCAGTATATAAGGGGAGGCAGGGCGCCCCCTGAGGGCAGGTTGACACGGTTCATCAGAATCACCACCATAATTTCTCAAAGGAATACACCCCAAACTGGACGTAGGGTATTACCTCACATTGAGGGCCTGAACCAGTATAAATCTCTCCGTGTTCCTTTGCAATCCACCGAGTTACCATCCGCTGAGTAGCCCCATATTCATATTGCCGGTGTAAAACATCGACAAAGAGGAACTCTACCCAAGATCAAGGACGAGGTCGTCATCGCCGCTTTCCACAAGAGAGTCAAGGACACCCCGTTTATCGCTAAGTTCACTCAGAAGCCTCTAAGCTCTGTCAAAGCTCTCTTCGACATGGTGAAAAAATACGCCGACTCGGCCGACACCGTTGCTGAGGCCCTAGATGACAAGAAGGAGTCCCGACAGAAGGAGTGGAAGGACACTGATGATCCGGCCCCGACTAAGTCTGGCAATCGCAAGTGCAAGTCGGACAACGTTGTGGTAGCTGTTGAGCGCAGCCGACTGCGACCCCCGAGGACGGATGAATACCAGAAGGTTATGAATGGTTCATGTCCTTTCCACCCAAAGGGGAAGCACGTGGCTAAAAACTGCTTCATGCTCAAGAAGTTCGCTTCCGAGCAAACATCAACGTCTGGCGATAACAAAGACAAGGATAAGCCAGACTCGGGTGCAACTGGCGAGTACCAAGATCCCCTGGATGAGCTCAATCACATCTTCGGAGGGTCATCTGTGTACGGGTCCAAGCAAAAACAGAAGCTGATGGCCCGAGAGGTCAACTCGGTCTCGTCAGACACCCCACAATTTGTGCGTTGGTCAGAGACGGCAATCACTTTTGACCGCGCGGACCACCCCAACTGAGTCATGCATCCAGGATGATATCCACTCCTCCTAGACCTAGTCATCAGAACTGTCAAATTGAAGAAGGTTCTCATCGACGGAGGAAGCACACTCAACATTTTGTTCGCCAAGACGCTCGACGAGATGAAGATCCCTCGATCCGAGCTGCGGCCGAGTACAGCTCCCTTCCACAGGGTAATCCCCGTCCTCTCTTCCACTCCACTTGGACAATCACTCTGCTAGTCACTTTTGGCACACGGGAAAACTTCCGCACCGAGAACATTTGCTTTGAGGTTGCCGACTTCGAGACCGCGTACCACGCCATACTCAATCGGCCTGCACTGCCAAATTCATGGCAGTGCCCCATTATACATACACAAGTGCTCAAGATGCTAGGACTAGTAGGAGTACTTTCCTTGCGCAGCGATGTCAAGCAAGCCTTCACCTACGGCAAAGAGAGTTGCGAGTTGGCCCAGTGTCACGAAGCGGGCAGTCGAACGAACACAACATTCGACAAGCTGCAACACACTAACAAACGAGGACGATGAAAGTCTGACAAAAAAAGCAGTCAAGTCAGGAATTTCAGCGGATTCAGAAATAAAGGAGATCCCCTTGGACCCTTCCGACCCCATCAAAACTGCGCTTGTCAGGATCGGACTCAACCCCAAATAGGAAGACGTGCTCGTCACTTTCCTCCAGGCTAATAGGGATATATTTGCTTGCAAGCCTTCTGACATGCCTGGTGTACCAAGGGAGGTGATTGAGCATACCCTCAACGTCAAGCCGGACGCCAAACCAGTCAAGCAATGACTACGGCGCTTCGCACAAGACCGCAAAGATGTTATTCGGGAGGAGATAACCAAACTCCTCGCAGCCGGGTTCCTCAAAGAGGTCTACCACCTGGATTGGCTGGCAAACCTAGTCTTGGTCCGGAAGAAGAACGGTAAATGGCGCATGTGCGTCGACTATACCAACTTAAACAAGGTGTGTCTCAAAGATCCATTTGGTCTATCCAGGATAGATCAGTTGGTCGATTCAATTGCGGAATGTGAATTACTTAGTTTTCTTGACTGTTACTTGGGATACCATCAAATCAGTCTAAATGAGGTAGATTGCCTGAAGACTTCTTTTATCATGCCATTCAGTATATTGCTACTCACTATGCCATTCGGGTTGAAAAATGCTGGCACAACGTGATCAACGTGCTACCGCACAACCTCATACAGCGCCGTGTCTTCATACTCAACTCGGGTGCAATGTGGAGGCCTATGTCGATGACGTGGTGATCAAGACCAAAGTCAAGCAATACCTCATCGCTGACTTAGAGGAAACTTTCCAAAACCTTCAAAGATTCAAGATGAAGTTGAACCCAGAAAAGTGTGTCTTCGGAGTACCTTTAGGAAAATTTCCTGGCTTCATCGTATCACAACGGGGCAGCTAGGCAAATCCAGAAAAAGTCAGCGCTATCATGAACATGGCACCCCCGACTAGCCAGAAGGATGTATAGAAGCTGACCAGCTGCATGGCGGCACTCAGCCGATTCGTTTCCCGACTTGGTGAATAGGGCATGCCCTTTTTCAAATTACTGAAGAAAGTTGACAATTTTCAATGGACGCCAGAAGCCCAACAAGCCTTCGAAAAATGTCAAGAAGTTCCTTCACATCACCACCTGTGTTTAGGCATCACCAATGCCCCAGGAACCACTCATGTTGGTACCTTGCGGCAACCACTCAGGTAGTTAGCACAGTGCTGGTCGTTGAGCGGGCGGAGACAGGACACGTACAAAAAGGCTCAAAGACCAGTTTACTTTGTTAGCGACAGTCCTAGGTGATCCAAGATGAGATATCCCCAAGTCCAGAAGTTCCTATATGGCTTGCTCATAACTGTCCGGAACTTGGTGCACTATTTTCAGTTGCATCAAGTTACAATTGTCACATCGTATCCACTTGGGGACGTCCTACACAATCGTGAAGCCACCGACAGAATCACTAAATGGGTGCTCAAAGTTGATGCATATATTGCTTTTCAACCTTGGTCAGTAATCAAGTCACTTCGTAGCCGAGTGGACAGAGCTTCAAACGGCTACATCAACAGACAAGTTAGAATACTGGACGATGTACTTCGACAGTTCTCTTCGGATCGACAGAGCAGGCGCTGGTGTCGTCCTAACGTCACCCACCGGAGAAAAAACTAAAATATGTCCTTCAGATACACTTTCTTGTATCCCACAACGTCACCGAGTATGAGGCACTCATCCACGGACTCCGTATCGCCATATCACTCGGCATTCGCCGACTGGTAGTATGCAGGGATTCTCAACTCGTGGTGAACCAGGTCATGAAAGACTAGACGTGTCTCGACAACAACATGGTGGCATATTGTCAGTTGGTACGAAAGCTGAAAAATAAGTTCGACGGGCTGGAGATTACACATGTGCTACGACAAATACAATGAAGCTGCAGGTGAGCTAGCCAATATGGGATCCAAATGAGAAGTGGTCCCAACTGGAAATTTTGTCGAGCACTTATTGGAACTGTTAGTAAAAAAGAAGCCAATACTCGAGTAGTCAGGGGCTGAACCTACCCCGACAACACATGAAGTACTAATCATCTCTATGGATTGGCGAACTCAAGTTCCTCCTGGAAGACGAGCTCCTAGAAGATTGCAGTGAAGCCGAGCAGATCAAATGTCGAAGCAAATGTTTCCTTGTAGTCGGAGAAGATCTCTATCGTCGAAGCGCATCCGGAGTCCTCATGTGCTGCGTCACACCTGAGGAGGGCAAGTAGATTCCACAATCCATCCACTCGGGCATCTATGGCAACCATGCTGCATCGAGGACGTTAGTCGAGAAGGCTTACAGGCAAGGATTTTTTTGGCCGACTGCAGTTACAGACGGTAAAGACATAGTTTGGACGTGCTAGGGATGCCAGTTTTTTTTGCCTGACAAACACATCTTCTAGCTCAAGAACTACAAACAATCCCAATCTCTTGGCCTTTCGCAGTTTGGGGGCTTGACATGCTCGGGCCATTCAAAAAAGCACCATGAGGGTTCACACACTTGTTCGTCGCAATAGATAAATTCACAAAGTGGATCGAGGCAAAGCCCATTGCTATCATCACAGCGGCAAGGGCAAAAGACTTCATCATGGGTATCATATACCAATTTGGAGTTCCCAACCGCATCATAACGGACAACGACACTCAGTTCACTGACGACGTTTTTCAAGATTTCTACGACGATTTTGGCATCAAGATATGTTACACTTCTGTGGCACACCCACAAAGCAATGGGCAGGTCGAGCGTGCAAATGGCATGGTTTTACATGGTATCAAGACTAGGGTGTTCGACTGACTACAATCATATACAGGGCGGTGGGTACAAGAGCTCCCATCTGTTCTTTGGTCTTTAAGAACCATGGTTAGTCAGGCAACAGGGCAATCCCCTTTCTTCCTAGTCTATGGTGTTGAGGCTATGTTACCAATCGAGTTGGAGTTTGGCTCCTCGCGAGTTCGGGCCCACTCAGAAGCACAATCAACTAAAGACCGACTGGTCGAGCTAGACCAGTTGGAAGAAGCAAGGGACATCGCAACTATCTAGCTGGCAAGGTATCTTTAAGGCCTGCGTCGTTATCACAATCAGAATGTTTGTGGACGCGCCTTTTTGATGGGAGATCTCGTTCTGAGAAAAATCTAAACCACCAAAGACATGCATAAATTATCTCCCTTATGTGAGGGGCCGTTCATTATCGCTGAGGTGACACGTTCGGGCGCCTACCGACTACAGACGGAAGATGACGTCCTAGTCAATAATTCATGGAACATAGAACACCTACGTCCTTCTCGAGCTCCTTCAGCTCCTTCTTTAGGCGTTCTATCTCTAGGGATTGGTTATTTAGGTTTGTCTCCAGAGCTACAGCCGAACAAAGACCAATGTCAGCAGCGCAAGAAGAGTGGTTTGGGGTTACACGGGTAAGGAAGAAACATACCTCTGATGGTCCCTGTCTGCGCCCAGTTCTCGTCCCTGAGCTTGTTCACTGAATCCTTCAGCCACTTCTCCCTCTCCTTGCTAGTTTTCTCTAAATCATCTTTGGCAATCTGGAGCTGGTGGAGTTGAGTGAGCTGAGGGGCAAGATGGTATAGAACTTTGCCCATTTTCTCGGATCGATTGGCCACTTGCTGCACAAGAAACGTCGGAGTGCATACAACACAAGCAATGATGGCCAAAAATTCCGAGGAGCTACAGATCAGCAAACACAATCAGATGGGTTATATACCTGGATACTCCTTGATGCGGCGATGGCGGCCTCCATTAGTTTGACTCGCTCTCTCTAGGCGGCTTGCTTGTTGTGCTCGAAGGTTTGTTCTTTCCTCTCTGGCGTAACCCAATAAAATGTCTGGGGGAAATTTGGTGGAGGAGCCTTGAGCCTGGGGAGGTCATCAGCGTCACTAGGCTTCCTGCAAACATATTCATCAATCAGGAAACTACTCAAGATTTTTTTAAAGACTGAAGATGTTCATACCTTTTGGAAGTCTTAAACCTCCACCCCTGTGCGCTGGGAGTGGAGGTAGTCGGTGATGGGCCCAAAGGCTTGATCGGCGGCAGAGTACTGCTAGTTGTCAGGCTTGTGGGCGCGGCAATCGGCGGTGGAGATCTTGGCCCAGTCAGCGCTGTACTCAGTGCAGTCGACTAGGGCATGGCGGTACTCTGTGGTGTTGCCCTGGGGCTACGTTGATGGGATCTTTGATCACCGGACTACCTGATTCCTTACTCAACCCCCGTCTGTTATCGGAGACCCCCGTCCATGGATCCCCTTCGCCCAATCGATGCCGGAACCCACTTCATGTCGCCGTCCCAAAGCTTCACCGTCGCCAACCACCTCTTCTCGCCACCGTTCATCGTGCACCGGTCGTCACGAGCCCTCAATTAGAACACCATTTGATTCCCCTCTTCCTCCGCCACTCGCTGCCACCTTCCGCCGCGCTAGATGGTTGCCGGCGGCGACCATCAGGCGGTGCGCGCCGCCGCCGGTTGGGCACACTGGTGGGGCTCTGCCCCCTTTCACTCTGGGCAATCCAATCTACCTCGGGGTAGATCGGGGCCGTCCGAATGGTGCTCGCCACGAGCGCCCGTGCCTCGTCACGTGGGCACCACCTCGGCACCGCGTCAGCTCTTCTATCCGCTGTGGCTGCCCCGTCGGTAGCCACATGGCATGACCGCACCGGGTTGCGTGTGGATGCGATGTACTGTGCACCCGTCGCCCTTGAGTCACTGATCGTGGGCCCCGCCTGTTAGCGCCGGTCCTCTCCTGGTCTAATGACACCATAAATCCTTTTAAATGGGCAATAAATCATTCAGGCAATATTTTTGTATAGTAAAAACTCAGAGAATCTTTGAAAATTCATAACTAATTCATACGAGCTCCAATTAATTCTATTCAAATTTCATTAAATCTAGAAAAATGCTAGGAATCCATTAAAAATGGTTTTAGCTCCTGTTTTAGTGTTCTTATGTACTATTTTTATTGTTTATGCATTGGATGTTGTTAGAGACCGATGTTTCCAACCCTCTTGTGTACTTCGAGGTTGTTGTAGAAGTTGCTAAGCTGGAGCAAGGCAAGTTATATCAACATTCTTGATCATATTGTACCTAGTTTGTGCGAAATATTTGTTTTGCTTAAATAAAGATGCATGTTGTATCATTTCATGTGGGATGGTACCTAACCTATATTTATAGTTTGACGACCATAGCTTGTGAACCCCTCTTTCCTTTGTTACCTGGGCAATAACATGACTAGATTATGACTTAGGATTGCTTAGCCATGCATGGAATGAACTAGCTCACCTTTGGGGAAATGAATGCTCATTATTATATTTATTTATGGTTCGACTTTGTGTCGAGATGATGGAACTTTGGTCATGGACAATTATATAACTAAAATATAACTCAATCCCTGCAACAATACTTTTTGATTCCGGTGCAACACATTCATTCATACCAAAGAAAATAGCAACTGTGGTGTGCCAACACCCCATAGGGCAACTGACCAGGGCAAAAGCAAAGCTGCAACTACTCACTACCCTCGCTGCCTTCGGTGGGATAGTAGTAGGACACATCATTATCGCATGTATCCTCACCTGGAAAATAGCCGCAAGACTTACAAAATATATAATAGTACAAAGGAGTATGCAAGTTTCTATATCAAAGGTAAAGGCTAAAGGGTTCAGGTTTTACATAAAGCTTATTTTATTGAGTAAGTAGTGAGTTAAACTATAAGCATTTGGAAAAATAACACAATCTGAAATTTCTGGACAACAAGCATATAAATTTGAAAATGAACCATAAATGGGCACAACCGGTGCTCTAATCATCATCCATGGGCCACCATTGCCCAATAATCATTTTCCCACACATCCATCACTCTATCCATGACTAAACCGTCATCACCCTATCACCTGTCCAAGTGAAATCATATTCTTAGATTTTAATTATTTAGTGTAAGTTTTCTGATTTTATGCCCAAACATCGAAATCACTAAGTATAGTATAACCGATAGCTCCATCCATCATTTTTGCCTAGTAGAACTAAGCATGGCTAAGCATCGATTAAATATAAAATCATCCCAACCATTCCAAACTAGAGGTGACAAGGATATAGGGCAGCAATATAACAAGGAGGTACATGCATGAAGTAGGATATAAACAACCCTACCCGATACTGACATTTTTAAGTAAATCGACACATGCATATATAGTGTTTTGCAATGAAATAACTTTGATAAAAACATGGTTCAATATGCATAGTCACTTGCCTTGTTGCTGCGAGAAGTCACCCTCAGCATCTGGTTCTTGCTCAATGTACTCCAAAATATCCGAATCTACCAATAAGAGGCAAGTATGCAAATAAGAATCCAATAACACATCAATATGCAAAATGATCTATAAATCATGAGATAATTACAGTAGGTAGAGTGCATTTTGACATGAATTTAGGTGAAATAACCATTGCATTTGCATTTACAGTTTAGTAGATACAAAAATAACAAATCCTATATGCTGAAAAAGGCGTTTCTACAATTATTTAAATGTAACCCCATGTCATTTTATACTACTGACATTTTCCAGAAAGATTACATGAACACCAGCATTTTTCTATGAAAGATAAAAGTGTACTGATTCTAACAAAACTTGGTTCACCCAAAATGGAGTTAGGATGATTTAGTTGAGTTTTCAAATTTTTCCTGTTTTTTCTGTTGTAAAATAAATGTCTTAATCAATTTATTTGTCTTTCTCTTTTCCCCAGCCCAGGCCCACATGTAAGCCACAAAGGGCAGGGGAGGCTTGGGCAGCCATGGCCTCTCGCTGGCGTCGAGAGCGAAGGGTGGCTCGGGTGGGGGTGTGGCCAAAAGGTGAAAATGGAGAGGCGGACCGGCACATGTGATGGTGGTCATGGCTCGGTCAGTAGTGGCCGGATGCTCGCCGGAGACGAGCTTGAATGGTGGCTGTTCTCAAGTTGCACATGCATGCTGGTCTATAGCTACAAAATGAGCAAAGGGATTATCGATGTTTTGTATCGGCAATAAGAATATGGGGCTTCTCGTGAGACCTAAACTTGATGGATTGCAAAGGAACACAAAACAATTTATACTGGTTCAGGCCCTCGAGATGAGGTAATACCCTACGTCCAGTTATGGTGTATTGCCTTTGAGGTTTCTCTGGTGAGATTTGTGCTATTTGTTGTTCTCTGCCCTCAGGGGGTGCCCTGCCTCCCCTTATATACCGGGGGATAGGATTAAAGAGTAGAAATTCCAGTCAGACTCTAACCAAGGGATTTCCTTCTCGGAATACAACGTGCCCGTCTAGGACTATATCCTTTCCTTGTCGTGTATGCCGAGTCCTATTGTATCC
The DNA here is from genome assembly GCA_003991445.1 of Oryza meyeriana var. granulata. Taxonomy (NCBI): domain Eukaryota; kingdom Viridiplantae; phylum Streptophyta; class Magnoliopsida; order Poales; family Poaceae; genus Oryza; species Oryza meyeriana. The sequence goes on from RYFJ01002895.1 coordinate 62,019, forward strand.
CTAATTACAAGGTTAGACCCATCCTCTGTCTGAGTGGCCCAAATGCTTCTCATGAGGTACTCAGGGCCCATGGCCTCCACAGCAGCCCCTAAGACCTTCATAGTTGAGTCACAACTGATGCCAAGTGCTCATCCTCCACGGTGAAGAATTCCCGAGTGCATTACTCCCGAGTACTCTTTGTCCGAGTGCTTCTTCTCCCGAGTCCTTCTTCATGTCAGCTGGCAGCGAGGCTATGAAAGGGCTCCATGTAGAAATATGAATAGTGTGCGCCGAATAGGCGCACCTGTTAGGTGTAGCCCCTGACTTTGTGCTTAATTGTGAAACAATTAAACATAAAGTTAAAGATCTTTAACCTTGTAGTCTTTTCCGAGTAGTGTACTACTGGTATATGAGACTCTTCAGCATCATGTCAGCCGGAATATTTTTAAGTCTTTCTTGAGTAGTATATCACTCGGAAGTTAGACTCTTCTGCTTCATGTCAGCCGGAAGAATTTTTGCTCATAGCAATTGTTTGCCATTGGCGCACCGCTGAAGGGGAATCCATGCCGGCGCCCAAATCTGGTGAGACCGTCGTCTTCACTTCTTTCTTTGATCGCGGTCTTGCCCTCCCTTCTTTGGATTTCCTTCACCAACTTCTGCCCTTCTATCAAATAGAGTTGGTGAATCTGAATCCTAACTCTATCCTGCATATCTCCATCTTCGCCACTATGTGCGAAGCTTTTCTGGGGCTTAAGCACCATTTCAATCTTTTCCGTTATTTGTTCCCCATCAAGCCCCAGCCATCCAAGAACAAAATCCAGGTCATTGGGGGAGTCGGTCTCCAACTTAGGAATGAAATGATGAAAACCTATCTCCATGTCCCTTTGAAAACCTCCCTCAAGGGCTGGCACAGAGAATGGTTCTATTGTTCTAATCTCAAACCCTCTCTGCCCCCTTTTACTGGTTCTCCACCAGTTCTGCCTAGCTGGTCTTCAGTTCCAAACTATGAAGGAATGGGTCAAGTATACCTGCTGATGGAGAAGATAGACCTCCTGAAGAGCTTGGGCCTGACTAGTCCCTAGGTGGCAAGATGTTTCTTGAACCGCCACACCAGGCCTCTGAAGGCTAGGAGCCACTTTGGATGGGATTACCAGGGCAAGGATGATCCTAGCCATGAATACCTTGACTTAGCCAACAAGAACAAGGTCACCGATACCTTGCTCGGCTTTTTTGTTAGTGGGGTAGTAGAGACAGAGGACGCTGGATGCGCTCCCACGCCCTATAACCAGAGTAGGCCTCGGCCAAAGGTAATTTTGAAGGACTGATATTGAATTGCTATCCATATGTGGTGAATGCCTGTTAGTTTCTGCCTTGGATTGTTTTGCAATGTATGATGTATGTCGTTGAAATGCTTGCAGGACTGTGTGGAGTTCGATGATGACTCCCAAACTCAGCCGACCACCCTGTCGAAGAAACAACCAACCAGTCCTTCTACTACCCAACCTAGCTCCAAGAGAGCTAGGAAGAAACTATTTGAAGACCCGAGAAAGAAGAAGACAAGCACGCCGAGTGCAGCGCCAGGCAGCCTGAAGATCAAGGATCCTGCCAGTTTAGCTCCTAGGCCGCCAAGCCCGAGACCGGTGTCTCCAAGCCCAAGGTTAGCAACATCGAGCCCAAGGCCAGCACTGCTGAGGTCAAGATCAGCACCATCGAGCCTAAGGTCAACATCGCCGAGCTCAAGATCAGCAACATCGAGCCCAAGGGCAGCACCATCGAGTACCTCGACACCCTAGTCGGCTGTGCTAGGAACAGAGCCGACTGGAGCCAAATCGACACCATCGACTACCACGCGACTGGTCCGACAGCCGGCAGCTCTCCGCTGCCGAGCAGGCCATCAAGCCCCTCGCCGATAGCTTCTGGAGCTCCCTTGTGGAAGTTCAAAACTTCCAAGAGGTAAGCAATCTTCAATCTTCTAAGAATCTTGAATGATGTGGTAGTGTCTTGACATTTGACATATTATGCAGGAAGCGAGTTGACATAGATCCCAATGGGCTACGCCAGCCGCTCCTACCACCGAGCCCATCCCCGCCGAGCTAGCACCAACAATTTTATCTGTTGAGCCAGAGGCTGCCCTAGCCACAGAAGCTAAAGCAGTCCTGACAGCAGGATCACCAGTGCTGGCCAACCAGGGAGCGAGTGCTAAAGTTGCTGCTCCAGTCCCTAAGCAGATCACTGAAGCCCCTGCAGCTGCCGAGTTTAGAGCCAGGACCCCATCGCCATCAATATCATTGTCGTCTTCTGACAAAGGGGACCTCCCCTGACTCAAAGCCCCTCCATGCAACTTCCCAAAAACTTTTCAATGGGTCACCCGTGAGAGAGTTACAGAGAGCTACGAGCATGACGAGCAGACAGCATCAAGGGAGCACGAAAATCTTTTACGTGCTGCAATCGCTGCGTCCAGGGGAGTCCAGGTATGCAGCTAGTCTCACCATGTTAGGTTCTTGACGGTTTCCATTGATCTGATACTCTGCCATTTGACTCTATTTTCCTCTGTTTTGCTCCGAGCAGAAGATCGTCGATCGTTCAGAGAAAATGAACAAGGTCCTGACCGAGCTTGCCCCTAGCTCCAACACCTGCGCCAGCCCTAGGTAGCCAAGGACGACCTAGAACGGACTAGCCAAGAAAGGGAAACATGGCTGAGGGGATCGGTGGACAAGCTTAGGGATGAAAATTGGGCTTTAGCCGAAAAGATCAGAAGTAAGTCTTCTGTGTTGTTCTCTCGAGTGAATCCCGGGTAGATTTCTTCAGTATTGTTGATTTCCAGCTGCCTTGTTTAGTATTGACTGCAATCTTGAGTTCTTAACTATTTTGATTTACAGCCCTCGAAGCCGAGCTGAAAGCCCAGGCAAAGAAGAAGGAGAATCAAGATAACAAGCTGAAGGAAGTAGAAAAGGCCAAATCTGAAGTGGAAAAGGCCAAAACCAAGGTAGAGGCTAACTATGCCAGTAAGTCTCCTGCTTGACAATGATTTTGACTCGACTGCTTGCTACTCCGACTGCATGTCTCGGCTAACAAGTATTCTCGTTGATGCATCTGAACAGCTTCAAAAGCCAATACCCAGATCCAGTTTAGCGCCTTTGCGGAGGAAATCAAGATTGTCAAGGAGTCACGGGAAATCCTCGTTGGATTCGTGAAAGGGCTCCTGGACATCATGGAACCTCTCCATCCTGGCACAAGCTCCAGTATCGTTACCCGGGTATAGGCACGCCTAAGCGAAGCCCTGAGTATCTTGAAAAAGTACCCGAATGAGTGTGTAGCTGTTGGCGTCGTCCAAGCTCTTGCCATGACCAAGTCAATATACCCTAGGGTAGACGTTGAGGCCATTGGTGAGGGTTTTGCCGAGGGGACATCTCCTGAAGAGGCACTGGAGCTAATTAGCCCGGTGAGACCGACTACAGAGGCGATAGCCAAGGACTTGGGTATGTAAAAACAAAACAATTATGCAGTCGGTGATTATTGATAAGCATGTATAACTTTTGTAAAGGCACTTGTAAATATCTATAAAATGCTTCCGAGTACTTGCTTATTCTGAGCCGTCCTTAGCTTTATCCGACTATGTAGTCTGCACCGAGTAGATTGAAAGGAACTTAAGAAAAATCGTTCACTTCTAAAAGCTATACTCGAGCAAATGTAGCATAATCGTTATAGAACTTCTTGACTTAGATAAAACAAGCTCGGATTTTATTAACAAAGTACATAATACATGCAACCTCTGACTCACTACTCGGTTGGGATAAGCGATGTAGTGAGTCAGAGAAAAAGAAAAAACTTTATACATATGTATAAAAGAAATACAAGACTCAAGTATAGAAAGGATGTAACTATTCTATATTTTATGAGTTGCTGATTAGGGCACCGTCTTCAGTCTTTAGTCGGTAGGCGCCCGGACGTGTCATCTCAGCGATAATGAACGGCTCTTCCTACAAAGAGGATAGTTTATGCCTGTCTTTGGTGGTTTATATTTTTCTTAAAATGAGATCTCCCACCAAAAAGGCGGGCCACGAACATTTTGATTGTGATAACGACGCAGGCCTTGAAAATACCTTACCGACTAAATAGTTGTGATGTCCCTTGCTTCCTCCAACTGTTCAAGTTTGACCCGTCGGTTTTCGTGTGATTTGTCTTCTGAGTAGGCTCGAACTCGCGGAGTGCCGAACTCTAACTCGGTTGGTAATATAGCCTAAGCACCATAGACTAGGAAAAAAGGAGATTGCCCTATTGCCCAACGAACCGTGGTTCTTAGAGACTAGAGAACGGATGTGAGTTCTTGTATCCACCGCCTTGCATATGGTTGTAGTCAGTTAAACATCCTAGTCTTGATACCTTGTAAGACCATGCCATTGGCACACTCGACCTGCACATTACTCCGTGGGTGTGCCACAGAAGTATAATAGTTCTTGATACTGAAGTCATCACATAAATCTTGAAACACGCCGCCAGTGAACTGAGTACCATTGTCCGTTATGATGCGGTTAGAAACTACAAATTGATATAAAATACTCATGATAAAGTCCTTTGCTCATGCTACTGTTATGGTAGCAAAGGGTTTTGTCTCAATCCACTTTATGAATTTATCCACTGTGACGAATAAGTGTGTGAACTCTCCTAGCGCTTTTTTGAATGGCCCGACCATGTCAAGCCCTCAAACTGCAAAGGGCCAAGAAATTAGAATTGTTTAAAGTTCTTAAGTTGAAAGATTTGTTGATCTTGCATAGAATAGACATCCCTCTCATATGCGAACTATGTTATTAGCATCTGTTAGCGCAGTCGGCCAGAAGAAACCTTGTCTGTAAGCCTTTTCGACTAACGTCCTAAATACAGCCTAGTTGCCACAGATGCCCAAGTGGATCGATTATAGAATCTGCTTACCCTCCGCCGGAGACGAGCTTAAATAGTGGCTGTTCTCGGGCTGCACATGCATGCTGGTCTATAGCTACAAAATGAGCAAAGGGATTGTCGATATTTTGTATCGGCAATAACAATATGAGACTACTAGTGAGACCTAAACTTAATGAATTGCAAAGAAACACAAAATAATTTATACTGATTCAGACTCTCGAGATGAGATAATACCCTACGTCCAGTTGTTGTGTATTGCCTTTGAGGTTTCTCTGATGAGATTTACGCTATCTGTTGTTCTCTACCCTTCAGGGGCGCCCTGCCTCTCTTTATATACCGAAGTACAAAATTACAGAGTAGGAATCACAGTCAGACTCTGACTAAAGAATTTTTTTCTAAGAATATAACATACCCGACTAGAACTATATCCTTTACTTGTCGTGCAAGGTAATATATGCCAAGTCCTATTGTATCCCTAATTATAAGGTTAGGGCTTATCCTCTGTTCGAGTGGCCCAAATACTTCTCATGAGATACTCGGAACGCATGGCCTCCACAAGGATGCATGCATAATGGTTTACTGGGCAGTTTGGAGCTCACTAGGCGGCTGTCCAAGGCAGAGAAACCTCGAGGAGCTCCGGCGGCGTGGAACGGCGGCAATGGCGACGTCGGCGCTGGGGATGGTCCGATCTGGCCAACAAGGCTCGCAACCGAGGCATGCATTAGGTATTGGACTACCATTGGCTTGTTCAGGTGCAAGGAATAGACTAGACTCACCGAAAAGCAGGGGAACATAATGGAAGCAGGGGTTGTTGTTGCCGGGGTGGGGGAAGACGGGCTGCAGCTGCTCCTTGCTTTCAAATCTTGCACCGGTGACCTGTGGTGGAGGCTAGGAAGGTTCAGCCAACAGGCATGCTCAAAGGGGAGGCACCATTGACAGCAAGGAAGCTCAACACTGGAAGAAAACAAGGTCTTGCTGCCTCAGAAGCAAGCAGCAGGTTTCTCCAGTTCTCTTCTCGATCTCCCTCAAGAATCCATGCATGCAAGAGTTGATTGGAGGGATGGAAAGCTTGGATGCTTGGGATTGCTGTGGTGCGACATGCAGGGATTGATCTCAGATGTTTAGTGGAGATTTGGGGAAGAAAAAGGAGCTGGGAGCTCAGCTTTGAGAGAGAGGAAATGGGCAGGCAAGGGAAATAAAAAGGGAAGGAAGAAGAAGAGGTTTTGGGCAGCCTTATGCACTTGAGGGTGGGGTGCACGACTTGGAGATGGTGCTGGGGCTTGTGGGGAGCTTAGGTCTATGACATGTGGGTCCAAGTCGTGCTGGGCCCAAGGAAACAGAGAGAGGGGTGGCTAGAAGTCGAAGCAGTGCATTGTTTTCAGGTTTTCAGAAATTTTAAGAGTTTTTCCTTCTCCATCACTTTGAAAATCGAGTTGACCAAGCAAAAGTGGTGTTAAAAATATGGTGATTTTTATGTAGTTAGCCCAGGGTACCGGTTTCCATTTTCGAAAGTTGCACAACAAAATTCAAAATATTTTGATCTCAGAAATTCAAAAAAAAGGGCCTAGCTGAAATCTGTTTGAATTTTTAAGGGGTCCAAAATAATGAAATAAAATTTGGAAAAATTATATTAATTCATGATAAATAAACTAGTATTTAATAAACTATCTCCCATATATACTTCTATTCAGTTTGATGCTTGTGATCATTTTACGAACTTTGTGTAACTCTTCCACTTCTAGTAAAAATTCTGTAGTAGTGTTCGGTTTTGCTGATTTAGAGTTTAATTAATGCAAAAATTTACTTGCATGAAGTGATAGTGCAAAAAAATTAAATTGCACACTCTTATTTCAGGTGGGCATAACACTAATCACCTGGAATTGAAACTAGGGCTGTGCCAACACTCATTCATGCCATAACTAAAATCTAATTGTGTTTTACCATACAGCCTTCCTAGGCACACCAGCAGGTTTTCGAAGCGTACCTGTACTACATCACCGCGTTCGACCAGCTTACCGATAGCAGCGTGCGGTAGGAACCGTACGATGATGTCGAGGTCTAGCATCGTGCTCCTCAGGTTCTCTCTAGCTTGTGCATGCGAGATGCGGCATACTGGTTGACCCGTTGTCAGCTCGTCTTTGACGTCCATGTCGTTGAGTATGCCGTCCACGGGTCATGATGCAGTTTGGTCTCCATGAGATCATGCTCGTGACCTTGCTTCCTCAACTCCACCACAACGTTCACTCGTAAGTACTACCTTTCTATATTTTGTACTCTATGAGCATGAAAGACTTACCAACTACCGTTTATATTTGCACATAGTCGAGAAAGCGAGTTTCAGCCCACACATTGTGGATGTCTCACATGGCCCCATGGATGGAGATGTGGCAGACAACACAGCAGAACGTACATGTCGAGGAGCAGCAGTATGACTCTAGCACCTACAAGGCTTACCTCTAGTGGTACAGTCCTCGCACTCATGTTCATTGCGTGCGTTTGTTGGCAGAGGAGCAGACAGAGGCACGGGTGATAGACACCTACCCGACCCACACGAACTCATCTTGGCATGAAGTGGACAAAATTTTTTTCAAAAGTTGCATCATGCTGAACCTTTTGGAGTTTAATTCTGTTTTATACCAATGCCAAGGATTTGAGTGTCCTAAAAAACCTATGCATTTATATATATTTATATAATCTCATAAGTGTTGCAGTTAGGGGTGAAAACGGGTCGGGTTCAGTCGGATCTCGTCCTTTCCATATCCTAACCCATATTTTGTAATCAGAATCGGGTCGGTCACGGATAATGTCGAATACGAATACAAGCACGGGTAATATCGGGTATAAATACAGAACGAATATGTAACAAAGACGGATACGTACACTATCGGTTACGAATATTTATACGGATACCAAATCAAAGCAACAACTAGATACTCCCGGACCCAACCTGCACAAGACATGAAAGAATAAAAGTCCCTAGAAACGAAATAGAGAAGCAATTCTTGCACATTCATCAACGAGGTAGGTTAATTCTCCATTTGAACAATGCGCAAATGTATAGCATCCCAAACAAACCTTTCTTCAGTTTCTTCTCGGCCGCCTTATCCTCCCCGCCCTTCGTGCCGTCACCCTCGTCGGGGCGCACCTCCACAGCGCCCGGCGATGCCGCGCGACCCCTCTTCTGGGAGCACTTTCGGAGCGGGAGGAACGAGGCGCTGGCGAGGACGCCCAGGTCCAGGTCCAGGTCGTCGGCGGCGGCGGCGTCGACGACCTCCACGGGGCAGGTGGAACTGCATGCCTCGCAGGCGCGGGAGCACCCCGGGTTGACGAGCGTGTAGACGGCGCAGGACCACTGCTCCGACGGCCGCCACGCGCGACCCCTCTTCTGGGAGCACCTTCGAAGCGGGAGGAACGAGGCACTGGCGAGGGCGCCCAAGTCCAGGTCCAGGTCGTCGTCGTTGGCGGCGTCGACAACCTCCACAGGGCAGGTGGAACTGCATGCCTCGCAGGCGCGGGAGCGCCCCGGGTTGACGAGCGTGCAGACGGCGCAGGACCACTGCTCCGATGGCCGCCCCGCGCGACCCCTCTTCTGGGAGCACCTTCGGAGCGGGAGGAACGAGGCGCGGTGCGACGGGCGACGGCAGCGGGACGATGGGCGCCATGGCCGCGGTGGACGGCAGTGAGGCGACGGGCGACGGGCGACAGGCAACGGGCTTGGCGGCTGTGCGACGAGCGTGCCGGCGGCCGCGGCGCTCCGAGCCTGTCTCCTGCTCCTCTGCCTGCCGACGGTGACTAGGGTTGGCACGGCGACGGTGTGGACTGGTGTTCTGTTCTGTCGTCGTGGTGGCCTGCTGCTGCTAGACTGCTGCTGTGCTAGGCCTTGGGCCATTTTTTGGGCTATGCTATCCGGGTTATACCCAGATACTTTACTGGATATTATCCGTATAATGCACCGGATACTCCGTATTCGTCGGATAGTGTCCTCCCAAACCCGATCCCGTATCCGACATAAAATACCCGGATTCGAATCCGATATCCGCGTAAGCAACCGGATACCCGAATTGTTGACCCGAAAATGACCCATATTAAAATGGTCGGGCGGGCGGACGGGAAATACCCGACCTGTTTTCACCCCTAGTTGCAGTGTGGCTAGCTTTTCTCTCCTTTTCTTTAAAAAAATAAAAAGAGAAAACTCCCTGAACACCTCCATTGGGCCGGCCCAGTCCTCTCCCCCTCGGCTCAGGCCCCCCTCTCACTTCCTCACCCCTCTGCTGCTGGGCCGAGCGGCCGAGCCGGCCCTGCCAGCCGGGCCCTACCTGCCAGGCGGCCGCTCCACACCGTGTGCACGCGCGCCTGCGTAGCAACCACTGCATCGGGCCCCACCTGTCAGCCTGCGCCGCAGCCCGCCGGCCGATCGCGCGCGCCTGACTGCACGGCCGTTGCCCTCCTCACACACTCTCTCTCTCTCATGCGCTCTCTCTCTCGCTCGCCCTGAGTATGCCGCCGCGGCGAGACCCCATCGGACCCTGGCCGTACCGCCTCCGCGCGACGCTTGCCGGTCCGAGGACCGCCCCGCCTGCCGCCATCTGCGTCGCCGCCCACACGCATCCTCCCCTCCCCAACCGCTCCGCCGTGGTACCGGCCGTCCTCCCCCTCGCCACTCCTACACCACCGCGCGCACAGCTAAACGCTGCGGCGCCCTGCGCCCACCGCTTACTACCACCGCGCCCCACGACTGCTCTTGGCCCAGCGGACATTGGCCTTCACCGCACCGCCTCCCGCTTCGGACCAATGGGTCTTAGCCCCCCGCTGCGCCTCCTCTGCCCACCTCGTTGCAAGACTCTAGCCCCACCACCCACACGCGTCCTTGCCACCCACGTGGGCGTGCTCAGCCCCCATTGCACCCCCTAGCCACACGCTTGTACCGCCCGCTTGCCGCTGCTCCATCACCGCCGTCGCAGCGCCCATAAAAAGGGGAAAAAAACCCAATCAAATCCCCCACCCACAGATCATCCCTCACTCACCCTCCTCCCTCGCTGTCCCAGCTCTGGAGCCGAGTGGCGCCGCTTGACGATGCTCGACACCGCCCGACGCTGGTCCACGCCGAACACCCACGCTTGGTGCGCCGCCTCCCTGCGCGCGCCGGTGAGCTCTTCCTTCCCATCCCCTCCCTGTAGGTGCCGCCGCATGGTGGGCCTTCTTCCGCCTTCCCTCTCCCGCTCCACGCCGCTGCCGGTGCCCCGCGCCGCCGCCTGGGACTCGCTCTACCGCGTGGCAAGGAAAAAGAAGGGAGGGGAAATTAATCCCCTCCCGGCGCTGACATGTGGGCCCACCCTTATTAATCCCTCGGTTAAAAGAAAAAATATATTGTTAACTCCTTTTTGTCTGTGACAGGTGGGCCCAGTCCTTAAAAGAGAGTTTTTAAAACCCCTTAATCCCTGGTGTGTCACTGACTGGTGGGCCCAGTATACCAGTGAGAGAAAGGACTTTTCTTTTTTGGAAAAAAATAATAATTTCAGTAAATCAAATAGGCCAATAGTAGCATTTTTTAGTTTGATTTATTTCAAATTTGAATCTTTGAAAGCCCATATCTTCTTCATCCTAAGTCCAAATCGAGTGAAACTTCACCAAAATTTATCAAAAATCAAGATCTATCCAATTGCACTGGTTTGGTATATTTCCTATTTTCTTTTATATTTATTCCTTATTTATTTGTGTTTGGACGTGAGTTTTGACTTTTCGCTCGTTCGACTAGGCTCCGTTTGCAACGACAAGCCCCTTGATGCAGAGGAGGAAGTTGCCGTAGCCGAGCAAGTTAAGTCACCATGCCCCCTTCCTTGAGCATATTGTTCCTAATGCGAAATTGTTTTTATTTACAAATAAAGTGCATGCTATGTTAAATTCCGTTTAAAGCCGTTGTTGAGTTGATGCCCTGTATCTTGATGCCATATACTCTTATTATATGTTGAAGTCATTTATTGACACTGCTTAGTAATGCAAACTAGATTTTTCTTTCACATGTGATAATGGTCGTAATGGGGATGATCGTTTCAGGTAGAGAACGAACATCATTTTATGTGAGCGGAGACATGAATTACCGCTCACGAGACGCATGGAAAATGATTGCGAAAACCAAAACTAAGAAACAAAACCATTTTTGACTAGGCGGCATGGATTTATATGGGTGGTTCCAGGTAAAGGCTAGCGCCGACCCTGGTCAGTTAAGGACCGAGTCAAGAAAACAGGCAGGAAGCGGCCGTGTTACGACCGCAATTCTTGTATGAGCATAGACCTAGCGGATTAGGGTATTCTAGTAGGGCGGCACCCTAGTCATGGCTAGTTCTGATCACGGTGTTTTGTTGCGATGAAGATGAAGGAGGATAGAATGTGGATTAGATGACATGTCGAATAAAACGAACGTTGCTTCCCTTTCCTTGATATCCCTGGGCCCAAGACTCCTCACACCACTAGCAAGGCGGGACTAGAGTGCCAGGGGGTGCATGAGGGCACATAGTCTCTGGAGCGGATTGCCGCAATGCTAGAGATCCGAAAGACTAGGCCGTGGCAAGTCTCATGTGTTGGGTGTGCCATGGATGCGGGTAAAGCGTACATAAACTATTCGAATAGTTGTGCTCACGGTTAAAGGAGTATCGAGACTTGTACTAGTTTTGACTAGACTCATAATTTTCTAAAACTAGGAATGTGGGTGGAATGTGGAAATGGAGACAGATATCGGACATGAGGGTAAGCCAAACCAAGTGTAACTTGGCAAGGTGGACACAACCTTCATGATGGGTTATATTGTCCAACTAATGGCAAGTATATTTTCGTAAAATGGCTAGGTATAGGTTTTGTGAAATGTTTCTGTGAAAATTGGCTTTGCACAAATGAACCCTTGCCTCCCATGAACCTTGTGAGCATATATTCATATTGAAGTGGTGGCTTGCGAGTACTCTACATACTCACCGTTGCTTAATCCCCCTTTTTAGAATTAGATACCGAGGGCAAACTATACAAGCACAACTCGGAGGAGGAGGATGCACCGAAGGAGGCACCATAGGCCCAAGTTGCTAGTCGAGCACCTGTGGACTAACGCAGGGCCGCTGCCAATTATGTTTCAGCTATCGCACTCTGCACCTTTTGCTAGTTTACCGCAAGACATTTGGCTATTTGGGTCCCTTCGTGGGCAACCTCTTTTTGTAATGAACAAGTATTGTAAGACTCTATTCTACAAGTTGCAATGGTACCAGTGTTGTCATGTAAGTGCCAAACTACTGATCCAGGGATTTGGTACTCTATGCATAGAAGGTTTACGGTCTTAAAAACCTAGGGCTCACAGACCTAGTATCAGAGCCACCCTACCCTCGTGCTTTTGATTCTGGAGGCATCGCATTCCTTCATATTGTCGGCAAAACAGGACTGGGGGCCCCACATACCCTGGGGACGGGTGGATCTTCGGCCACGTCAGCTCCTCCGAGGCCCACATTCTGCACCGGTGACAGCCGGCTATGGCCTTTTTCCCGCCAAGTACCTGGGGCCCGAGCACTGCCCGGGCCCGGGTGCACCTTCCCCGGGCGTGTCGCGACGACCGCCTGGCATCCGCCTCGGGCCCCGGTTCCCGGACATTCCGGGCCTCGCCCCCCGGTCCCGGAGCCACAGGCTCGATTCCAAGGCGTGTTTCCCGGGGCACATTGCTGGATATTCCGGCCCAGGTCTTGCCCCCTGGTCCTAGGACCACAGGTCTCGGTCCCGGGGCGCGTTCCCGGGCACATTACTGGGGGACATCCCGGCCCGGGTCTCGCGCCCCTGGTCCTAGTCCCACAGGCTCGGTTCCAGGGGCACCCTCCCGGGGCACATTACTCGCGCGGAGGGCGCGATGAGCTCTCTGCCCCGGGACTCACAGCCTCAGTTCCCGGGGAACTCGACGCCTTGTGCGCGCGGAGGGCTCGATGAGCTCTCTGCCCGAGCAGAGCGGATCAACTCCCAACTACCTGCATTAATGACGAGGCGACGGGGCGTATCGCACCTGTCGCCCGCTCGAACGTGCGTGGACTCTCATGATGGCCCCCCGTGGGCCCGCTCCCTGTGCAGTCAGACATATTTGACTAAGAGGGCTTCATTTTTCCACGCTCTGGCAGCAAAGGCATGCGTTGTCACATCTTCATGACCTAGCCGCCCGCAGCAGCCAAGCAACGTGACAACTCCCTTGGCCGAACCTCAAAGGGGGGTCCCCAGACTCCCCGCGGTTGGAGTTCCCTCCTCCGACAGCTGGCTCGCCAGGTAGGGGGAGTTTCACTCCCAGGTGGCACGCCGTCGTCCCCAACACCTGCACGCTCCATGGCAGGAGGTCATCGTCCGCGGGACTCCGACAAGGAGTCCGGCGGCGCGGCGGCGTCACCCCGCCAGGCGATGTTAGCCCTGTGGCGAGCCCGCCACGTTCCCCCTCCTCGTCCTCCTGGGGGCATGCGGCGCGTGCCCGGCGGGCCAAGTTTCCCCCACGGCGGCCTGGTTGTGCGGCCTCGGCCCCTTCCCTTGCGAAGGGGGCCGGCAAGTGCCCCGCTGGGTCTGCCGCGGCCTCATCCATGAGGCGCGAACGGACGCGCCGCTCCACGGCGCGCCGCAATCTCAACTTCCAGTCAGCGACGCCGCAGGGAGCCCTCCTAGCAGCGGAAGCCCTCCTGCGCCACCCTCCGGCATTTACCGGAGGCGGAGGCCGGAGTGGTGGTGGCTCAATACAAAGGTGCTGACCTCGTGGGCGCGGCAGTGAACCGATCGGGGTAGCCGTCCGACAGCGGTTGCAGGGGCCGGAGCGCCCGACCGCGCGAGAGCTAGCGCGGGCTAGCCCCCCGCCCCGAAGCAGAACCAAGCCCGGAGCGTGGCGCCTCGTGCCACGCCTCCGGCCAAGAATGGCCATGGCGACCTCCGTGAACGGCTAAACCGGATGCGGTCCCATGAGGATGCCCGGGTCACATTGGAGCGACAGCGGGCGACGGCATGTAGCGCTTCGTGGGCGTCCGGAGGCCCAGGCCTCCAGCTCTAAAACCCCCTTGGTGGGCCCAAACGTCGATCCGTCGCCCAATACGAGCCCGCTTCAGTACGGCTCGGGTTGCCTGGCGCTCTCCCCAGCCTCCGCAGGTGCGCTGGCCGGCCAAGTTCCGGCCCAGCTTGCTGGAGAGGTATGACGGCTCCATCGACCCCACAGAGTACCTGTAGATCTACACCACCGCCATCCAGGCGGCTGGCGGCGATGAGAAGGTGATGGCAAACTACTTTCCCGTCGCCCTCAAGGCCTAGGCTCCCTCCTGGATGATGAACCTCCCTGAGGGTTCGATCTACTCATGGGAGAACCTCTGCCACCAGTTCGTTACGAACTTCCAGGGCACTTTCCCACGCCTTGGGACCGAGGCGGATCTCTACGCCCTACATTAGGGCAGGGATGAGTCGCTGAGGCATTTTTTGCAGCGCTTCAGCCAGGTACGCAACACCATCCCCCACATCGCTCATCATGCGGTTATTCACGCATTTTGCTCGGGTGTGCGCGACAAGCGCATGCTCGAGAAGCTGGGCACCCGTGACGTCCAGACCGCGGCCGAGCTGTTCAGCCTCGCCGACCTCTGCGCCCACAAGGAGGAGGCCCGGGCGTGGAACAAGCCACGCCCTGAGGCCCCTGACCAGGACCCTGGAGAGGACGGTGAGTCCTCGCGTTCCGCATCACAGCGGAACAGGAGGAAGCGCCAAAAGGCCAAGGGGGCCGCCGAGAACTTCGCCTTGGCTGCTACAGGCGGCCCCCGGGGCGACACTGCCCGCGGCGACACTAATGGCGGCAAGCGGCCAAAGCCGCACGTGCGCCACCGGCCGCCGCAGTGGCCCGGAAGTGGTGCACCATCCACGAGACGGACCGGCACGACCTCACGGAGTGCCGCACCGTCCAGAACTTGGCTGAGCGTGTCAAGAGGTTTTAGTAGGAGCTGCAGCAGGCCAAGCTTGCTCCCGATCCGGAGAAACCTCTCGAGTTCCAAGAACCCCAGAACGTCCTCGCCACCCTCGATGGCGGGGCGCACACCTACTCCTCGCGCTGTGGCTTCAAGGCCATGCAGCGCGAGCTACTGGCCATGACCCCGGGCCCAGCGGCGACTCGGAGGCTAAAGTGGTCGAACACCTCGATCACCTTTGGGCCCAGCGATCATCCGGCTCGGGTACCTGGGGAGGGGTAGCTCGCCCTGGCTGTCTCCCCCACCATATGCAATGTCAAGGTGGCCGCGTCCTCGTCGACGGGGCGCCGCCCTCAACATCCTCTCCCTTGGGGTTTTTGAGAAGATCAAGGCCCCGGGGACGAATCTTGCACCCTCATTGCCCATCACTGGGATTACGAAGGGCCTCACCTAGCCCCTCAGCCAGGTCTCGTTGCCCATCACCTTCGGTGACCGCGGCAACCTCCGCACCGAGCGCATTGTCTTCGACGTCGCCGAGTGCAACCTCCCATACAACGCGGTCCTCGGGCGCCCCACGTTGGTGAGGTTCGTGGCGGTTACGCACAATGTGTACCTAACCATGAAGCTTCTGGGCCCCGCGGGCCCGATCACAGTCCTCGGAGACGTGAAGCCGCCCTCCGTGCGCCGAGCAGCGCGTGGCCGACATCGCCCCAGCAGCTCCCGACACGGTGGGCGGCGCAGGGCCCTCGCTGCCCCATGCCCCCAAGCCGCGCATCGTCGCTAGCGACGCAGACCTCGTCAAGGAGGTCGTCCTCGGTGATGACCCGTCCCGAACCGTCAAGATTGGCGGTTTGTTGGACGACAAATAGGAAAGCGCGCTCATCGCCTTCCTTCGGGAAAACTCTGACATTTTTGCCTGGCAACCCGGTCGTCGTCCCCAAGTCCAACAGGAAGCTGCGCATGTGCATAGACTACACCGACCTCAATAAGGTCGCAACATGGAGGCCTACGTCGACGATTTGGTGCTAAAGTCGCACAGCCGCGCCACTTTGCTCCACGACTTGGCCGAGACGTTCAGCAATCCTTGACTCACGAGGATGAAGCTGAACCCGGACAAGTGCGTCTTCGGGGTCCTGGCCGGCAAGCTCCTTGGGTTCCTCGTGTCCAGCCGCGGCATTGAGGCGAACCCGGAGAAGATATCGGCCATTGATCGCATGCGCCCCCCGACGCGGCTCCGGGAGGCCCAGAAGATGACCGGGAGCGTGGCTGCACTCGGCCGCTTCATCTCCAGGCTAGGGGAGCATGCCCTCCCCCTCTTCAAGCTTCTCAAGAAGACCGGGCAGTTCACTTGGACGGATGAGGCTGATCAAGCCCTTGACGAGCTCAAGAGGTGCCTGACAGCTCCCCCTGTCCTTGTGGTACCGGCTCAAGATGAGCCCCTATTGCTCTACATAGCGGCAACCCCGCAAGTGGTGAGCGTGGCGCTCGTCGTCGAGCGCCCCTTGCCCGACAAACACGCGGCCCGGGATCGCCACCGGGCCCGACACTGGGGAGCCCGAACTCGGGCAGCCTCGCCAAGGCGAGTGCGAGTCTGGGGACGCAGCACCCGGAACAACTTCAATTACAGGGCGTGATTACCCGGACAGCATCGCCTTGGCGAGACCGGGTTCGGGGAGGTCGTCCCGATTCATTCCACATCTCAGCCCGGGCCCCCGGGTCCCGGGCACATATCCACCACATTCGAGCCGGGGCCTAGGGTCCAGGGTCCATGTCCCGGGATCCGCGCCCTGGGCCCAAAACTGGGGAGCCCGAACCCAGGCAGCCTTGCCAAGGTGAGTGCGAGTCTGGGGACGTGGTACCCGGAACAACCTCAACATTTTCATAACCAGACAGGGCACGATAACCCGGACAACATCGCCCTAGCGAGAGCGGGTCCGGGGAGGTCGTCCCGATTCATTCCACATCTCAGCCCGGTGCCGGGCCAATATCTGTCCCCAACCACGAGAGCTTGCTCCCTCCCGAGGGAGCTGAGCCCGTGCTCCCGGCCCCCGTCAGGCCGGGGTAGGGGCACACACAACAGAAGCCAGTGTACTTCATCAGCGAGGTACTCCGTGTCGCTCGTTACCAGCAGAGCCTCAAGCGCTATCATCAACGTAAGGTTCAGGCTCGATCACTCCAGGTCGGGGACCTAGTCCTCCGCCGTGTCCTCACACGTGCCGGAAAGAAAAATCTTTCCCCCATGTGGGGAGGCCCCTTCCTGGTGATCGGTGTCTCCCGACCGGGCTCGGTAAGCCTGGGAGCATCTTCGCAAATTTTATCCGTAAACACATTCTGTAAGTTGCAGGGTGCACGGGCCAGCGCCGAATTTCTCCAAATCTCAGCGCTGGCCGGGGCCCCCATGTGCATTCGCTTTACTAAGCAGTATTTTCAATATCCTTTCCGGTCTCGTGCCCTTCATCCTTTTCTGTGTGTTGCGTTCGTGGCGGTCTCCCCCTGGGGGCATAATCGGGCTGCGCCCGTGCGGCGGCTGGGTTTTTGCGCATAATTATTGGTTCCCTACCAGCGAGCTACCGTATCCCATCCTGCTAAACCCCAGACATTGTCCAAGACCCGGGGCTGTGGGTGCACCCCTTTGCGTGGCGCCTCGGGCCCCCGCAGGCTTGCGGTGTCCCGCCTGGTTGGCTTCGGGCTCGGTTTTTTCCGCTGCTAGGGGGCAAAATACTTATGCGCAATCCTTTCCTCCGCACGGTCGCAACCGCGAAGAGGCCCTTGGGAGGTGGTAGACGCCACGATTCGTAGCATGGAATGGACAAAGGAACGAGCCACGTACTCTCACGGTTTATCGTGTGCATATTAGACCCATCCTTGGCCTTCGCCGGTTTTCTTTCCAAACCTGGACGCGGGCCGAGGGCCCATCCCAGATTCATTTCCAGTGCAATTCCTGGCCCGGGGGCTAGCAGCGCTCCTGCCCCCGGGATTGTGCTCGCGGAGCCACACCACCCTTTTCAACATCCAGATACGTAATCTCATCCGACTTAAAACATTGCTCAATTTCTATTCCTTCCCCGTTTGTATGGCCATGTGTATCGCTCTCCTCGGCCCCGGGGGCAAAGCAGAATTTGCCGAAGCCGGGCGCGAGGGCCGCCGGGTCAGTGCTGCCCCGGTTGCCGAGGCCTGATGGTCAGGTCGTGGGACCGTGCCCCGGGACACTGTCGATGCCCTGGGGTCTCGGGCAGAACCCCCTATCAGGCCAGCCTAGATTCCCGGGGCGGGCAGCGGTGCTTGGCCTGGCCAGCTCCTCCCCAACCACCGCTGAAGCGCCGGGTGCTTCGCTGTCTAGCGACCCCCGCGCACGGTCAAGGTCGGTTCCCGAGGGGCTCCCAGCGAGCCAAAAGGTATGAGCTCAGCACTTCGGCCATACCTAACACACGCGGGGCATCTTTTCATATTTTCTCTCTCTCTAGCAGTCTTTCCCCTCGGCCTCGCTGCGCTCCTGGGGCCAGTAGCGCTCGGGGGCATGGAGGGCCCCTGGGCCCAGAAGACTCGCGCTCAGTTGCTCGCGGTCATCGGGGACCGAGTTCTCGGGGTGGGCGACTGTCACGCTCGTTGCCCTCAGGAGCCGAGCTCCCGGGGCGGCAGGGGCCGGAAGACGGACTTAACCGTCCCGAGGACCGAGTTCCCGGGGCCCGGGGCGGGCGACTATCACGCTCGCTGCCCTCGGGGACCGAGCCCCCGGGGCAGGCAGCTGCCCCAGGACCCGGAAAGGGACTTAGGCCACTACGGCCGTTCGCGGCTGCTGGCGCTCGGTCGGATGGCGCCTAGTACTCGGCCGTTCCCGGGCCCGGGAAGTCAAAAAAAAAAACAACAACAACAGCAGCAGCAGATAGACACAATAAGCAAAGAGCGCAAGCACGAGCGGAGGCTGAGATATGTTGTCGTCCGGGGGGAGGTCATTCCTCTTCCTCGGACCGGACCCCGGGCGGTGTCAGAAGAGGACTGCCGTCTTCCTCGAACTCCTCGTCGGTCATCGGCTCCACGAGCTGCTCGCCGCGGTCAAAGAACCCTGCCACCGTTGCAGCGGTCTCGGCCACGGCTTTCCGTGCCTCCTCGCGAACCACCATGGCTTCCTCGCGCGCGGTGATCTCATGCTCCTGGGCCGCAAGCCTGGCCTCTTGGGCCCGGACGCGTCCCTCCTGGGAGGATATTTCCTTCTCCCGCACCTCCATCTCGGACCGGGCGCAGGAGGCCTCGTCGGCGGCAGATTTGGTGGCGCCCTCCAATTGGACGACGCGCCCCTCTGCCGCCTCAATCCCTAACCGGTGGGTCGCCACGAAGATCTCGTTGGCGACCATATGGCGGTGAGCTGCTGCATCACCATTGCGATTGCTCCCCGCCCGCTCTCGAGGTCCGCCGACCGGGCGGACTCCCGCGCTCCTGTTCGCCGGGCAGCAAAAAGTACCAGGCCCCTCCCCCTCGCGGAGACGGCTGGGCCCCTAGCATCCCCCTCTTCTGCGGCTACAGGGATGTCAGTTGGTGCGGCGACACAATCATGGCCGTCGGTCGCCCCATCTCGTCTTCTGTCAAACCAAGTGGCCCCGCGTCTCCTCGTTTCCCCAAGACATGGCCTTGTTCCTGCCCGGAGTGGGTTCCGGCCGAGCAACAGGGCCAGGGGCCACTGTCGGCGAAACGGGACTGGGGGCCCCACATACCCCGGGACGCGTGGATCTTCGCCACGTCAGCTCCTCCGGGCCCACATTCTGCACCGGTGACGGCTGGCTATGGCCGTTTTCCCGCCAAGTACCTAGGGCCCGAGCACTGCCCGGGCTCGGGTGCACCTTCCCCAGGCGCGTCACGATGACCGCCTGCATCCGCCTCGGGCCCCGGTTCCCGGGGACATTCCCGGGCCTCGCCCCGGTCCCGGAGCCACAGGCTCGGTCCCGGGGCACGTTCCCGGGGCACATTACTGGGGGACATCCCCGGGCCTGGGTCTCGCCCCCCGGTCCTGGGTCCCACAGGCTCGGTCTCGGGGCGCGCTCCCGAGGCACATTACTCGTGCGGAGGGCACGATGAGCTCTCTGCCTCGGGACTCACAGCCTTGGTTCCCGGAGAACTCGACGCCTTGTGCGCGCGGAGGGCTCGATGAGCTCTCTGCCCCGAGCAGAGCGGATCAACTCCCCAACTACCCGCATTAATGACAAGGCGACGGGGCGTATCGCGCCTGTCGCCCGCTCGGACGTGCGTGGACTCTCATGATGGCCCCCCGTGGGCCCGCTCCCTGTGCAGTCAGACATATTTGACTAAGAGGGCTTCATTTTTCCACGCTCTGGCAGCGAAGGCGTGTGCTGTCACATCTTCATGACCTAGTCACCCATAGCAGCCGAGCAACGTGACAACTCCCCTGGCCAAACCTCAAAGGGGGGGTCCCCAGACTCCCCGCGGTTGGAGTTCCCTCCTCCGACACATATCACCAAAAATGCTCAAAAAACACAATATAACGGTCACCGATTTGCCAAAACCCATGATCATCCACTCTCCAGGAGGAGACCTACACGTAACTAGGGTTTGTGAAAAAGTCCCCCTCCTTCTTCAAGGGGTAATATTCCCCACAAACCTTATAATCCTTTCCTCTCAACACCTAGACGTCATTCTAGGAATGGATTGGCTAAAAGTGAATCGAAGGGTGATAGATTGCGCCCGAAGGGAGATAGCTCTAATCCACCCTGACCGGGGCCTGATCAAAATTAGGGTAGGATTGCCATGGCAAGTTAGCAACAACCCAAGGAAATGTCAGGTCAACCAGCTCCTAGAAGAGACCCCTATAGTTCAGGAATACCCAGATGTGTTCCCGGAAGAACTTCCAGGGATGCCGTCAGATCGGGATATTGAGTTCATCATAGATCTGATGCCCGATACAGCACCCATATCCAAAAGACCCTACCGAATGCTAGCCAATGAGCTAGAAGAATTGAAAGAAAAATCTGAGATCTTCAGGCAAAGGATTTGTTCAGCCCAGTTCATCCCCGTTGGGAGCCCCGTACTATATTTGTTAAGAAGAAAGTGGTAGCCAAAGGATGTGTGTGACTATCGGCCTTGAACGAAGTCACAATAAAAAACAAGTACCCCCTCCCCCGGATCGACGACCTATTTGATCGACTTCAAGGGGCAGGTGTGTTCTCAATGATAGACCTCTAGTCGGGATACCACCAACTGAAGATTTGGCCGGAAGACGTCCCCAAAACAGCCTTCTCCACCCGATACGGCTTGTATGAGTTCACAGTCATGTCCTTCGGATTGACTAATGTCCAAGCTTATCTCATGAACTTGATGAACAAAGTGTTCATGGAATTCTTAGACAAGTTCGTCGTTGTGTTCATCGACGATATCCTGGTCTACTCCAAGGCAAAAGAGGATCATGTAGTACATCTCAGGATGGTACTGGAGAAGCTGAGGGAGCACCAGCTATACGCCAAATACAACAAGTGCGACTTCTGGCTTGAGGAAGTGAGCTTCCTAGGTCACATAATCTCTGCAGGAGGAGTAGCAGTAGATCCATCCAAGGTCAAGGCAGTGACCAAATGGAGAGCCCCTAAGATAGTGACCGAGGTGAGGAGCTTCCTAGGGTTAGCAGGATACTATAGAAGATTCATCAAAGGGTTCTCAAACGTAGCCCGTCCAATGACCTAGTTGCTCAAAAAGGAGAAGTTTGAATAGATGAGCCAATGTCAGCAGGATTTCAACACCCTGAAAGAGAAACTGACATCGGCCCCCATTCTGATCTTGCCGGATGTTAAGAAGGACTTTGAGGTTTACTGCGATGCGTCTCGGCAGGGCTTGGGGAATGTGATGATACAGGAGGGCAAGGTGGTAGCCTATGCGTCCCACCAACTGAGGCCGCACGAAAAGAACTACCCTATGCATGACCTCGAGCTAGCCTCGGTTGTTCATGCCCTCAAAATCTAGAGACACAACCTAATTGGGAACCATTGCAACATCTATACCGACCACAAAAGTTTCAAGTACATCTTCACCCAAGCTAACTTGAATCTGCGGCAGAGAAGGTGGCTAGAACTAATCAAAGACTATGACCTGGATATCCAATATCATCCCGGTAAAGCCAATGTGGTGGCCGATGCTCTTAGCCGCAAATCGCACGCCTCCGCTTGGAAGCCCAAAGCTTGCCACCTTGTCTCCAGGCCAATGTGGCTTATCTCAACCTAACTATGGTTGCCCCAAGAAGTTTGGCATCCTAGAGATAGAACCCTAGCTACCAAAGCAAATCAAGGAAGCACAAGAAGGGGATGCGGAGGCAGAAGAGATCAAGAATTGGATGAGGCTAGGAAAGGCCGTTGAATTCAAGCTAGGATGGGGCAAGGAGTACTTTGGTGAGGAGATCGGTTGTTTGTCCCATTAGCAGATGGTCTCCGCAAGCTGATCCTCACCGAAGCCCATGACTCAGCCTATTCCATTCACTCGGGTAGCACTAAGATGTACCAAGACTTGAAGTAGGCCTATGGGTGGCTAGGCATGAAAAGGGATGTAGTAGAGTATGTTGTTGTATGTGACATATGCCAAAGGGTCAAAGCCGAGCACCAGTGCCCAGCTGGGCTTCTACAACCTCTGCAGATCCCAGAGTGGAAGTTCGATGAGATTGGGATGGCACTTCATCATCGGATTGCCTAAAAACTACCATCCGGTTACAACTCGGTATTGGTAATCATAGATCGCGTGACCAAGGTAGCCCTCTTCATACCAGTCAAGACCACTTACAACGCTGGCAAGTTGGGTGAGCTTTTTATGGCCCGGATAGTATGCCTGCATGGAGTGCCCAAGCAGATCATCTCGGATCGAGGGACCCAATTCACCTCCCACTTCTGGAAAAGGTTCCATGAGGCGTTGGGGAGCCATCTGGCTTTCAGCACCGCACACCACCCTCAGACGGATGGCCAAACAAAGAGGGCCAACCAGACCTTAGAAGACATACTGAGGGCTTGTGCGTTGGATTTTACCATCAACTGGGAGACTTGCTTGCCCTACGCAGAATTCTCTTACAACAATAGTTACCAAGCAAGCTTGAAAATGTCCCCTAACGAGGCATTGTTTGGGCGCAAATGCCGTACTCCACTCATGTGGAGTGAGGTCGGAGAATCAATAGTGTTTGGGTCGGACATCATAAAAGAAGATGAGGAAAAAGTTTGTCTAATCAGGGACAGACTTAAGGCAGCCCAAGCCAAACAGAAGAGCTACACCGACACCCACCGACGAGAGCTAATGTTCAAGATTGGGGACTACGTCTACCTCAAGGTGTTGCCATTACCCGACATGAAGAGATTCAAAGTCAAGGGTAAATTGGCACCAAGGTACATTGGCCCATTCCCAATAGTGGCCGACGAGGGCTGGTCGCGACTATGAACTAGAACTACCGGAGACCCTCACCGACGTCCACCCTGTTTTCCACATATCGCAACTCAAGAAGTGCCTGCGGGTCCCAAAAGAACAAGTGTCGCTGGAAACGATGGAGTTACGCCAAGATCTGACCTACCCCGAGTAGCCAATCTGGATCCTAGAAAGAGCTGAACGAAGAACCCGCTCACGGGTAATCAAGATGTACAAGGTGCAGTGGAGCAACCACCCTGAGAAAGAAGCCACCTGGGAGCGGGAAGATTTTCTGAAGATGGAGTACCCCCACCTCTTTCCCTAGTTTGGTAAGCAATCTTGAGGATGAGATTTTCTTAAGGGGGGTAGATTTGTAACATCCTCAAAAATTTAGAATAAAAATTAGAAACCAAAATCCGGAACTGACAAAAACTTTTTTGTGGAAGCCATGGGCCCCGGGTATCTCATGGGAAGCTTTTTGACCACTCGGATAGAGGATGGGCCTAATCCTATAATTGGGGATACAATAGAACTTAGCATATGTAACCTTGCACGACAAGGAAAGGGGATAGTCCTAGCTGGGTAGTTGTATTCTTAGAAGGAAATCCCTTGGTCGAGTCCGACTGGGATTCCTATCTTATAACCTTGCCTCCTCAGTATATAAGGAGAGCAAGCCTCTTGGGGCAGAACGATCTCACCAAAGAAAACACCACAGTCTCATCAGAGAAACCTCAAAAGCAATATACAACAGCTGGAAGTAGGGTATTACCTCACCTTGACGGCCTGAACCAGGATAAACTCGTTTCGTGTTCCTTTGCAATCCATCAAGTTTAGGCCTCATAAGTAGCCCCATAAAATTATTGCCGATACATAGCATCGATAGTTAGCATGCCAGGTAGGGGTTTCATCGAGATCACCTTCATCAAGCCTAATGGATCCCACCACCGGAGTCGACGGCATCAAGTTCTTCCCCAGGCAAACAATCAGCTTCGGGAGTCTCGACTTCGTCGCCGACAAACTTGGCGACCTCACTTTGACCAACTCGGATTGAACCCGATAAGCCGGCTTTGCGCCAGTCGGCCTACTCAATGCTGCAGCTATCTTTGGTGACCTGCTGTGGTGATTCCCAAGATTGAGTCCAGGGACAACTCTTTCTCCTGGTATTCGACTCGGACTCGGCTTTGAGCTGACCAAGATCGGGCTAGGGGAGGAGGAGATCATCAATCTCTCGTTTGGACTCAGTAATGCCGTAGATAACATCAATCTAACTCTGATGCAGCAGATCCAATCCCCTGGAGTTCGACTCGGATACGGCCCAGAGCCACTCGAGATTGAATCTAGGGAGGTTGGAGTTGTAATCACCCCCTAAACTACTCTGATTCCAACTCACAGTCGGACAGCAGTTCGGCAAGCTTTTCTCCACCACGCGAAGTGTTTATGGCATCCAAGGGCACAATTCCCATGCAAGACGCGCGCCGACTGCACGACCAGCAAGATGAGGAAGCCCGCCAACAGCATGAGTAACAGGAGGAAGACGTATGACACTTGCAAGCCGAGCACGACGCTCACAATGACAACTTGCGCAAGACCAGGCGGATTGCTCAACAAGAGATCCTTCAAACCCGAGTAGGCGACCACAACATTTTCATAACCCACAGCGAACGCGTGGCTACTACCACGTTGCTGGATACCTTGCAGTTAAGGGGCCCGGACGTGATAGTGCACCAGGCTACCTTGACTATTGCAAGGATCAAGGCAATGGTCACCGTAAGCTGGCATGAGCCAGCGCCAGCAACAACAATCTAGAATACTCTCGTAACCATCAAATAAGAAAGACAGCCTCTAATACGGCTGTTTTCATCTGCCTCAGCACGACGCCACTCGGAGTCACGTCATATGGTGTCGAGCATTCGGCAACTGGCAGAATAACGCATCGTCGATGAGCACGCTCTGCGTATACCATACTATTGGCTATCATCGATTAACGGTATGCCGCTGTTCGTGATCAACTAGGATTGCTCGAGGCATGACGCCACGTGGGCTGGGACATCACGTCAGATGACTTAACGGCTCCAGATTAACGAATCGACGCTGGACACGGGAGCAAGGCGGATGGGTTAGCAAGAAAGAGCACCGACCTTCGAGCAGAGGATGGAGGAGTGAGAGCCTTTGTGCCTCTCCACCAGACAGATGATGTTCAGGTCGCCATAGAAGCGCCGGAGTTATGGGTACGGGATAGGGAAGCGTCGGGAGATGGTCTTAACCAGGATGATGACTGAGCTCTGGACGTGGTATATGCCTTTTTGCGACTGGCGAGGGTGTACTTTCTGTGAGGTCTCTGCACGTGCGGTGGGCTTGGGATGTAAGAATGACCATTGGTCATCAGCCAAGTCTTGAGGTGGGGGCGAGTCGAGTCGGAGCCCTCACCCAGATGAAGGAATACCGGCGTTCACTCACAGAGCTACAACAAGTTGACTGCCATCTGGTTTCAAGCTGCACTGGAATAGAGAGTATGATGGGAAGACAACCTGGAGTCCTGGGCTGACCGTATATACACCTTGGCGATAGCGAGCGACGGCTGGAGGTGATCACAAGGCCATGGATAACTACCTGCCAGTTTGCCTTGGCTGACTCGGCAAGTACATGGCTGACAGGGCTTCCCCAGGCAGTCAATTGGCTCCTAGGGGGAACTGCATAACGTTTCGTCGTGAACTTCCAGGGAACATATGAGAGGCCATCATCCGAGTACGGATCTATATCAGTGCCACCAGAGGAAGGAATGAGTCCCCCGTGACTTCATCAACCTTTTTCCAAGAGAAACTCAATACCCAAGATCAAGGACGAGGTCATCATTGCTGCTTTCTGCAAAGGAGTAAAGGACACCCCGTTCATCGCCAAATTCACTCGGAAGCCTCCAAGCTCTGTCAAGGCTCTATTCGATATGGGGACTAAATACGCCGACTCAGCCAACGTTGTTGCTGAGCGTCCTCGATGATAAGAGGAGCCTCGATAGAAGGAGCGGAAGGACACCGACGACACGACCTCGACTAAGTCTGGCAATCGCAAACACAAGTCGGACAACAGTCTGGCAGCTGTTGAGCGTAGCCGACCGCGACCCCCAAGGACAGAACGTACTACCAGAAAGTATGATACGAGCCATGCCCTTTCCATCCAAAGGGAAAACACATGGCTAAAAATTGCTTCATGCTCATGAAGTTTACTTCTGAATAGACATCTACGTTTAGCGACCACAAGGACAAGGACAAGCCAGACTCGGCGCAGCCGGTGACTATCAAGATCCCCAGGCTGAGCTCAACCACATATTTGGAGAGCCGTCTGCAGATAAGTCCAAGTGCAAACAGGAAGATAACTGCCCGAGAAGTTAAACTCGGTTTCATAGATGCCCCCCAATATCTACGCCTGGTCAGAAACTGCAATCACGTTTGATCGCCCGTGAATCAGCCTAAGACCGAGTAACTCAGCCAGGACGTTATCCACTCATCCTGGACCTGGTCATCAGAAGCATCAAACCAAAGAAGATTCTTATTGATGGAGGAAGCGCTCTCAACATCTTGTTTCCCAAGACGCTCAACGAGATGAAGATACCAGGATCCGAGCTGCAACCGAGTACAACACCCTTCCACGGGGTAATCCCCAGCCTCTCTTCAACCCACCGGAAGATCAGTCTTATCTGTTATTTCTTACTCTTTGGCACACGGGAAAATTTTCGCACCTAGAGAAACCATCTGCTTTGACGGTTGCCGACTTTGAGACCGCGGTATCACGCTATACTCGGCATGCGCCTGCTCTAGCCAATTTTCTACGCATGGCAGTATACCCCATTATACATACATGGTGCTCAAGATGCCAGGCACCAGCAGGAGTAATTTGCCTTGCGCCAGCGATGTTAAGCAAGCCTTCACCTGTTGACAAGGAGAGTTGCGAGCTGCCCAATCTCACAAACCCGTAGTCGGAACAAAGCCAAATATCCAACTAGCTGCAACAATGCAAACGAGGATGATCAAGTCCTAGCGAAGAAAGCAAGCCCAAGTCAGGAATTTCAACGATTCAGAGAGAAGAAATCCCCCTGGATGATCCCTTTCCACCCCACAAGACTGGTACTTGTTTGGGACCGGCTCAACCCCAAATAGGAAAAATGTGTGCTCGTCACCTTCCTTCCAGACGAACCAACTATATTTGCTTGGAAGCTCTGACATCCTGTCGGTACAAGGAGGTGATCGAGCACGGCCCTCAATGTCAAGAACGGACCGCAAGTCCGTCAGCAATGGCTACGGTGCTCGCACAAGACGGCAAAGGATGCTATTTGGGAGGAGATCACCAAGCTCCTAGCAGCCAGGTTCATCAAAGAGGTTACACCGGATTGGGCTGCAAATACCTAGTTTCTGGGTCCAAAAAAGAACGGTAATGGCCATGTGCGTTGATTTATAGACTGACTTAAACAAGTGCATATCCCAAGGATTCCATTTGGTCTAGCCTAGATAGATCATGTGGTCGATTCAACTATGGGATGCGATTACTCAAGTTTTTTCGACTGTTTACCAGATACCATCAAATTAGCCTAAGGAGGAGGGATTGCATGAAGACTTCCTTTATCACGCCATTTGGGGCATACTGCTATGTCACTATGCCGTTTGGGTTTGAAAAAACGCTGGCGCAACGTATCAACGTGCCATCCAACGGTGGTCTTTCACACTCACTTCGGTGTACACGTGGAGGCATAGGTGAATGATATGGTGATCGAGACCAAATCAAGGAGGACTCACGTGTGCACTTAGAGAAACTTCCAAAGCCTTCGAAGTATCAAGATGAAACTAAACCTGGAAAGTGCGTCTTTGGAGTACCTTCAGGAAATTTAATTTCTTCAGCTTCATCGTATCACGCTCGTGGCATCGAGGCAAAATCCAGAGAAATCACACGCTGATCATGACTCATGGCAACCCTCGACTAGCCTACAAGGACGCTACAGAAGCTGACTGGCTACACGGACCGGCACTCAGCCCGATTCATTTACCTGGCCTCAGCAACGGGGTATGCCCTTTTTCAAATTACTGAAGAAAGTTGACCAATTTTCAATGGACGCCAGAAGCCTAGCAAGCCTTCGAAGACTTCAAAGTTACTCACGTCACCACCCGGTTGGCGTCACTGATGTTGGCCCCAGGCCACTATTATGTTGATATCTGCGGGCGCATACGGCTGCAGGTAGTCAGAAGCCACGGTCGTTTGGTAGTCGAAGGATATCGGGCAGAGCCAAGGTCATATAACAAGTTCAAAGGCCAATTTACTTTGTCAATGCAGCCTCCTAGGCAAATCCAAGATGAGATATCCCAAATGCTTGAAGCTACTCATATGCGGCTTTCTCATAACTGTCTGGAAGTTGGTGCAGCTGTATTTTTCAAACTCACTATCAAGTCTTGACAATCATTACGCATCGTGTATCCACTATTTCGGGGGCATCTCTAAGAGCACATCACGAAAGCCACTGGCCGAAGTTCTGCTAAAATGCGGTGCTTCTCGAGATGATGGGTTTGAGTGTTGTTTATTTTCAGCCACGGACAGCAATCGACAGTCACACAGAGCTAGCTGCCTGACTTTATGGCCGAGATGTGGGACAGAAAGTTCCAGAGACAGACTGCTACATTAACAGCAAGCTAGATTACTGGGGATGATGTATTTTTCGGTGGATTGCGGTGGGTCTCTAGGCATCGCCCACCGGAGTGACGAGGAACTGGCGGTGCGATTCTTGGGGAGGAAATGTCACCCCATGCGTTTCGATGTGAAAGGTACATCGCAGCTTTTCGCTACGCATCGGGTAGCCTAGCTAAGAAAATTCGTCAATATTTATTGTCCCTTTTCAGCATCCATTTTCTTCTGTTTCGGCAGTCTTAGTCAAAACAATGGTCGTATCCGAGGCGCTATGAGGCACTTATCTAGCTTCAACGTGAGCTAGAGGCCGAAGGGCGCCGCGATCTGCGAACGGTATGTTCACTCGCCCTAGGGCGATTGGTATTGGCGTTGTGTAGTGGAGATTCTCAACTCGTGGTAAAACCAAGTCTAAAAACTGGACATGTCTGGACAACAAACATGGAGCAAGCTCGGCCGTAGCTGTCAAGAAGTATATGAAGCTAAAAAAAATGTTTGTGACGGCTTGTGAAGATTGGTACACACCTATGACGTTGGGGCGCTGTTAGCATATGCAGCTGGCAAGATGAGAGGATTCGAACTCTACGCGTCAATGCTAGTGGGTATCCCCGAAGGCGATGAAGTGGGTCCCGACAGATTTTTTGTCGCGAAGCAAGTTATTGGAGCGTTTGGAGTCAAAAAGAAGCTAGTACTCCCAAGCCCCGACTTAACGGGATTGGGGCTGAACCTACCTGGCAAAAATAGACAGTGCTAATTCGCATTTCGTCAGGATTGGCGGACTCCACATCATCAAATTCCTCCTAGAAGACGAGCTCCCAAAAACCACAGTGTAGCCCGAGCGGATCAAATAACGTCTTTAGCAATGTTTTCTTGTAGTCGGAGAAGACTAGTTCATCTAGAGCACTTACGCAGAATGAGCCGGGAGGGCCGGAGGCCGAGATCCTCATGCACCTGTGTCCGACAAGGGACATACTCTCAGATATGAGTAGGTTCAAGCAGATTGAGTCATGCATCACCATCCACTCGTAGCATCTATGGCAAACCATCTGCTGATGACAAGGATGTTAGTCGGAAAGGTTGGCTTGACCAGGCAAGGATTCTTACGGGCTGGCCGTCTTGTGAGATTACTGTCGATGCAAGGATATAGTTCGGATATGCAAGGATCCAGTTCTTTGCTCGGCAGGATCACACTATCTACCAGTCAAAACTAATAAGACTATTTCCAATATCTTTGGCCCTTTGCAGTTTGTGGGCTTGACATGGTCGGAGTACGCCGTTCAATAAAAGCGCTTAAGGCTAGGGTTATCGACGCGGTACAACGTTTATGTTCGTATGCCGGAGTGGATAAAATTCACGCAAGTGGATAAGGCAAACCTTTTGCTACCATAACAACGGCAAGGGCAAAAGACTTCGTCATGAGTATCATATACCGATTTGGAGTTCAAACTCATCATAACGACAACGACACTCATTCACTAGAGGTGTTTTTCAAGATTTTTTTGTGACGATTTCGGATCAAGATTGTTATGTTTTTGGTGGAACAGCCACGGAGCAACGGGTTAGCTCGAAATCGGAGCAAAACGGCATGTCTTACAAGGTATCAAGACTAGGGTGTTTGCACGCGACTACAACCATACATAGGACAGTGGGTGCAAGAGCTTCGATCTATTGTCCAGTCTTTACATACCAAGGTTAGTCGGGTCCACATTACAATCCCCTTTCTTCCTAGTAGCTAGTGTATGCTGAGGCTGTCTTACCGGGGAACACGAGTGGAGTTTGGCACTCCGCACCGCGAGTTCATGCCATCAGAAGACAAATCAGCAGAGACCAACTGGTCGATATAGTAGACTTCAGTTGGAGTAAAGGTCAAGGGATATTTGTGTCTAATCTCAGTTCGCAAGGTTATCTTTCAAGGCTGCGTTGTTCATCACAGTCGTAATGTTTGTAGCCTGCGCGCTTTTCAGTGGGAGATCTAGTTTTGAGAAGCAATGTAAACCACCAAGATAGGCACCCAATTATCTCCCTTATGGGAGGGGCCGTTATTCATTATCAACTGAGGTGACATGTTGGGCGCCTACTGACTAAGATAGAAGGCGGTGTCACGTTGTCATCAAGCATGAACATAGAACAGCCTACGTCCTTTCTAACCTGAGTTTTGTACTACCTTTATATATAATAGATGTTTGTTCACCTTTTGCTCCTACGCCGTTTGTCCCAACGAAGTCGATGAGTCGGCGGCTACCATAAGAATGATAGCATGTTACGTCTTGTTGGGTTGATTGTGTAAAGTTGTACGAACACATGCTTGTTTTGTTTCTAAGTCATGGTGCGAAGTTTATAACGATTATGCTAAGTTTATACCCCGAGTATCCCATGAGGTAGATGCCTTTTTAAAGGTTGGTCTCAAATCACTTGCGCATAATGCTGGGTTAGTTTGGTAAACACTAATGCTGGCTAAAATGAAACATACTCATACGTGTTTCTTTCGGGCTCAAGAGTAAGTAGACAACAAACTCAATAAGCATTTTGACCACATATTCAGAATTGCTTTTTTTGTCAGACATCGCTGACACCAGTGGCTACTTGAAAAAGTTCGTGATTACATTGGCAGATCCTCGGCAATGGCCTCAGCGGTAGGCCTAACCTGGCTAATCAACTCTAAGCCCTCCTCCCGGGTAGTGCCCTTAGCAAAGCCTTCGCCGATTGCCTCGATATCTACCCGGTGGTAGAGAGACTTCGTCATGGCTAATGCTTGGGTGATACCCACTGTGACGTGCTCAGAAGAGCACTTCTTCAAAAGGACTGGAGCCTCTTCAAGATGCTGTGCCACCTGAGAGATGGAACTGGAGCTGGGTCCAACTAGGCTTGGCTACATGATGTCTAATAAAGTCTTCGCGGAATCTGCTATGACGTTTCGCAATTCCTTTATCACCTTTATCTCTTTAGCAAAGGCACCGAATTGGATCTGTGAATTGGCTTGAAGGCTACTCACACAGAAAAGAAGCATTAGCAAATTTGGATATCTAGTTAGACCGAGTACAAGAGCAGATATGCAACTTGCGTACTCGGTGTCAACCTTGGATTTCACCTTCTTGAGCTGCTTTAGCTCCTTCTTTAGGCGTTCAATTTCAAGGGACTGATTGTTCAAATTTGTCTCTAGAGCTACAGCCGAACAAAGTTGAAGATCAACAATACAGAGAAATTTGTCTAGAGTTACTTGGGCAAAAGGGAAACATACCTCTGATGGTCCCTATCTTTTCCCAGTTCTCGTCCCTGAGTTTGTTCCCCGAGTCCTTCAGCCAGACTTTCCTCTCCTTGCTGGCCTTCTCCAGCTCATCCTTGGTGGCCTAGAGCTGGTTGAGTTGAGCGAGCTGAGGGGCAAGTTGGGTGAGTACCTTACCCATCCTCTCAGATCGATCAACTACTTGCTGCACGAGTCATGTCACAGTCAGATAAGGCAAGCTGCAATAGCAAAAGATTTCAAGAACCACAAATCAGTAGACGCAGCTGGTCAGATTATATACCTGGATGCTTCTTGATGCTAAGATGGCAGCCTCCATCAGTTTGACTCACTCCCTTTGGACGGCCCCCTCATTCAGCTTGAACGTTTGCTCGTCTCCCTCTAGGGTGACCCAGTATAACACTTGAGGGAAGTTAGGCGGAGGGGCTTCGATCCTAGGAAGGTCACTGTCTTATGAAGATGTGGAGAGTGGAGGAGAGGGAGTCCTTGGTCTTGGATCTACTGGCGGTGTTGGCTCTTCAATGGGCTCGGTGATCGGGACTTCAGTCATAGCGTCCCGACTGGGTGAAGTTTGCGGCCCGGCCGAGTAGGTTGTCTCAACCTTAGGGGCTAGAAGAGCACTCGGCTCAGGCCGGAGCTCTGTAGTTCGACCTCAATCAGAACAGAGGCTACCACGAGGGTTGGTGGCACTGTCCCCTTGGGATCAGTGCCACTTGGCTTCCTGCAAGATAATTCAGCAATCAAGATGTTGCAAGACTACAGGAGATTTTCTGAAGATTGATGATTTCATATCTTCTGGAAGTCTTGAATCTCCACCCCTGTGTGCTAGGGGTGGACGTAGTCGGTGAGGGGCCCAAGGCCTACTTGGCGGTGGTGTGCCGCTGGTTGTCGCGCTTGTGGGCATGGAAGGAGGTGGTGCAGAACCTGGCCCAGTCGGCACCGCACTAGGTGTGGCCGATTGGGGCGAAGAGGTAGTCGGTGGTACAGTTCTGGGGCTGGTTGGTCTAGGGGCTGTGCTGCTGGGGTCCTTGATCATCGGGCCGCCTGATGCCTTACTCGGTATGCTCTTCTTATTGGCCTGGTCCATCATCGATCGCTTCCCAGCCCTCTTGGAGCTGGGTTGGACTGAAGAGGGGCTGGCCGGCCCTTTTCTAGACTCACTGGTCAGTCGGCCGGGTGGGTCAGAGACGAACTCGGTGAATTCCTTCAAGCATCAGGCATCAAGGAAAGTTCAATTGGGCAATGTTTATACTACACATCACAGGCAAGCATCAAAATTGGTGAGGAAATGAGGTATTACCGCCAGCTGAGGCCTATCTTGGCAATATGGCTTGGGGGCTCTCTCGGCATCTAGAGTCTCGACGACTCCATTGATGAAGTAGCCAAGCAAGGTGTCGGTGACGACATCCTCGTTGACGAAGTCGACGCACTCCTGAGTTAGATCCTTCTTCCCTTCTTAATCGTAGCCAAGGTGAATCCTAGCCTTCAGGGGGTGAATTCGACAATTCTGGAAGATCCTAGCCACCCAGGGCCCAGTCAGCCCCGTGTTCTTCAGAACGTCTATCTTCTCCAGCAGCAACTGCACTTGGACCATCTCTGCCTGTGACAGCAGAGCAGTCTAGCCCTCTAGTAATGTGGGGGGATTTCCGGAAAAGGGCGGCAAGGAGGGCTCAAGATTGAAGCAATAAAACCACTCCTGATGCCACCCTTTCAGCGAGGTCTTCAGGGGAACATGCAAGTAGGCCTTTTTCATCTCATTGCAAAGTTGAAGGCCTGCTCCCCTTATCACCTAGATCTTGGACTTGGAGGGCCGTGGATTGACGTGGAACAGGAAGCGAAAGAGGTTGAAATTAGGAATCGATCCCCAGGAAGGCTTCGCAGAGAGTAACGAAGATGGAGATTTGAAGAATGGAGTTGAGGTTGAGGTGGATGAGCTCAATCTTGTAGTAATCAAGGAGACCACGGAGGAAATCGGAAGGAGGTAGAGCAAAACCACGGACGAAAAAAGAAGCAAAAACCACGATTTCGTGGGGACCTAGAGAGGGGATCGGCTCACCGGCGACGGGATGCCAGTTGATAAGTTCTTTCGGTTGGAGGCACTTCTTCCTCTCCAGGAGCGCCAGCTTCGTCGAGCAGGTGTCGGATGTAGGGCACGATCCAGACGGCATGGCGGGGATGTCACATGGTGCTCTCGGCATTGTCGGGGTGTAA
This sequence comes from Oryza meyeriana var. granulata, assembly GCA_003991445.1. Classification (NCBI taxonomy): domain Eukaryota; kingdom Viridiplantae; phylum Streptophyta; class Magnoliopsida; order Poales; family Poaceae; genus Oryza; species Oryza meyeriana. The sequence continues at coordinate 96,315 of RYFJ01002895.1, forward strand.
GACTATGGGGAAGAACTTCTGGATGACGGGAATCGATGCGGGGGAGGAGATCTCTATGGATTTCTGGAGGGGAGCTCGAGCTACAGGAAACCCTAGATGGAGCGGAGAGCACGAAGTTTGGCGCATTTGCGGGAGCTGAAGCGTTTGGTGATTTGGGGGAGAAAGGGAAATCTTTTCTCTTTCCCACTGCTTTATAGGCCTGCGCTGGGTAAGCTGGCTTTGGCCGGTTTGCTCCATAATGGGCCATAAGATATGAGTTCCTAAATAGCATGTCATATTGGGCCGATGGCTGGCTGTGTTTAAATCACAGTGCAGATGCTATTTTACAGGAATCGATTAAAATAATCAGATATGCTTCATGTTAAGCCTAATTGCTGGACATATGTGTTCAGATATCTGAATTTTTTAACAAGGTATTGAGGATATATCCTCATAAGGATTAATAGCTGGTCTCCATTAAAATTGGAGATGCGGTATCTTTCAAGTACACCTAGCCACATATTAGGTTAAAATCTATGAAGTGGTACTCAGTTTACATGCTTAGCCAAAATGCCATTGAGCAAAAATTTTTCTAGCTGAAATGATGTTGAAGAGTCTAATTTCTAACGAATATACCACTCGGAAAAGACTTAAAGGTTAAAGATCTTTGACTTTATGTTTAATTATTTCACAATTAAACACAAAGTCGGGGGCTACACCTAATAGGTGCGCCTATTCGGTGCACACTATTTATATTTTTCTATGAAGCCCTTTATAGCCTCATAGCCAGCTGATATGAAGCAAGGCACTTGGGAAATCTTCACCCAGGAGGATGAGCACTCGGCGCCAGCTGTGACTCAACTATGAAGGTCTTAGGGGCTACTATGAAAGCCATGGCGGGTACCTCATGGGAAGCTTTGTGGCCACTCAGATAGAGGATTGATCTAATTCTGTAATTTTGGAATGAACAGGGTCGCACACTCAACGGATTGGAACGAACTGTTGGGATAGAGATCTGAATATGGTTCAATTTGGATAGAGATCCGAATAGAGTTCCTTATGGGCCTACGAGGCCTAGTTGGATGCTCTATATATTTAGGGACGTGGCGCGGTGAAAACCCTCCTATATATGAAAAACCCTAGCCGTACCTCTCCCCAAGAGCCAAACCATAGCCGTGCGCGGGCGTTAGCACTTCCGCACATGGCGTTCTGACCCCAGATGTGTGGATATCGGTAGAGAAGATGCTGTGTTGTGGTGTTGGTCAGCGGGGAATGTGAGCAGGCGATCGCACGAGGAGGAGATGCTCACACAAGGAGGTGACGATTGGGTCGTGCAGATCGACTACTTTCTCTACATCAGAGCACGCTTCGTCAGATCGGGCTACTCCGACTCTGCTTCCGCTGCTCTGTGCATCGAGTGGTAATGATCCATGATTTTTTACTCGCATGGTTTCCTGGTTTATGCGGTAGAAAATTTTGGTTTGCGCTATTGTAGCCTACCCGTAACCATACAGGCATGTCATGATGTCAAAATATCCATAACCGAAAAAAGAATAAACTGCCGACCACTCCTGTCGACATTTGGATTATTGGTGCTGCCGATTTTCCAAATCATTTCTACGTCCTTTCGATTTTTCAAATATCGGCAGAGGTATATTTCTACAAAATTTCCAAATCATAGTATATTTCTGCAAAAAAAGGGATTAAAAAATTTGCAACTATGCACACGAACTAGGCCAAGCAGCATCTGTGCGTTGTGGCACTGCTCGACCACACCCCTGCCCACCCTCGTATTTGATGCACTGCACCGGTCTGCCCTCCTGCTGCCGCCCGCGTCCACCATACCGGCTGCACAGTGCCACTTGCAGCACCCGTGTTGACCACACAACAGCTCAATGCAGAGTAACAACGGCCGGTCCCAACCGCCGAGCCAAACCATAGTCAGCATGCACTAGCTGGCAAGTAGAACCCTGCCGTGCCCTCACCTTTTCACCCGTCCCGCCGCTTGGGTGCTCCAGTCTCACGCCAACCACCCTGTGCCCAGGACTGCCTCGCGCGTCAACAACAGGGGGGAGGACGGAGCCCCACGTCGCCAGTGAGGAGACTGATAACCCCCGTGACCATGCCTCGCCCTCGCCTTCCTCTCCAAACCGGTGAGACATGCTCGATCACACCTATAAAGCATGCCGCTCAAAGCTGCTTGCCCCTTTTTCCCTGGTCACCGAGCTGTGTTCTCACGCATGCGCCTTGCAGGCATTCCTGCCACGCATGCGCACGTGGCCACTGCACCCAAGCCATACCCTGGCCGAGCTCGGGGCAAGGAAGTGAAGGCCGCCCATGCAAACCGAGAACCTGTGAAGATGAACCGCGAGCCTGAACCTCGCTGAACGTTGCTAGTTCAACTCTGCCCGCACGGGGTGCCGCTCCCCGGCTGCCGCAAGGTAAGCCTACAAGCCCACTTGTCCCCCCTTCCTCCACTGGTCGCGTTCCCGTAGAAAGGAAAGCCGTTAGGCCGCCAGCGCCGTTGTAATCATAGTGCTGCCATGCTGCCCACGACCAGCCCCGTCCCTGCTCGTCCTGGCCATGGCCTCGCGCTGCTGTTTGCAGCCACCATCACGCCTTGGGCCAAGCCCTCTCGCTGGTGCCCCCTGCTAGGACCCTTTTTTTAGATAATGGAATTCCTTCCAGCCTTTGCTTCAAAGAAGGTACAGCCAATTATTCAGAGTCTGTAGGTTGAAAGACTACGACTTACAAAATCACAATTTGATTAAAAACAAGAAAACTATATAGAACACTAGCCTGCAGATAAAGAAAACACTAAACTGCCATCTATGGTTGGTGAAGAATTGCATAACCGTTGTTTTAGTAGCGACATGCAAGTTGTATGTAGTCCTTGTCTTACTCAAACCAAGAAACAAAATCTCCAAAATCAGCGACCGATCATAGTGCCAATCGAAATTCGCTCACATCACCGCCAACGATTGGTGTCGAGCCAAGGTGAAAGATAACGTTGGAGAGTAACTATCACACCCCGATCTGGCACCGCCGTACAATGGCACCAGTTAGGACGTGCCGCAGGAAAACAGCACGAACTGCCTTCCCGCAGAACCACAATACAGATACCAGTCCCAGGAATCAGCGCTGGTATCCACGGCAATTAGAAATGTATCATTGCAATACCTTAAATAAATAAATAAATAATAGACATATACCTTAACTTACGTTGCAGCTTCGGAGCAAGCCGGAGACAGCAACGAACAACACAGAGGTAGTGGCAGCAGCGGAACAACGGACTAAGTCCCAACACACAGGCAACGGCTGGGAACCAGGACGAAATCCTAATCTTCACTTCACAGCAACTCCAGCATCCAGCTCCCGACGGAGAACTATATATATATATATAGAGCAAGGGTGAGTACTTACGTACTCAGCAAGCCAAGGGAACTTAGGTGGTTGTTGCGAGCTTCAAAGATAGGCTGGTTATTTTGCAATCCGCTTTGTCTAAATCTTTTTAAATCAACTAGTGTGTGCTTCTCGACAATCAGGGCGAGGTGAGTCTCGCCCGATCGGAGTGAGTTGTATCAATCTTTGAATCAGCGCAACTCTCAAGAGTTGGCCTCTGGGATCCAGCGCCATCAGCTGATCTAACCTCGTCGGGCCCACAGCCTTGCTGTCCATGATAGCTTCACCACATTTTCCGAAATCGGATTTCCAATCCGCAAACATCATTTCACAAGCAGTTGTCAAACAAAACTACGCTAAGGAATCACCTCACATCCGCCCATAACCGCAGGCACGGCTGTTCAAACAGTTTAAACCTCTGCAGAGAGAGTACACTTTACCCACACGACGTGACTCACTCTAGCCACTAGCTCACACAGAGCAAGCACGATCGTGACCTAGAGGTTTTCGCGACAAGGCATTTTCCTAGCCCTCTCAAGTTACCCCATGCCAACTGGAGGAGTCCTCGAGACCAATCACAGGGTAGGTCCACGACCATGATGTACCAGGAACCCATGAGGCAACCCCGACGCCCTCCCGCGATCCACAGTCCAATGGCATGCAAGGTATCCCTGAGAGTCTAGTTACTCCACCAGGAGTTATCCCATATCACCCATGTGGTTGTACTGTCATATGTTCGGATGAAATTCCAGAGGAATCGGTCCTTAGTTGCAGTACGGGAGACTCGTCCTGCCGGCATGATCCCCGTACCACGGTTTTCACAAACCATTTTATTTTCAAGGCACTGACCCAGGTGTCGGGTTTTCCAAAGTTTTGTAAACCCAATTTTACCCATTGTAGATATTTTAAAATTTGATAGGCGATCACCGATACCATGCCCGTCGACACAGATACCGGGATCTATCAAGGGAGGTGACAAGGAGGTATAAGGGAATCACAATCAATCAAGGAAGGCATGCAGCAAATGGGTTGGCGGCCCGTCGATCGACTTGCGACTGCGGCCGAGAAATTATAACAGTGTAATCTAGTTTATGTGATTTGTCAAATAAAATACTTAGTTCCGTAAGTATGGGTTTGAGATGATCAAAGGTGAATTGCCTTGCTCTAAGTCTTCACTGGTCTTCGAGAAGCATCGCAAAATCGGCTCTGAAACAAAATTTCTGGCGACCGTTACTATGCGCAAACACACAAAATCTACACAAGGACCAGTAAAAAGATCCTATTTAGTGCTAATAATAGTGTCATTAAATAGATCTCAATTTTAGAAAATTACTGGAGTTGGAACGGAGTCAATCGGAATTTCGGATCAAAAGATATGATTTTTAGAAGATTAATTGATTTTCTGGATCACTGGAAAAGATTTATTTTGATTCTCAGAGGGAATATTCCCTAGAATATTGAGGGCTGCCAATGACAGATAGGACCCACTGATGGGCCTGGCCCGTAGGTCAGTGGAAGGGAGGAGTGCTGTGTGGATAGTCTGTGGGCCGAGGAGATCAATGGATGGCCCACCAGTCAGTGGCTGTAAAGGGGGAATGAGCCGTGGGCCCCAGGTGTCATCGGGACAAACGACATCGGCAGGGCCCGGCCGGCAGAGAGGGCAACAATGCGTGGTTAGCCGATCCGACGGTTGGCGGCGGCGGAGAGGATCCGGCGAGCGACAGCGTTCGGGAGCAAGCGGCCGCGCCGGCGGGTGGGGGAGTTCACGGCAAGTATTTTGAGCGGCTCGGATCGAGTTGCGGATGGCGGAGGACGGCCGGCGATAGCAGTGGAAGAAGCAGCGATGAGAGACCTTGTGCGGCGGCGCCATCAGGAGGAAGGAAAAAGCGATGGCGGCCACGGCGAGAGGGAGGAAGGAGGCCGTGGCGGCGGGGAAAGAGAAAAGGGGAGGTAGACGACGGCGACGGAGGCCATAGCAGCGTCGAGGTGTCGTAGCAGTGGAGGATAGAGAAGAAAGAAGGACTTGGTGGCGGCCATGGCGACGGGATGCTGTAAAGGAAACATCTCACACATGAAATATGCGGGCACGGGGTGGGGAGGATGGAGCTCTTGCCGAGGCCTCACCGGCGACAAGCAGTGTCAAGGGTGACGGCTCGGTGCCAAGGAGGGGAGGAACACGGGGCTGAGGGAAGAAATGGCACCCCCGGGGGTCCGAGGAAGAAGAAGCCCTAGGGCGTTCCAGTGACGTTGGAAGATGGCCGAGTCCTGGATAGGAGTGGTGTGCTTCGGGTCGGGCGAATGGCGGCGGTCCGACGTAGTGGCCGATGGCATTCAAAGGATGGAGGCGAACAAGGGGAAAAGGACTCCCGAAGGGGGGGGGGGTATTTATATGGGCGAGGAGGAACTCAGAGCTAGTTCGGGGGTGGCGCCAATAATAGAGGGGGAGAGGCGGGAGAAAGGGCGCGGCAATTGAGACCGGCGGTCGGGATGCAAGGGGTGGCAATAGTCGGTGTATCGGACGATGGAGCTCAAAGTGCGAGCGTGGGCTCGGGCTCGGGCTCGGGCGACCGTGGTGGTCAAGGTGGGGACAACGATGACGTCGGAGAGCGGAGCCTTTTTGACCAGCTCGGTCCAGGACCGAGGAGGGAAAAGAGGAGAGGGGGAGCGGGAATAGGAGTGGAGAGAGGTGGCGTGGGCGGCCATCCAAGCCCTGGCTGCTTGCAACGCCGGCAGGGTCGGGCGCAGGGCCGGCGTGGCACGAGCGGCCGAGGGGGGTATTTTCCCGAACGACTTGCGGGCGAGAATGGGAACGGATGGAGGAAGACGATGAACAGCAGTTCGGGATCGGACGGCGGAGCAACACGAGCAAGGCACGTGGCGTGGATCGGTGCGGCTCAGTGCGGAGGGCGTGCGCGGGGCACACGTGGCAGGCATTGAGCTCGGGGCGGCGGCTAGCGCGCTATGCGGTGGATTGCTGGGCTGGAATGAGGAAGAGGCGGCCCAGTAGGTACAATGACTTCTTTTATTTTCTCTAAGATTTGTTTGGGGCTTTTTGGGAGGCTTTCAAAAGGATTCTTGAATTCAAAATACATATTTGAATTCAGTAAAATTTCAGGGAGTCAAGGGGGTGAATTCCGACGGATAATTTTGGTATTTAGAGGGGGTTTTTCATTAGGGTTTCTCCGAGGATTTTGTGGGGGATTCAAAGAGAGATTCAAGGAGAGAATTAAATCCGAATTGCAACATTTAATTCGAATTCTTTTTGGGGAATGCTCAAGGGAGTTTTGCGGAAATTTTCCTAGGGCGTTGGATGGAGGCGTGACTTATTTGGGTGGGTATATCTATATATATGTATATACATATATATATTTAGAGAGGCGTATGTATATATATTTACCCACAAATGTTGGTGGAGCTGAGAGGGGGGTTGGTACATGCATACATGTATATATACATGTTTTTATGGGTAGGTGTATACTCAAGGGGATATATATATATATATATATATATATACATGGTGTATATATATATAGTTATATTGGCAGAGAGGGTTCAGGTAGATGATCGACGCTCAAGTTGTATTATCTAATCTTGGAATGTCCTAGGGATTCAAGGAGGAGAGAGAACAAGGAGGTTTACGGAAAGATTCAAAGGAGATGTTTAGGGTTCGGACTCGGATTTTTGGAATGGATATCGAACTAGAGATTTGAAGGAGACGATGGGAGGATGTTGTTGTTAGGGTTTTGGAGTAGAGTTTGATAACGGCGATTCAAATATAGAGATTATTTTGGAACAGAGGATTTTGGGGAGAGGAGGGATTTGTCGAGATCAAGGACGGAGAGACAGATTGAGATCCAAGCATGACATACAACACAGCATTCAAGATCAAAATTTTCACGGGTAGATTTTAGCGAAATATTGTTTAACATCTCGCTGAAAGCGGGGCATTACAGTAACTGAGCCGCAAATCAGTTGTTCAACTAGATCTTGCCATCACCAGATCCATCAAAGCCGATCCAATGGAGACACCACCACTGGCCAAGGTGCCACCAAGCTGACATAAGTTCCCAACAATAGCCATTGCCACACAAAGAAGGTCCTCCAAAGCAATGCCTCCTAGGAGGATGTGACATGAGTCACCACCAGCGCTCGTCCGGGAATTAGATCTAGGTTTTCACCTGACGACTAGTGTGGAGGGATGGGATCCTGTGATGACGCCTCCAAGGAGGAAACAACACCCAAGCGCGTCGCCATCATTGAAGCCGGCAAGGCTTTCGCCATTCCAATATCCTCTCCTCGCACACAACCACCCTGCATCTGACAAGATAATCATCACGGGAACACCAAAAACCTCTCATGTATTAAGTACCAAATCCCTAGACCAGTAGTTTGGCACATTCATAACGTAGCTGGTACCTTTGCTTTCAGCGTTATAATGTCTTACATCACTTAGTCATTACAAAAGGGGTTGCCTGCATAGGGCCCAAATGGACATAGCCAACTGTCTTACGATAAATTAGCAAAAGAGATAAGGTGAGATAGCGGAAGCATAAGCGGCAGTGGCCTTGCGTTTGTTCACAGGCACAAGACTAGCAACTTGGATCCTATGGCGCCCCCTTCAGTTCCTCCTCGTCTGGGTAGTGCTCATACGGATCACTGTCGGGATCTACTTCTAAATGGAGGATTAAGCAATGGTGAGTACTTAGAGTACTCACAAGTCACCACTACAACATGATTGATGCTCATAGGGTTCAAGGGGGCTTAGGGTTATTTGCACAAAGCTAGTTTTCACAAATCATTTCACAAGCCTATGATCCAGCCATTTTATTGAAACACATTCGCCAATATTCAAGTAGTTTATCCATACATGAAGGTTGTGTCAACCTCGCCAAGTTCTAGTTTGTTTGGTTTACCCTCATATCCATTTCTCCAACCATTGCCTACTTTCACTTTCCTTCTTTCCGGGATAGTTTCCATAATCATCCATTTCCATCCTAGTCAAGTCTTAAGATTTAGAGTCTACTCAAGACTAGCACAAGTCCCGGTACTCCTTTAACCGTGAGCACGGCTATTGGAATAGATTGGTTTACTCACACTGCAGCAGATGTACGCTTTACCCGCAATATGTGGCGCACCCAACACATGAGACTTGCCACAACCTAGATTTTTAGATCTTCTAGTATTACGGCACCCGCTCCAAAGGCTATGAGCCCCTATGCACCCTCGGCACTCCATCCCGCCTTACCAATGGTGTGAGGAGTCTTGGACACCGAGGTATCAAGGAGAGGGAAGCAAAGGTTAATTTTATTCGACATGTCAATTAACACCACACTCTATCCTCTTTCTTCCAACACAACACACCATGGTGAATAGAACCGACCATAACTAGGGTGCCGCCCCACTAGAATCATTTAGTCCACTAGGTCTATGCCCACACAAGAAATGTGGTCACACTCTGTTCATTTCCTGCCTGTTTTCTTGACTCGGTCCTTAATTGACTAGGGTCGTCGCTAGCCTTTTTCAGGAACCACCCAAATCAATCCATGCCGCTCTGGTCGAAAATGATTTTCTTCATTAGTTTTGGTTTTCACAAAGGGTTTTGCATGTGTCTCGCAAGTGGTATTTCATGTCTCCACTCACATCAAATGATGATCGCTTCCTACCCAAGACGACCATCCCCATCTCAACCATTATCATAGGTGTACGAAATATCTAATAAGCAAACAGTAAGCACTATCAAATAGTTGACTAGAGATACAAAGTAACATACAACATCAAGCGACATGGAGGTTTAAATGGGACTTGGGTACGCAATTTTAATATAGCATGCAATTTATTTGTAAACAAAACCTTTTCGCAATAGGTACAACATGTTCAAGGAGGAGGGCATGGTGACTTGCCTTGCTTAGCTACGACAATTTCCTCCTCTGTGTCAATGGGTTCGTCATTGCAAACATAACCTAGTCTAGCGAAGCGACTATTCAAACTCGTGCTCTAAACACTAACTAGTAAGAAATAAATACAAAGAAAAATGGGAAAAATACCAAACTAGTGCCATTGGATAGATCTTGATTATAGATGAATTTTGGTGAAAGTTTCAGTTGATTTGGACTTAGTATGAGTGAAATATTAGCTTTTAAAGGTTCAAATTTGATTTAAATCAAATTAATTGCAAAAAGCTACTGTTTGGGCTTTTTACTCATTGTCTGAATTATTTTTCTTAAGAAAATCCTTTTTCTCTCACTATCAGGTGGGGTTGACAGGTGGAGTTCGGGTCATGTGGACACAGTCAATTTGACTGATCAAAGGCCCAGGGCACACATGTTAGTGATATAGAGCACACCTAGGGGGTGAAAAGGGCTTTTTAAACTAGTGGGGTCTATCTGTCAGTGACATATTAAATTAAAGTGGTTTTAAAAAGATTTTACTAATGATTTGGACAAACATGCTAGCCTAATAGGTTAATGATGTTATTAGCTTAATGATGGTCATTAGTTCCTGATTAGCGTTTAAATGATGCGGGCCCATATGTTAGTCTTGGAGGGGAGGGGTTTCGTTCCCCTTCCTTCCTCAGCCGACGCGGAGCGTGAGCCCGCACACTTGGCGCGTGGCGTCGGTGTTCGTGGCAGCTCGGCGGGGGCCTAGACAGGGTCATCGGCGTCGGAGTGCCAACCCTCACCGTCAGCGAGGTTCAGGGCCTCAATTGCCCTAGGTGGTGCGGTGCCTTGGGTTCTCCAGGCAGTGTGCTATGGTGTGGGAGAGGGGGGGGGGGGGCGGCGCGGCAATTGCAGTGACAAGATGGCGCAATCGGGTGGGACTCCGCCGGAGAAGGAACTAGAGGGAGGGAGGAGGTAGCTGGCGAGGGTGCTCCCCATGCGGCAGCCGAGAAGCAGAACAATCCGATTTGTGGTCAAGGCAGCGGTGGAATAAGGCACGGGAGGCGAGGTATGACTTGGGGAAGGACAATGCCGAACTCGCAGTTCGTCCAGGTGGTGGCATCGGGGTCGTCTCCTCCTTGCTCCGGTGGGGAAGCTCCATGGGCAGGTCGCCTCCTCCTTGCTCCGATTCGAGGAGGCACGGTGACGGCTCGGTGTGGGGTGGCGGTGCTCCGACGGCCGAGGCAACTGCGGCGAGAGGTGTGGTGGCCGAGATGGGGAAGAGTTCGAGGAGGATGTGGGGTGGCGCTGCTGGGTCATCCTTTTATAGGAGCTGTGGCGGGGCCGTTGGGCATGGTAGAGGGCGGCAGTGCGAGGACGGCATAGGTGTTTAGGTTGGCAGAGGAAGGATGGGTTGGTGGTGATGGTAGGCAGCACATAGGGTTGGGGAGGAAGTTGACTTCCCTCGGTCCGTGGTGAGCTCCATGGCAAGGGCGGGCTTCCGATCGGCAGTCTGAGGGAGGTGGCGGCGTGGGCGAATGGCGGGACAATGGGGGTTGATGCGCGCGGCTTGGTGTGCTCCTTCACCAGAAATGAGCGGCGCGCGTGCTGCTGGGGAGACGAGATGGGGCGAGGCCGGTGAGTACGATGGCTATCATCATTGGTGTGGCCTCGGGAGTGGGTGGCGGGGTAGGCTGATGCGGGAGAATGACAGAATGGGAACCAGATCCTCTAACATACTCTGCTCTATGTAAGAGGGACGTCCAAAGCTGCTGCGCCGTTCCTGCAACATCCGATGGCCATCCAACAAACAAAGCAAATAGCCTGTTCCATCCATCGGCCCATGTCCTGTTCGGCCCACTCGCACACAGGCTGGCGAGGAAAACTAGTGGGAGATTTGTGGACGGCGCGGGAAAAAGCAATTCATCCAGTGAGTTTGGCGGGGAGGCGATCTAAGACGGCGACGAATTTTTGCACTTCCTTGTGTAAGTCCCATGGATTAACTCTGTTTTGTGGTCTCATGAATGGATCTTTGAATTTGATTGATCTCCCTTCGTTAGATTGTCCTGAGCTTTGTTCAAGCCTCTCTTTTCTCCCAAGAAAGAAGCAGCTCACTGAAGATGTAGGTTAGGTCTGCAATTAAAATGGAATCAAATGATCAGGAATGGAAGGAAATAGGTGTGTAACTCATCTCATGGTTGTTCTTTTCTGAAATTTTTTGTGGCATGTAATTGCTTATTGTGGCATGATTTTTTAATTTTCTGGTCTGTGACCTCATGACTGCTCTTTTTATGAATATGCACAAGGTCTTGATGTCTAGTTTAGTACCTCATACTTTATTGTCTTTTTTTTTACAGAGAGATCTTGATGCCTGGTTTAGTACCTCATGTTGGCATGGAATTTAGAACTTCGGATGAGGCTTGGGCATTTTGGCTTAGCTATGGTGGGCAGAAAGGCTTTGAGGTTAGGAAAAGGTATACAAACAAAAGATCTTCTGATGGCAAGATTACATCATGTAAATTTGTTTGTGCAAATGAGGGTCATCGATTGCCAGACAAAAGGGATTATTTAACAAAGTGCCCTCGAGCTGAAACTAGAACCGATTGTCAAGTCCACATGAATCTTAAAATTGTCCGAAAGAAGGAAACTTTGATAGTGTCTGACTTAGTTTTGGAACACAATCATGCACTACACCTGCCAGCAACCTTGCACCTAATGGCGTCACAAAGGAAAATTTCAGATTTACAAGTTTTTGAAATTGAAACAGCAGATGATGCGGGAATTGGACCGAAAGCTGCACATGAGTTGGCTAGTCGTCAAGTTGGTGGTCCACTCAATCTTAGCTACACCATCGTGATCACAAGAATTATTTGCGGACCAAGCGCCAACGAGAGATAGCATATGGCGAAGCAGGTAGCATGCTCAAGTATTTTCATGACAAAATTGCCGAGAACCCATCATTCCAATATGCACTGCAAATGGATTGTGAAGAACAGATAACAAACATATTCTGGGCTGATGCTAAAATGATCATGGACTATGCACATTTTGGTGATGTCGTTAGTTTTGACACTACTTTTGGAACAAACAAGGAGAGTAGGCCTTTTGGTGTATTCGTCGGATTCAATCACTTTAGAGAAACTGTTGTTTTTGGGGCTGCTCTCATGTATGATGAAACATTTGAATCTTTCAAGTGGCTATTTGAGACCTTTCTAAAATCTCATAATGGACAGCAACCTAAAACATTCTATACAGATCAAGATGCTGCAATGGGGAAGACAGTTTCTCAAGTGTTTACAGAAGCATGGCATGGATTATGCACCTTTCACATCATGCAAAATGCAATCAAACATCTACATGAAGAGAATAATGAAGATGAGAATGAAGAGAATAGAAAGGAGAACAGTCAAGAGAAGAAAAAAGAGAAGAAAAGAAAGAAGAAAGAGGAGGAGAAAAAGGAGGAGAATGAGGAAACAAGTATTCTATCAGATTTTAGTGCATGCATGTTTGAGTATGAAGACATTGCAGAATTTGAACAAAAATTTAACCTCATGAGGCAAAAGGTGAGCAAGCAAACTTGGTTAGACAGTATTTACAAGTTGAAAGAAAAATGGGCTGAATGCTATATGAAGGATGTCTTCACATTAGAAATGAGAAGTACACAATTGAGTGAGAGTCTGAACAATGACTTGAAAATCCATTTCAAATCGGATTTTGATATCATCTGGTTCTTTAAACATTTTGAAAGGGTTGTGCAAGGGAAAAGGAATAATGAACTAAATTCAGAATATGATTCAAGGAAAAAAATGCCTAAAATATGTATGATGAGGCCGTCACCTATGTTGTTGCAGGCTAGCAAGCTGTACACACCTATTATATTTAAAGCTTTTCAAGGTGAATATGAAAGATCCTTGGTAGCTTGCATCAAATCACTGGATGTTAGCAATGAATATCTAGTAGGAGATTTTACATATGAGGAGGAATATAAAGTTGTCGGTGATCCTTTGAAGGAAATGGTTGTCTGCAGTTGCAAGCAGTTTGATAGAATTGGGATATTGTGTAGCCATGCTCTTAAGGTTCTTGATTTGATGAATATCAAGTCACTACCACCACAATACGTGTTAAAGCGTTGGACACGGGAAGCACGGACTATAACTGTACAAGACAACCAAGAGAGGAACATAATTGAAAATCCTAAGATGGATGCTATGCTTCGGTTCAAATATATGTCCCACAAATTTCTCAATTTGGCACATCAAGCAGCTAACTCTCCTGAGTGTACAATGTTAGTGGACAGCACACTTGACATCCTTGGTAAGCAAATTGCAGAAAAGGTCAATACAAGTACAAGCACTTTTTAGGATTCATGTACAATTTCCACAAATACTAGTCCACCAAATGGCTTGTTGATTAATACTAGCCTAAAGAAAAAGGATGCCTAAACAAAAAGTTCAAAACGAAAAAGAACCTGGCTCGATAAGAAGCACAAGGCTAGAAAAAGGAGAGAAAACAAAGCTACATCTCAGTTTGGCGAAGCAGGTAATAATGATGTTGTACATGGACAAGAGACAGTTAGTGGTGGAGCACAAGCACAAGAGGGATTATGTCCATTGTTTCCTGAACCCTCTAATTCAAGTGGTGCACAAGCACAAGCACAAGGTGCATTCTGTCCATTTTTTTCTGAAGCTTCCAATTCAGGTGGTACACAAGCACATGCACAAGTTAGCTTCACTCAAATGTTGACGGTAATATGCTCATATAGCTACTTTAAAGATCTTGAGATAATATTTCTTTTTTTAAAAGAACTTACTTCTTCATTTAACTTACAGGGACCAATGACCAATGACCTTCTGTCTAGATTCTGGTGATGTTGTTATGAAGAGCTGTTAGTATTTTGAAGTATGAGAACTGTATGCAACATAAGGGATGCTCCTAGGTTTCTTTTGCCACAAATCAGTTATCTGGTGCTAGATGATATGCTCCCAGGTGGACAAATTTGGCTTTCTGTAGCCATTTTGCAAGTATCATGAAAGCAAAAACTCTATTTCTGTACATATAATTTAGCTTTTGTTTTGCTATGTTGCAAATGAGCATTCTAGTAGAATTGGTACATATTCTGCCCTTCAGAGTTCTCAAATCGAAACAATCATCACAACAACACTGAAGTATCAAATTCATAATAATTATACTCACATTAGAATTGGCAAGCATTATTCAATCATCGCAAACAAAGTTGAGCCCCAATCTCAACTCACATTAGTTACACAATGACAATTCAACACTACTACTTGTCTACTACTAGTCTGAACTTTGGAGTTCGGCTTCTCAAGGTGCTGTTACTGCTAGTCTGAACTCTGAACTTTGGATTTGTAGGCATTATCCAAAAGCCAATGTCCACTAGCCATCGTCCTGCAGGGTTGTGGGCTTTGCAGCACCAATTAGCAACCTCATCCTCGTGGCCCGTCGAAGCATGAACCATGAAGCCGCCGTCGTTGATGCAAAGGGTTGACCTTGACAAGGGGACAGCTGCGCTGCATGCGGCGGACAGCGTGGGGACGAGCCGATAGGAAGGCGGAGGATGAGGGCGGTGGAGGAGAGCACCTTCCCGAAGACCTGCTTGCCTGCTCCAGTGCCGAGGGAGGCCATGAGCAGCAGCGCAGCCGGCCGGCGGCTATCTTCACGGGCGCTACGACGGAGGCGAGTGTGACTGGAGGCTGGGGCGTTCCTTCTCCCACTTGTGTTTTGTGATTCCTGAACGTGGGCCGCATCAAGTATATGGGTGTTAACGCCAAAATTTGGTAAGGCCCTGTGTCAGATTCGGTCAAAGGGGAAATTGCAGTCAACTGGCGGAAATTGATCTAGAAGAGACCGATTTCGGGAGGGAGCCGTGAAGACCGCTATTTGGCAGTTGTTTACTGTACCTATTAATTAGGCAAGTGTTTATCTTTAGAAAACCTGACCTCGTGTCCGGTCAGGATTTGTTAGCGTTTTCTGTTATAATTAGGAAATCATGTGCCATGTCCAATAAGGACTCGTGTAACTCGGGGTATAAATACGTACGCCCGGGGACCTTGTAAATTATCACTCGATCAATACAATTTCAGCGCATCGCCACCCTTCCGACGGGATCTTGCTTCTTGAGCCGGGCTGCATCGGTTAGGTCCGACCTCCTGCGAGAGGGTAAGTCTCGTCACCTCGGCTACCTATCGGCTAGGACTTCCTCGGTTGGGTCCGATATTCTAGTCGGTTTATGGTAGTCGGCTTACCACGATATATTTACTTTATCTATGGCTGCATCAGTTCAATTTGATCTCATAGATTGATTAGGTATATCACATCACGTGTGCATAGATCGTATCGGCTTACTGAGAGCGATTTATCATCAGTTTGTGCTGCATCGGTTAGGTCCGACCTACTAAACTGCTAGCGATAAATCAGTCCTGCTAGGTCGATGCTTTATGTGCAAGCATCTTATCGGGGTGCATAGCCGGTAAGTTATCATGTTTTAGCATCACGATCGCATCAGATCCATCAGCTTATCGAGACTTCGTTATTATTATCAATCTGTGCTGCAACGGTTAGGTCCGATCTACTAGACTAAATAATAACATTATTCTTAATAAGCCGATGGGTTTTATGCGATGTTGTTATCGGAGTGCTTAGCCGATAAGTTATCCCTTATTAAATACAGCCGATTATACTGCTTGCCTTGTGCATTCTTGCCTGCATTACTATTACGATCGGCTAGGGGCTAGCCGATTGGTTTATTCTGCCGATCTGAATGCGAGCACCAGGAGGTTCCCGGGCACGACCTCAGCTAAGTCCCCGGGCATGACCTTAGGTAAGGACCCGGGCACGAGCATAGGTAAGAACCCGGGCATGGGCACGAACAGCGGATGAAGATCCCGGGAGCCGATGTGAGCAAGGGGCCCAGGCATGGGTGCGGGCAGTATCTTCACAGCAATACCAGTAATTTTAAACTATAATCAGCTGGAGTTTATTTGATCTATTTACTTATACATTCTGCCTGTTTATTTTACCAAGTTTATAGCCGATTTTTGAGCATCCCTTCGATGATCGGCTAGCGCAATACTTGTTTATTATTATGCTATTGCTCTTGCCGTCATCGGCTTTTAGCCAATGTATAAGTGCTACAGTGCGTATCGGCCATCGGCCGATGAGATGAGTCCAAGCCGGCTTCCAGCCGATTGGCTCACGAATTTGACATCTTCTCTCCTTGTCAATTGCAGGGTCAAATTGACTGGCACGCCTATGAACCTCAAGATTTTAGGACCTCCACTGGAGTGAAGCAAATCTCCCAGGCCTTCGCATGTCTCCCAGACGCCGGACGGCCCCCGGCAGGTTTTGGCGTCAACACGTTTTTGGCACGCCTGGTGGGACGCGAAGTTTCAACGCAAAGTTTCAACGTGAAGTTTTCAACAATCAGATTGGCAACATGGCCAAGAAAGAAGTCAAAACAGACAACATAATTCTGGTCAGCTTGGAAGATTTAACAGAAGAACAAAAACAGCAAATTGAGAAAACTATGGCCAACTTTCAGAAGCTGTGCTTAGAGTCCTTCAGCATGACAAGGCAAGGGCCGATTCAAAAATCCCAGTTTTCGAAGCCAGTATTGGTTGGAGAATCGAGCCGTACACCACCTGAGAGTCCACCGGTAAAACCCTTACAAGAGATGGTGAATGAAGCAGTTCATCACGCGCTCATTAATCAGTCCGGAATTCTGGTGAACACACTTCATAATCTTATAAAGAAGACGGTCGATGGATCAATTATTCAAGAGCCTGCTCGGGGTCCTGTTTACCTCCCACCGAAGGTTGAACCGACTCAGATTGCTTACAACATCAGCAGAGATATACCAGAAAACATGTTTACACAGAACCAGGCTGGGGGGCAACAGGATATTCCTGCTGGGTACCATCGGTCTTCTTACTATGGAGGATATCAGCAAAATTACCCAGGAGGCGGGGCCGATCCAGGTACTTACCAGAGGGAATATAATAGACAGAATCGGCAACAAACTCCACCCGTGCAGTATCAACAAGACAACCTGAGGGAAGAAGATCTATCAACTAAGGTTGCTAAAATAGTGAGGGAGCAGTTCGGGATCAAGCCCAAGGAACAAACATTCATGTATCGGCATCCATATCCTGAGTGGTTCGACAGGGTTCCATTACCGCACCGATACAGGGTCCCGGATTTTTCTAAGTTCTCAGGGCAGGACAACACGTCTACAGTGGAACATGTCAGCCGATTCCTGGCACAGTGCGGGGAGGCATCGGCTGAAGAGGCTCTGAGGGTCAGGTTTTTCCCCTTATCACTATCGGGATCGGCTTTTACGTGGTTTTCTTCATTACCACCGAATTCCGTTCAGGGGTGGGCTGATCTAGAAAAACAATTTCACAAATATTTCTTTGCTGGAATTCATGAGTTGAGACTGTTAGATTTGACATCGGTTAAGCAACGACCAGATGAAACAGTACCAGAATATGTTTAGCGATTTTGGGATATCAGAAACCAATGTTATAGTTTAAACCTGAGCGATGGGCATCTAGCCGATCTGGCTTTCCAGGGTCTCTTGGCGCTGATTAAGGAGAGATTTTCTTCGCACGAGTTCGAGTCCCTGGCGCACCTGGTACAGAAGGTATCGGCTCATGAAAGCCGATTTCAAGAGGCAAAAAGGGATAAGTACCAGAGAAGGGTTGCTCAAGTACAGGTCTATTCATCGGATTCAGACGATGAGGAATCCGATGCTGAAGTTGGATTGGCGGAGTGGGCCAGGAACAAGAAATCAGTATCATGCCCATGGGTCAAGGATATCGGCAAGGAGGAGCGATATGATTTCGATATTAGTAAAGCCGATAAAATCTTTGACTTGCTGTTACAAGAGAAGCAGATACAACTGCCGCCGAATCGCGTGATTCCATCAGCCGAAGAACTAAAGAAGAAAAGATATTGCAAGTGGCACAATACTATATCGCATCATACTAATGAGTGCAAGGTTTTTCGGCAACAAATTCAGTCGGCTGTCGAACAAGGCAGAATCAAATTCAAAGACAAGAAGCCGATGAAGATCGATGGGCACCCGTTTCCCGTAAATATGGTCTATGCGGGATCATCGTCAAGAGATCAGGCTGATGGAGCGAGACGTCAAAGGTATAAATCAAGGATTACTTCATCGGACATGATAAAAAAATATTCAAGATATGAGGAACAGAGGGATGAGCTAGAAAGATATAATCCGCATTGGGACTGCCCGTTCTTCCGGTTCTGCTGGGATCAAGGGATGAGACTACCATCAGTTGAAAATTGCCCCGAGTGCAGCAGTACAGGGAATCGACATGATCGCCAGCAGGGGTTTTCGCAGGATCGGTCGCTTGGAAAAAGAGCATCGGTTCATAGCCGATTAGGGCCGATCCATGAAGAGTTCTTTGAAGAGGATGAAGAGGAATTACGTGAGAAACAAGTCCAGAATCCTCAATGGTGCCCTAGTGGGATATTCACGAAAAATCAGAAGAGCAGGGCCCAGCGTCTATGACACCGAGAGCAACAGGAAGAACAGAGTCAAGATCAGGGAGAGGCCGATCATCGTCACAAGAAAACTAAACAGGTTTGGCGCGTGAAGAGAAAAGACGATGAACCTGATCAATCGGCCCCAGCAAATATGGTGTTCTTTTTACCTCGGGAATACAAAGCACTTTCATCAGATGAAGAAGGCGATGAGGAGATTTTTGCTCAACTGACGTTGCAACCCGATCAGGCTATATTTGATAAGCCTGAAGAG
The DNA here is from genome assembly GCA_003991445.1 of Oryza meyeriana var. granulata. Classification (NCBI taxonomy): domain Eukaryota; kingdom Viridiplantae; phylum Streptophyta; class Magnoliopsida; order Poales; family Poaceae; genus Oryza; species Oryza meyeriana. The sequence continues at coordinate 115,374 of RYFJ01002895.1, forward strand.
TCAGAGCATCGGCACCTAAAACCGTTATATATCAAGGGCTATGTGAATGGGAAGCCGATGACAAAGATGCTGGTTGATGGGGGAGCAGCAGTCAATCTCATGCCTCATGCCACATTCCAGAAATTGGGGAAGACTGCCGAAGATCTGATCAAGACAAATATGGTGCTAAAAGACTTCGGTGGGAATTCATCAGAAGCGAAAGGCGTATTGAACGTGGAGTTGACCGTGGGGAATAAGACATTACCCACCACGTTTTTCATCATCGACGGAAAGGGGTCGTACAGTTTGCTTCTCGGCAGGGACTGGATTCACGCGAACTGTTGCGTGCCTTTGACAATGCATCAATGTTTGATACAGTGGCAGGGAGATCAAATCGAAGTGGTCTTGGCAGATCGGTCGACCAACATTGCAATGACCGATCTACCAGTCTGGGAAGCCGATGGTGTTGACTGCCTATCCGGAAAAATATGGGAAGGAGATTACCTTAAGGTCACTAGCCAGGGGATACAGCCGATTCAGCAAGTCGGCTCTGAATTGTTACTCTGATGGGCTCCATTGAAGACTTTGAGGGGAAACTGGGGCAAGGATTTACGTCGGCTGATGAGTTGGAGGAAATTGACATAGGACCAGGAGATAAGCCAAGGCCGACGTACGTAAGCAAAAAATTAAGTCCTGAACTTCGAGAAGAATTGATAGCACTGTTGAAGGAGTATCGGGATTGTTTCGCCTGGGAGTACCATGAGATGCTAGGATTAAGCCAGTCAATTGTTGAACATCGGCTGCCCATTAAACCAGGATATCGGCCATTCAAGCAGGCTCCAAGGAGATTCAAGGCAGAGTTATATGAGCCGATCAAAGCAGAGATCACAAGGTTGTATGATGCCAAGTTTATAAGGCCATGCCGATATGCTGAGTGGGTTTCTAATATTGTCCCGGTGGAAAAGAAAAATGGAAAATTGAGAATATGTATTGATTTCCGGGATCTAAATAAAGCTACCCCCAAGGATGAATACCCAATGCCGATAGCGGATTTATTGGTAGATGTAGCCTCAGGCCACAAAATTATCAGCTTCATGGACGGCAATGCAGGATACAATCAGATTTTTATGGCTGAAGAAGATATACATAAGACTGCGTTTCGGTGTCCTGAAGCTATCGGCTTGTACGAGTGGGTAGTAATGACTTTTGGATTGAAAAGTGCCGGTGCGACTTATCAGAGAGCGATGAATTATATATTTCATGATCTCATCGGCTTGTTGATAGAGATTTACATTGATGATGTGGTGGTTAAGTCTAAAAGTGAGGAAAGCCATATAGCTGATCTGCGAAAAGTGCTGGAGAGGGCCAAGAAATATGGGTTAAGGATGAATCCTAATAAATGCGCTTTTGGTGTATCGGCTGGGCAATTTTTGGGTTTTATGGTTCATGAGCGAGGAATTGAAGTTAGTCAGCGAAGCATCAGAGCCATCAAGACTACGGAGCCACCAAGCAATAAGACAGAGCTGCAATCATTGATCAGCAAGATTAATTTTGTAAGAAGATTTATATCGAATTTGTCAGGGAGGATTGAGTCTTTTACTCCATTATTGAAGTTGAAAGCCGATCAAGAGTTTGTGTGGGGGGTAGCACAGCAGAAGGTGTTCGACGAGATCAAAAACTATCTGAGTTCCCCACCTATTTTAATTCCGCCATAGAGAGGAGTGCCGTTCAGGTTGTACTTATCAGCCGATGAGAAGTCCATCGGGTCTGTTTTGATACAGGGGTTTGAAGGAAAAGAGCGAGTTGTGTTTTATCTGAGCAGAAGGCTTTTGGATGCTGAAACAAGATATCCTGCGGTGGAGAAGTTATGCCTGTGTTTATATTTCTCATGTACAAAGTTAAGGCATTATATCCTATCGGCTGAGTGTACAGTAGTTTGCCAGGCCGATGTGGTCAAATATATGTTGTCGGCTCCAGTCTTGAAAGGGCGAGTTGGTAAATGGATTTTTTGCTGACGGAGTTTCGACTTCAAGATATGAAATCGGCTAAAGCAATCAAGGGACAAAGCAGTGCCCGATTTCATTGTACAACATAGAGGGTCTCATGAAGATTATGTGGAGCCGAATTCCCATGGACTTTGTTTTTCTTATGGATCGGTTTTGCAGCATTGGATATGGTATCGGCTAGTTATCATATCACCTCGGGGCAAGTTTTGAGTTTGCTTTTACAATTAAGCCCGCGCCCTATCGGAGAACTAACCGCATCAGCGCAGAATACCTATCACCACCGAGGCGGGCTCTTTCAAAAGGACTTCAACAAAAAACCTCTTAAAGGACGAACGAATCGGCCGCGCCCGGATGCATACCCCGAGATTAATTGCGATTCTTTTAATGTGGTCAACGCATTTTGTCGGAAATAGAGTCAGAATGATGTTTGAGTCATATATTGGAGGTACGGGATTTTTAAAAGATTTCAAGATGTATCAATAGATCATGATTTCCCAGTCAGCAGAATTAGGCAATGATCTGCGGCAATTGCTCGGTATCGGCGAATAGGCATTAGATGAGATACCGTATTGAATTTCAGAAAGGGCGATTGACTGGGAAAAAGATAGTATGATCTTGAAAAATCCGCACAATCGGTTTCCAAAATGCGTATAGAAGCTACTAAAGTCTGCGCTTGATGGAACTTTTTAATCGGACTTTGAGAGATTTCTGCTTTAGGGCCTGAAATTGGAAGAAGCCAAATTCTTATGACGAGTGCATACGCGGTGGACTCATCAATCGCTCATAAGATGAAGGTTGCTGAGAATGGAGTAGGATATTTTTTGCCACCAATATAAAATTGTTCCAGATACTATAAAGGATGTCCAAGATTTCAAAAATTTGAAAATGTACCGAGCACCAGCGTCGGTATGAATCCTATCATAAATGTGTCCTTCAATGATGGGAATTACATGATCGCCAAGTTTTTGCCTCATCAATTAAGACAAATTTCATATTGGGCGCAAACAATTATTTACCAAATGCTGTAGGGCGATTCTTGAAGAAATTACGCCACAGAGCGAGTCGAGTTGGAAGAGCTATATTTATCGGTTGAATTCTCAGACGAAACACTGATCAAGGTTCTTCCTTCTATCTGAGAGTTCGAAATTGTGCCAGTATGGATCAAGCTATTAAAAATTATCGTATTATGCTCCGCCAAGGACAAGAGAAGTTCTAACAAAGATTTCATCAGTATTAAGCGGAAAATTTAGTGACAGCCCGCATATACTAATTAAGCCGAATCACATGGTATCGGCATGTCATAGAATCTAACGTTTCCACCGTTTTGCAAGTATAATACATGAGGCAGTTTCGCAGTTACCGAGGAGATATAACACCTCTAGAATTTCTTTGCTAATAGGAGGCCGATATTTTATAACTTAATACAGAGAACGCATAGAAATTGGCTCAAATGTAAAGGCGTGGACAAATCAAAAAATTAATGCTTAAGGGCAGCTCGCAATCTACAACAAAAAAGGTGCGGGAATAATCGTATTCCAAGGAGATCTTGTAGTGAACTCTCTCTTT
>RYFJ01002896.1:0-57377 GCA_003991445.1 Oryza meyeriana var. granulata
GGGGGAGAGAGATCCTTAAACAGAATCTCGTCCCGAGATTCGAGAGATCAGGTGAAAGAGGTGCAGGTGAGCAGATTTCAATTCACCTTACGTTCCATGTTGCTCTTTCTCCGAGTGGTTACTTCTATTGTACTTTGTAAAACTTATCATGCGATCCGAGTATTCCTTTCCCTGGTTCTTAGGATCTGAATAGCGCTTCTCAACTAGGGTTCGATCTTTCTCGAACTCGATATGTTCTGCAATCAGCTTCTTCGGCTGGTACTCGTTAAACATTTCTTTAAGCTGAGACACATGTGAAGACATCGTATACCGTAAGGTGGGAGGCAACTCTAGTTGACAAGCACTTCCCCTTCCGTCCCAGGTATCTTGTAAGGTCCCAACTAAACATTGGTTGCCAACTTTCCGTTTGGTCTGAATCGTGTACTCCCGGAGTGGGTGACTCGTAAATACACGTAGTCGCCTTCCTCAAACTAATATCTCTTCTGTGTTATCCGCATACTGCTTCTGACGTAAGCTGAGCTACTCACAAGTCTTCTATATGGATCTTCACGTTCTCTGCCTCTCAGGATATCCGTTCCGTATACCGACGTTCCCTCGTCTGTATCCCACAGTAAGGGCGTGCGGCACTTCCGTTCCATACATAGCCGTCGAACAGGCCATCTTCAACTTGCTTGGTAAAACTTTGTTGAGGAGAACTCAAGCATATGGGAGGTTCTTGTCCCAACTCCCACTGAAGTCTATGGCACAAGCCCTCAACATGTCTTCTAAGATCTGGTTAACCCGCTCGGTCTGACCATCCGTCTGTGGGTGGTAAGCGGTACTGAAGTTTAACCGTGTACTCATCTCTTCTTAGAGTCTCTGCCAAAACTTAGAGGTAAACTGACTTTACTCGCATCCAACACGATCTTGCGTGGCACACCGTGCAAACACACAATTCGAGCTATGTATAACTCTGCCAATTTGCTACCGGAGTAAGTTGTCTTGACTGGTAGGAAGTGGGCTACCTTTGTAAGTCTGTCCACCACGACCCATATAGAATTAAATCCTGACACAGTCCTTGGCAAACTGGTGATAAAGTCCATCCCTACTTCTTCTCACTTCCATTCAGGAACCTTAAGGGGTTGTAATAATCCTGCTGGCCTCTGATGTTCAGCCTTTACATGCTGACATACATCACAAACAGCCACATACTCAGCTATTTTCCTTCGCATGCTGGACCACCAAAACTTCTCCTTAATATCTTGATACATCTTGGTGCTACCAGGATGGATGGAGTACTGTGTTCCATGGGCTTCATCCAAGATCAGCTTTTTTAGTTCCTCCTTGTCTGGTACACAGATTTGCTCTCCAAACCACATGGTACCTTGTTCATCTTCCAAGAATCCAGTAGCTTTCACCTTCTTCATATTCTTCTTGATCTCCAAAATATCTGGATCATCTTTCTACACTTCACGGACCTGATCTACCAAGATAGGTTGTGCTTCCAAGGCTGCCACAAATCCTTGACTGATTATACCCAGATTTAATCGTTCAAAATCTTCACACAATTCCAAAGATAACCACTGGCCTTCCATGGCGTTGCAGTAACTTTTCCGACTAAGGGCATCAGCCACCACGTTGGCTTTCCTAGGATGATAATGGATTCTGATGTCGTAGTCCTTGATCAGCTCTAACCATCTTTGTTGTCTATGGTTCAGATCTGGCTGAGTAAAAATATACCTCAAACTTTTGTGGTCTGTATATACTTTGCTGCGGTTGCCGATGAGATAGTGTCTCCAAATCTTCAGGGCATGCACTACAACTGCCAACTCCAGATCATGAGTAGGGTAATTATTCTCATGAGGCCGTAGCTGCCATGAGGCATATGCCACAACCTTTCCTTCTTGCATCAGCACACATCTCGAACCTTGCAGAGAGGCATCACAGCTTGGAATCCTTTCTTGGGATCTGGCATGATCAACACAGGTACGGTTACAAGTTTCTTCTTCAACTCTTGAAAACTCCGTTCACACTCTAGTGTCCATGAAAATTTCACATCCTTCTGGAGTAAATGGGTCATAGGCTTCGCAATTCTGGAAAAGTTCTCTATGAATCGACGGTAATATCCCGCCAATCCTAAGAAACTCCGAATCTCCACGGCTGCTTCTACTTGGTCACTGACTCCACATTGGTTAGGTCCACCACAATTCCTCCAGCAATGACAACATGCCCAAGAAACTTCACTTCCGGAAGCCAAAACTCACACTTACTAAACTTGGCATACAACTGATGTTGCCGAAGGGTCTCCAAAACGATGCGCATGTGCTGCTCATGTTCTTCCTTAGTCTTGGAATAAACGAGGATATCATCGATGAAAACCACCACAAACTTATCCAAGTATTCCATGAACACTTTATTCATTAAGTTCATGAAGAATGCAGGGGTGTTAGTCAACCCGAAAGACATAACTGTGCACTCATATAACCCATAACGAGTGGTAAAAGCAGTTTTGGAAATATCTTCCTCCCGAATCCTTAACAGATGATAACCCGAGCGAAGATCTATTTTAGAGAATATTGTGGCTCCTTCTAACTGATCAAACAGATCATCAATCCAAGGTAGTGGGTACTTATTCTTGATAGTGACTTCATTGAGTACGTGATAATCAACGCACATCCGTTGAGTTCCATCTTTCTTTTCCACAAAAATGACTAGCGCTCCCCAAGGCGACGTGCTAGGTCTAATGTATCCCTTAGCGAGCAACTCTTCAACTTGCTTCTTCACTTCTGCCAACTCGTTAGATCGCATCCTATATGGTCTCTTGTGGATAGGGGTTGTGCCTGAGCCTAGGTCTATTCTAAACTCAATATCTCTCTTAGGTGGCATTCCAGCTAGGTCATCAAGAAAGACATCTGGATAGTCTCGAACTACAGGGATTTCGGTTAAGATTGTCTGGTTCAAAGAGGTTGGAGAAGATGAGGTAGTGAGGACACGAAAGATCACTTTCTTCCCCAGGCTAGAAGTTAAGGTCACAATCCTGGTGGCACAATCAATAACCCCCTTGTGCCGGGTTAACCAATCCATCCCTAAGATGACATCGATATCTCTGGATTCTATCAAGAACAGATCGGTGAGAAAAGGGGTGCCCATAATTTCTATAGTCACAGAAGGACTGCTCTGGGTTGTAGGTGTCTGATGGCCAAGTGTATTTATTAGGATAGGTGTTCTCAACTTCCAGATGGGTATCCCATGTTCATTAGCAAACCCCACTGACAAGAAAGAATGGGTAGCACCAGAATCAAACAGTACTGTAGCAGGAACTGAGTTAACAGGGAACATACCCAAAATGACGTCTGGTGCAGCTTGAGCTTCCTCTGTAGTGACATGGTTCACACGAGCTTTGACCATGCTCGTGGTATTCTGTTCTGGTGCGGCTTGCCTAGTGCATTTGGGCTTAGGGAACTGATTGGAAAAGTGCCCCGGGTATCTATAGTTGAAACAGATCAATGGCTTCCCCCCAACTTCCTTCTTGACGGGCTGGTTGGTTGCTGGGGCCATGACTGGCCGAGGGGGAGGATGGTTTGCTCCAGCGTTGCCGCCAGTGGTGTTTGGGTAGAACTAGCGCTGCGGGCGAGGTGCCGATGAAGATCCATCTTGCTGGGTCTGGGACGGTCCCGCAACACGCAGCCTCTAACTAGGGGATTGCTGTGCCCAAAAACTTGCCATCCTACACTTCCTTTACTCCATTTGATTATGTTTGTCTTCCTAGCGAATAGCCTTGTCCACAGTTCTGGAAATCTGAGTAGTCACCGGAGAGTAGTTAAACTGAGAGTTCATCATTTAATCCATCCAGAAACTTCTCTTGTCTGTCGGCGTCTGTGCTAACATCCTCCAATGCATAGCGGGCAAGATGGTTGAATTCATAGAGAAACGCAGTCACCGACCGGTTTCCTTGCTTTAGTGCCCGAAACTCACGCTTCTTTAGTGCCACTACTCCAACAGGGATATGCGTCTTCTTAAAAGCGGCGGCGAACTCAGCCCAAGTGATAGACTGTCCATCAACTCGGTTAGCTCTGAAATGATCCCACCATTCCGACGCAGGACCATGCAGCTGGTGTGAAGCGAAAGAGACCTTCTCCAGGTCTGTGCATTGTAAGAGGTCCAATTTCTTCTCAACAGTGTGCAACCAATCCCCAGCTTCCACAGGATTAGTTCTGCTAGAGAAAGTGGGAGACCTCACTCACAAAAACTCTGCGAGCTTGTTCTGCGTTGGAGGGGGAGGCGCCTGCTGTTGTGCCTGATTCTGTTGGTTTTGCATCTGTTGAAACATCATGTTCATCAACTGCATTTGGTTTGCCAAGACCTGGGCAATAGTAAGATTGTCATCCTGATGTGGCGGTCCATTGGGTGCACCCCCGCGATTGTTATTCCCAACATTACCATCCTGGTTGCTTCCGTTACGTGTGTTTACCATCTGCAGAGCAAAGATGAGAAGAAGGGAAAGAGCCCTTGAGATGGATTTCGTGTTAAACTTAAAACTTTCACTTTTATTGCTCTGAACTGAGTGATTAATATTTATGTAGCTTACTATCACACCATCAAGCAACTGCTAACTTAAACAGTTACATCACCACCCTCTGACATAAACTGCTGACTAAACCCCCCCCCCCCCACACACAAGCATTTCCTAAGCACACAACTGCTAACACAACGATCTAAGGTAACTCACGCTATGGTGCTACTAAGGGCTTCTCAACAGGGCAAAGGACTTCTTCTAGCATCCGAGTTGTGTTCCGATTCCTCTTCATCTTCTTGGTTATCACCCCACTCTACTTCAGAGTGAGTGCGAGCTTTACTGTCTTCTGACCCTTCTAAACATGTGCTGGCTTCTGACTCCTCCGAGTCCTCTTCTACATCACCAGCATAAGCCACTGGTGGAACTACTCGAAGTGGGACCTGGTCGTTTAGTAAACGGGTCCTTGGTGCTAGCTGAATCCGAGGTGGAAGACAAACCCTCTTCCTTGTGGTGGTGTGGATCTTGGCTACTTCAGGAGGTACTTCTCCTTTGGCCAGGGCTAACTCTTACTTCAACTGGTCTACTTGGTTCTACAGTCTACAAATCTTGGTGCGGTTCTCATTCTCCCGTTCATGAACTGCGATTACCACATCAGCCCGAGCATTGTCCATGGCACTCAACATCCTTACAAGTCGTTGAGTAGTTGCACTGTTTTCTACTCCTAGGTTCTGGTAATTGCTGTACTCGTCGTTGTGGGTCCTAGACGGGTGGTAGTGGTAAGCAGTGTTCCTCAGACGAGTGGCGTAGCGGTGACGAAGTTCTCCAATAGCTTCCAAAGCCACCTCTTGACATGCATGCTCAAAATTTCTTCCTCCTACTCCGAAGATCATGGATGGGACTCCTTCTCATTCACTTGAAATCATGAGGCGAACGCGGCACTTCTCTTCACAGGGGTTGTGAGTGACCTATCTGTATTCAAGGGCCAGATTGTACCCTATGGTGAAGGCCATATCTCGTAATTTCTTGACAAATCCACCAATTTCAAACAGATGCACTGGCTCTCAGTTTACCATCTATTGAGCATGAAAGGAAGATTTATTGATTTTGACTAAGTTAACATAATGAATTTTGTTTCAAATAAAAGGGAAAAGGAGAAATAGTAAAGTTTTCATCAAAATTAAGAGCAAAAGAATTAGCAAAAATAAGGTTTTTTTAAAGAAATTCAAAACCAGTACAGTATGGGAGTAATGAAGAGGTAAAGAAATTGCAAAAAAAATTCCCTTTTTTTTCAATAGAAGAACTTAGGTTTTCGGAAGAGATAATTAGCTAAATCAAAGAGGGATTTTTTTTGTACTGTTAACTTCCCTAATTAAAAGAGAAAGAGGAGAGGACAGATCTAATTTTAAAATTTTTTCAGAAGTCACTTAGGGGTACCAAGGGGTTTATCCTACGTCAAGTTGGCTCTGATACCAACTCGTCATGCCCAGAATTTCCATCCAAAATTCTGGAGTTTTATTGTGTGTAAATCCTCGACTAGGAATCAACCGAGGCACATATGACATAGTTGATAATCAAAGTAATTGTTTACATATCGAAAGTATTTCTTACAAAGGCGAATGGTACCTCACAAAATGATAAAGTTCTAACAGCGGTAAATAACTAAGATAGCGCGACGAAACCTACTCCACGAACTTGATCGGGACTCCTGCTTAATTCTCCAAGTAGTCCTCCTCGCTGAAATACTCTTCTGAATGATGATTGTTGATTCCAAGGTGAGTACATGAAATACTCCGTAAGCCACACAGCAAATATGCAAGTGCACATGATAACAAAGAATGGCATAATATGACTCAATTTGCATAAAAGCATTTAATAATATATTTAAGAGGGTAATAAAGCATTAGTTATTAAGCAATATTGATCAACACTATACCGCTTACCAAAACGGTATAGGCCCAACCACTCCTACCTGGAGCAAAACATATTCCACCATCCAACAATCAAATTTAGGTAAGGTGAGACTAATCACAGAAAACATTGCTAGGTCCACCCTTAACCGTGGGCATGACTATTCGAATAGTTCTCCTCTGGCCAGAGGTGTACCAATTTACCCACAAGACACAACTCCACCACACATCACTGTGCGCCTTAATACCACCACGGTATCTCGGAAAGGAATTGTAACAAGACCCTCCATGTAACCTGTACAACAAGAGTGCGACCCGTTGAACCACCAGTTTCCGGCAAGAGCTAATCAAGCCCCCAACAGGGAAACGATCCAACGCCCAAGCCATGGACTTATTGACATAGCCATGGTGGTCTTATTGACACAGCCACAACACACTGTGGGGTCTCCAGTTGAATGAACTACACTTTAGATCCCGCCAATACCCATTCTAACTTATGGTTAGCACGGGTATTGCTTTGCAACAAGTAGTCCACGAACCGGTCCTTAACTATCACGAGCACCGCTAGCAACATTCACAACCCTGGTGCTCGCAACCCACCTTTTAATCAAGTTTTAGTGGACCATTAAGTTATCCTTGTACGACCACCGTCGTAAATGGAATCATCATTTCATGTGAACTAAATATTATAATCAAAGTTAATGTTAGCCCAGAAGTTATTCTATAGTTTGCTAAGCATGGCTAACCAGAGTCCTAGAGGTAATCTAGCTAACCAATAAATAAAGCTAGCTAGTCATATTTATCCCATAGGTACAATATCCAGTAATCAAGTCAAAGGGGCCATAAACAAGGATCAGAATTTTCCTTTACCGATGGCATTCCAAAATAAATATAGAGTTGAAAGGAAATATAGCTTTAAACATAGGAACAATATGTTCAAAGGTATTAAGGAATCTGTGTGACTTGACTTGCTGCTCCATACAAACCTCGAAACTCTCCTCGAGAAACTGCGACTCTTCCTGAACGTCGGTGGCTAAATGCAATGACCAACAATGAGCAAAACAGTATATCAACACATGAACAGTGTAATATTATATTTTTAATGGGTAGATCTTGATTTTTAAAGTATTTTGCAAGTTGAATCACCCCAAACGGACTTCGGATGAATTAGTTATGAATTTTAGAAGTTTAAACCCTTTAAAAGACTATTTAAAAGAATTAAACCGATTTATTACGTCATTTAGGAATTAATTTAATTTGGGAAAGGATTAATGGCGTCATCATAGGAGAGAGAGAGATGGGCTGGCGGCTGACCAGCGGGGCCCACTGGACAGAGAGAGAAAGGGCTCGGGTCTACGGTAGACCAGGTTCACTGAGGTTCACAGGGCTTTGAACGGTGTAGATTTACAGAGTTTTGATCAGACGGCTCAGATTGATCCAAGGTTATAAGAGGGATCGGAGGGCTTAGATCTAGTCCTACTTAGATTGGACGGCTCAGATTTCACAAGGTGATCAACGGCTCGGATTAGATCCGATCAGGCGGGCCCGCCGCTGATCTGGCGTCTGACGCGGCATCCACGTCGACGGCCGAGTCAGTACGGTGACGGCGGCGGCATGAGGACCAATGGTTGCCAGTGATCGGTGGCACGGTGGCACGCGGCGAGGATGGGAACAGATAGTGGAGATCGCGGCAATGCTTACCGAGGGCAGAACGACAAGGATTGACGACGAGAGCGACCGATGACGAGCTTTTAGCGGCGGCGGTCTTTGGGTTCCCGGCAGTGATGGTGTTCTGGCGATCTCCGGTGGTCCAGAGGTGGTGGCCAAGCTTCCTTGGGCTCCGGTGAAGCTCACAGGGGCAACGGCAAGCTCTAACGGTGACCGAAGCGGCGGCGACACGCGACCGGGGCTTGGTGGCGACGACGGAGCGAGCTCGGGACGCGGGGAGGTGGCTAGGGCTAGCTAGGTCTCAAACTTGTGCACGGGATAGCTCCCAGGGGTCTAGGGCTTGCTATTTAAGGCAGAGAGGGGCAGAGTCAGGCTCGGGTTCGGCGAGATACGCGGCGGAGCGGATTAGGGATAAGATCCGAGTCCGGAAGCTTCGGGTCTCCTCAACCGACGGCAATAGGGCTCCGTTTTCTAGGGGATGTGGTAGAGGAGGATCGGGGCTCCGTTTCCCCTCAACCAATTGGACGAGATTGGGACCGAGAAGCGCAGATTTGGAGTGGATTTGGCGGCAGTGGCGCTCGGGAGCAGCTCGGACTCTGCGATAGGAGGTTGAAGACGAAGCCGACAGGTGGGGCCCACCTGTCGGCGAGGCGTGGGCGAAGCAGCGGCCATAGGCCGTGGGCCACGCGCGTGAGGGGAGAGATGTTAAGTGCACAATAATGGGCCACATTCGGCCCGTGCACAGGGAAGGGGTATTTATTTTCTTTTTCTTTTATTTTAATGCTGTGGGCACTATTTAGTTCACCAAAAATATTTCCCTTAATCAAATAAATACCAGAAAATAGATGATTAAGCAAAGAATTTTATAAAATTATTTCCAAGCCCATTTTGCTATAGATTTTTCTCTGTTTTTATTATTTTCACGCATTGAGGCTTTTAATTTAATTTCTAAAATTCCTTTTTCACAATTATTTTTATATAGGGTTAAATTTAGGATGTTACATGTGTGCAACTCCATAGGTTCATGTACTCGGTTGCAACCCAAACACACCTTTTTGGTCCACGTGTATATAGCAGTCTCTAGCAAGGCATATTGATCCGCCGAGTGTATACAAAGATCATATCGTCTGAACCTATAGTATATGCATGTACAAACTTCTTTGCTACAAAATATCGATTAAGCTCAAGGCAAGATGTGTGCTACCCTTTCAATAGCACAATCATTAACTTGATCATATGATGGATTACTCAACTTGTGATTGAATACTCAATCACTCGGCATAGCCATGCATTTTCATAGTCCATTACATTGAGGGGTCCAAAGATATCTCTATTATTTACTAGGAAGGGTAAATCTCATCTTGATCGTTCGCATCCCATTACATGTTACATAGCAAACCTGTAGACTATTTTTATAACTACCTAGTTACAGAATAGCATTTGGTAGTCTCAAAGTAAGCCACTACACATGTTGGAAACCATGGCAATCTCAGGTATAAGGGTTTTACACTAACACTACTTGAGACCAATTGATGGCATATTATATATAGCTCTTGCAGTTTCTCAAATTGGGTCTATCCAACAACTTCTCTAACATGTGTTAATATTATTGATTTGGTATCTCCATACCATGATACATGAGACATGATCATCAATCAATACATGTGCCGATCTTCAAATCATATTCGTTCCACATATGGTATATAATCATGGATCACTTAGAAATAGTAACATATGATATAAAGAGTCTCATGAATGAGTCACATACTCATTGATCAATACTAAGTTACCTATCTCAAGGAACACTTTATTCATAAATCCATAAACATAGTATGTGATATAATCATATCTATCATTGCCTTTAGGACATATCGCTAACTGTAATGCCCTATTTTCCACGTGGTGTTAAAGACTAATTTAATAAAAACCTATCATTGAAAATTCTATTCTTTGATTGTTATGTCATAAGTCGTGCCAAGTATCTCAAATCGTTTCTCTCCTTGATCCCCAAAAATCAACTTCAGAAAAACCCTGTTCCTAATTAATCTTGGAATTTGAATCGTCGTATTTGAATTTCGCTCCTAAAACATATCCACAAAATTTCCTCAAATATGCCAATCCAACATCCGTTCCGAAGATTCAAATCAAATCCCTAAACCCCTGTGGTTTCCTCCTGAAGATTCCGTGAGTTAAATTCTCAAATTCGAACTCCAAAATTCAAGCTCGACTCCCTTCTTTGTTTTTCCCCAAGTCTTCTGAGCTCAATCATCAAAATTTCAAAGCAAATTCAAGTTGGAAATATATCAATTTCTTTCCTTTGATTTCTCCCCAAATAATCCCTCAAGTCCCTTGTACAAATTCATTCCAAGGACATCAAATTTCACCTTGATTCCTAACACACCCTGAGTTTTCCCCTTAATAGAGCCATCAAAAATCAATAAGGAAAATGCTAAAAGAAATTCTTTTTGTAAGGCAGAGAGAAGAAATAAAGGTAAAGGTAGTAAATAATAATATATCATGGCCAGGAATATTTTTCTTGTATTCCTCTCGCCAAAATACACTAACTGGATTTTTACTGGAATTTTTAGAGCACTAGAAGCATTTTTAATAATTCAAAGCGCTTTATCGGAATTAATCTCTAACTGGAAATCCGGGAGAAATCCCTTTCTTTTTTCTTTTCTTTCTTTTCCTCTCCCATGGCCGCCCCTGGCCCACTTCCCATGAGCAAGCTTGCGCCTGGCCTTGGCCCTCTCCCTCTCCTCGCGCGCGTGCGCCGGTACACGCCGCGCTCTGGCCCATCTTCTCCCGCGCGCTCGGCCTGCCGCGGCCTAGCTGCTCACACCGGTTGGCCGCTCCCCTCCCACTGACAGGTCAGGCCCGCCTGTCAGCATCGTCTTCAACCTTCGGATGGGAAGATCAAAGGAGATTGCATCGCCATGGCCACCCGATTCTGTCCTCCCGCGCCCATCCGTTCAAAATAGGGTGCGTCCCACTCCCCACGTTCCCGTGCCCTTCTCACCCACGACCTTGTGGAAAAATCGACCCCCTCCACTCGCCGCTGCCTCACTCTCTCACTGCCATACCACACCGCCTCAGCCATGATCTTCCCCGCCGTGGCTATAAATTTAACCCCCGATCTCCCCTCTCTCTTTTCGCTCAACTTCCCGAGCTCGCCGCACCCCCAAAGCAGCTCTGTGCCGAGATCCCTCGGCGCCACCGCCACCCATCGCTTCCAGCCACCACCCTAGCCGTCGTCAAGCCTCGCGCTCGCCACCGCCACCTTTGCCGCACACTGGAGCCCCTAGGCCGCCACTCTCGCAAGCCCAATCGCCGTCGAAATCGCTCCCTCGCCATCTCCCACCTCGATGAGTGTCGCCGCTGGCCTCCGTCCATGTTTTTCCACCGTGGGCTTCACTCATTCTCCCTCTTAACCCTCTCAACACTTCCTCCAGGTCCTTCCCAACCCCGTTCACCCCTCCATCTCTATTGATCACCACTGGAACGTGTTGTCGTCACCACACCCAAACTCCGCCACCGCCATTTCTACTCCCACGTCGCCGCTCGTCACATTCTTGTCGCCACAAGCCCTTGGTGAACACCCCTATCGCTTCCACGTCCCGTTTCGTCACCCTCCGTGCGCTAGATGGTCGCTAGCGGTGACCATCAGGCCACGCGAGCTGCCGTGCCACCAGTCCTGGCCGGCGGGCGTGCTCACCACTGCCCCAGTCGTCCGATATGCTTCGGCAGATCGGGGTCATCCTCATGGCGCCGTTTCGGGTGCTCGCGCCCCACCATGTCGGCACCACGTCGGTGTCTTCACCCACCATGGCTGCCATGTTAGCCGCGGTCCACCGGTGCCCGCCGCCTTGTGTCACTGACTTGTGGGGCCCACCTATTAGCGTCGGCCCTCTCCTAGTCAGCTGACGTTATAAATCCTCTTAAATGCGCAATAATTCAATGAGGGGTTTCTTTTGTATAGTAAAAACACATAGAATCTTTGAAATTCATAACTAATTCATAACTATTGTATTAAATGCAAAAAATACCAAGAATTCATTAAAAATGGTTTTAACTCATGTTTCAGTGTTCTTATATATTATTTTATTGTTTATGCATTGATTGTCATAGAGACCGACATTTTTAAAGTGCCGGTGTACTTTGAAGTGGTCGCAAAAGTTGTAGAACCTAAGCAAGGTAAGTTACATCATTAATCTTAAACATATTATACCCATTTATGCAAATTATTTGTTTTGCTTAAATAAAATTGCATGTTTTATTATTTCATATGGATCGGGAATCACCTATGTATTATTTAGTTAACCCTAGCTTGTTAAACCTGATTCCTTGATAACCTGGGTAACAATGTGATTAGACTATGACTTAGGTTTGCTTAGCTAGCTTAGACAAAACTAGCTCACTCTGGGGAATAATTGTACATTACAATATCTTGTTCAACCTTGTGTCGAGATGATGGAACCTTGGTAATTGATAATCATATAACTAAAATATGACTCTAGTGGTAGGCTGTGTGTGCATGATTTGCTAGTCGCACCCATGACAGTTAAGGACCGGTTTATGGGAAACCCTTGAAAAGAATTCTGCACTTACCACAAGCCAGCGTGGCTAACGACTGGGCTTGTAGCGTAGCTTCTCCCTCTCCTAGGCACTGTTTGGTGAGGATGAGCATGATGGAGTTGAGTCGGCTCAGGTGATGGGTTGATATGCTTCCGGATCTATTGTGGCGCAAGGAGGGTAGCCTAACTGACACGATGTGTCCTATCGGCAGGTGCAACCTCAGCGTGGTGTGGATGGTTGGGGAGGAGTTGCATGAACGGTCCTGTCACAACCTCTTCACAGGGTGCCGTGGTGGCATGCTGGCGCACGGGAACTTGCGTAGGGTTGTGTCCTATAGGTACAGTTGTACACCCCTGGTCAGAGTAAAACTATTCGAATAGCCATACCCGTGGTTATGGGCGACTGATCGAGATTCACCGTGATTAGTCTCACCTTAATGAGCTTGACTTAAAATATCGTTTAGAATTAGGATCAATTCGAATTCAAGTCCTAGTTCAAAAAACTCAATTCAAACCCTCGCATTCCCCTAAATTCAATCCTCTAGAAAATTGAGAAAGTGCACTGTGCAATTGGGCCACCCGTCTCCTCATTCCTCTTCTTCTCCCACGACCGGGCTGCCTTTGCCCTAGCCCATCAGCGCGGCCTTCCTCCTTCTCCCTTCTCTCCATGCAAGTTGCCGCATAGCCCACGGCCCACACGACACGAGCGTGTAACCGCGTGCAACCGCCATGCGCTGTGGGATCGTTGCCACGTGTCCAGGTCACAGCGCCGCCATCCGATCCCCTCGCTCGCCCGTGCCGCAAGAGCAGCCGCCGCTTTATCCTCTCTCTCTAGGCCCACCTGTCGGTTGGCGCCTAACCTGCGCCCATCCGCTCAGTCGTCCCCGTCCTCCCATTCCGTCGCCATGCCTTTCCCCCGTTCAGTCAAATGCCGAGCAAGCTGACGCCATAGCACCCCACCGCCCTTTGTCACCACGGCCCCTACCACAGCACGCCGCAAGCCGCCAATGCTTGGGCAGCCGCTGCTGCTCATTTTCCCTTTCCCGTCTCTCTCTCCCACTCGGTCAAGCGCCACGGTGGCTCAGTCCCCACTCGTCTCACCGTCGTCCTTCCGTGTGCCGTGAGCCCGCCCTCCACGCTCAATTTCGCGCCGCCCATGGGATCACACAGCCTGGCCCTCTCTTCGCTTTCGCCAACCAAGCGCTAGCCATGTCGGGCCTCACCATGCTGAACCGACCTAGCCACACCCTCCTGGCTGCCTCCTCGCCTATAAAATCTCTCCCCGAGGCCCCCTTGTTCCTCCTTTGTTGCGAGCTGCTCGGGACGGAGCCTGCCATCTTTGTCCTCGAGACCGGCCACATCTGCCTCGGCGCTGCCAGGCCGCATCATCTGCACCACCTGCACCATTGAGCTCAGGGAGCCTCGCCAACCCAGAACTGCCCCTCATTTGTTGCCCAGCCGTTTTCTACCGCCAGCATTTTCCCCCCTTCTTGCTACCGATCCCGACTACCTCCGCTGACGCTGTTTTCACTCATCGGTGAGTTTCCCTACGCCAACATCCTCCAAATCTCCCTAGATGGCACACAGACTCGATTAGCTGCGCATTCGTTCGTCGAAAGGAGCCTCTCGCCATCTGCACACCGCGATACGCCACCAGCAGCCACTTCCCTAGTGAACCCGCTTGTCCATGACCTACTGGAGCACCTGAAAACCTCCCCGGCGTGCCACATTCCTCTCTTGGCCATTGGCCTTCATCCCTGCCCCTCGCGTGCCGCCATGTGCTGGTTTCCTTCTCTCACTATCGTTTGACGTACTCTGCCGCCATCGACATTTCTCTCGTCATCTCTCTGCGCCGCCCGTCGTGGGTGTCCCCGTGAACTTCCCAGGAGTGCTGCACGGCCGTTCGCCCTTTTCCCTTCTTGCTTCACTGCCGCTACACACAGCCGTGTGCCACTGTCGGTCTTTCCTAGACGCCATTTCTCTCTCACCGCCGTTGCTATCTCTTACCACCAGCCGTCGTCGCTCCCTTCTTCCCAGATCCGAGCCCTTGAGCTCGTCCCCAGTCCTTTTCTCCTTCACCGACAGGGTTTTGCTCGCCACGAGACACCGCCGCTCGTCGGAGCGCGTCACCCGTCGCCGGCCGTCCGATGCTACCTCCATTCCTCTCCTCCTCGCCTGGTCTGACGTGGCCAGCCACGTGTCGTCCGTGTCGGTGCCACCTTGTGCCACATCGGCCTTCCATTCCCCACCACCGTGTGCACGGTTCACGTGAACCATGCCAATGACAAGTGTGCCCGCCTCTCCTGGTCCACCATCGGCCCCTGTGCTTGAACCCAACCCATCCTTTTCCCACTCCCACCTCCATAGACCAGTCTACGGTGAGCCATAGAGTCACATGCCCTCTCACCACTGACACGCAGACCCGTCTGTCAGTGACCCAAATGAATATTCCTAAGAATATTCTTTCCAGAAAATCCACAAATCCTTTTCCTTATTCCAAAAATTCATTTAATCTTCGAAAAATCATGTCTCTTAATCCGTTCCACCTCCAGTAATTTTCTAAAATCGAGATCTATCTAATGGCACTATTAATAATCCTAAATACGACTTTTTTTCTTGGTCTTTGTGTAGGATTTTAATTGTTTGCGTACAGTACTCGTCGCTTGATTTTTGTTTCAGAGCAAATTTCTCGAACATTCGCAAAGACCCTGAGCAAGGCAAGTTACCTTTGAACAATCGAGCCTATATTTGAACTTAAGTATTTTTTTTTGCAAAATTGCATCGATAGGCATGCACATGAACTATTCGTCCTCGTCTGTGAGACAGATCGGTGGGCCTAACCAACTTGTTGCATATGACTGTTCCTTGATACTTGCAATACCCAATTCCCTTGTAACCACCTTTGTTGCACCTCGGTATTTGTGTACGCATGTGCGAGTACCGACAGTCGCCCTCAAACTTAAAATTTGTGAACACCTTTGAGTAAAACTTGGTTTTATGAAATCTTTGGAAAACTCAACACTTGGGTCAGTACCTTGTGAAAGAAAATAAGTTTTAAAAATGAAAACTCTCGACACAAGACCGGTCCTGGGTGGGATGCCTGTGTGGTCGCCCGGAAGGATTGATTCCTTTGGAATTGCATCCTAGCATACAACAAGTACAACCACATAGGTGAAATGGAAAGTCCCTGGCTGAGTAGTTAGCTGCCCAGGGATGCCTTGCATGCCTTTGGACTATGGATCGCTGGGAGGGTGGCGGGAAAGGCCTCCTGGGTTCCTGGCACAGCATGGTTTTGGACTTACCCTATCGTTGGTCGTGGACCCCTCTAGTAGACATGGGGTAACCTGATGTTGACTCTGGAATGCCTTGTCACGAACGCCCGATGCCGACGGGTATTCGGTGTTTGTTTTGTGTCATGTGGATAAAGTATACCCCATCTGTAGAGGTTAACCAACTGTTCAAACAGCTGCCCACGGTCATGGATGGATGTGAGGTGATTTCTTAGCGTAGTTTTATTTTATACTACTTTGTGAAAATGTGTGTGTGGTTTGGGAACTGTGGCAAGGAAGTGTTGTCATGGACAACAAGACTCGGAGAGTCCGGAAATTTTGTTTTGGCTCTATGAAACGGTTTTGAGGCCAACCCACGGAGTTGTGCAAACTTGAGAATCAATTTAACATCTTTCACTCCGACCGAGCGAGACTCCACCTCGCTCCGGTTGTTGAGAAGTACACACTTAGCAGATTTTAAAATAACTTCAAATAAAACCAATTGCAAAATATCCAACCTCCCTTTGAAGCCTGCAATAATAAATACCTAAATTTCCCTGAATTGCTGAGTACATAAGTACTCACTCTTGCTCTATATATAGTTCCTCCGTCGAGAAGCTGGAGCTGGAGTTGCGGTGAAGTGAAGATTAGGATTTTGTCCTGATTCCCAGCCGCTGCCTATGGTGTTGGGACTTATTCCGTTGGTTCCGCTGCTTTTGTGTTGTTGGTTACTATCTCCGGCTTGCTCCGAAGCTGTAACGTAAATTAATTATAAGTTCTATTATGTAATAGGATTGCAATGATGCATAATTGTTTTTGTGGATATCAGCGTTACGTCCTAGAACTGGTATCCGTATCGTGGTTCCGCAAGGAGTAGTTCACGTTGTTCTCCTGCGGCACGTCCTATCTCGTGCCGTTGTACGATGGTGCCGAATTGAGATGTGACACTAACACAATAATCGGTCTACATAACATTAAAGTATTAAATCATACTAACTCTCTAACTATCCAGAATCATTTAGGTACCTAAGTAACCTTCGTGTGGTTTTGGTTGATGGTTACACAGAATGCCATGTCACTTCTTTTTTCTTTGTTTCCATTCTTCCCTCTCCTATTCCCTCTAGAAAAAGGGGTCGTCGGTAACCGGCTGTTTTTTGAAACCGCAAGATATGTACTGATAAAAGCAAATTAATTGCAATTAACAGGAAAGCATATGACCACAGTTTTTTCTTCTTAATTCTCTTGTTGCAACCAGCTGTTCTCGATGATGTACATACACATGTGGTGGTTACTATCTCCTAGCTAGCTAGTCTCCATGTGTGTCATGCATCAAAGAAATGAAAGTTGTTACCTCTCCTAGCCATTTCTAGCATCTCCAAAAACCTAGCTTTCCATTGTGTCCAACTCATCTCTCTCTCTCTCTCTCTCTCTCTCTCTCTCTAAGAATATGGTCATGGGAGATGGAAAGCTAGCTAAAAATGATTTGACATGGCCGTGTAACTGACTGAATTGAAAGGTGGCAATATAAGTAGAGCTAGTGCTCCTTGCATTGTTCACGTGGCCACTCATGCATCGATGTGCTAAAAGCAAATAATTAAGCTTACAAAGGTGTTAGAACAGCAGTGTGATGTGTGAGATGAAGTGATTATGTTTTGTTACATGGCAATCGTTAAGCACAGCATGTGCAAAAGGATGAGATGTAGTAGTAGAGAGAGATCAAGGGAGAAGTGGATGTGGCTTGTGCTTGGTTGCTCACATGAAAGGGCAATGATTAATTGACTCATAGCAAGCCTCCTTTTTGAGTGGTTGCAACATCTTACCAAAATGGTTTGGGCAGAGCTCACATGCAACCTGGATTAGTATTGGTATTTAATTAATTTTATACTTGCTATTATGGAAGAGATCTATGCAGATGCTCAATAAATTAAGTACAGTAGTATTTTATATATATATATATATATATATATATATATATATATATATATATATATATATATATATATATATATATATATATATATATATATATATATAATGGAGAGTTAATAAGTGCTGGGATTTTGAAAAAGGAATTAATAAGTCCATTTTATTTCCGTAAATTTTTAAGGAAAAATAGACCAACAAAAAACGACTTAAAGTATAAATTGATCTGGTTTGCACGTTTACGATGTTAACTAACCACTCCTATGGTCTGGGGCATAAATCAAAATGGAATTGTTACAGAATTTACATATCTAAAATGAACACATCCCTTTTAATAGATGATACAAACAAACTACATGCACCATTAATTTTGTATAGACC
The DNA here is from genome assembly GCA_003991445.1 of Oryza meyeriana var. granulata. NCBI lineage: Eukaryota > Viridiplantae > Streptophyta > Magnoliopsida > Poales > Poaceae > Oryza > Oryza meyeriana. The sequence continues at coordinate 18,218 of RYFJ01002896.1, forward strand.
GAAGCGTCATATATAACATCCATACTCACGAAATTCATCGTCCTAAACACTCATCAACTCAACTTGTACACAACTTTTTAATTGACTAAACTTTTGGTGTAATTACACCGAGGATGCCGATATGCCATTGGCCATCCTCTCTTTCTTTCTCTCTCCTCCAAGACTCTCTCTTTCTCACACACACTTCCATCACATGCTCATTCTTTCTCTCTCCAACACTATAAAATGACAGTTGCCAATTGCCATTGCTCTCCCACTAATCTAACTTCCTCTCTCTCTCTCTCTCTCTCTCTCTCTCTCTCTCTCTCTCTCTCTCTCTCTCTCTACAACTTCTAAGCTAAGCTAGCTAGCTAGCTGCTTGCTGCTTTCTCTCTCCTCCTCTGACAACTGCAGCAACTACAGAAACACTTGCACACCAGCTGAGCTGAGTAGCCGGCCATGGCCTCGTCGCAGAGAAGCAGGAGCAGCACGCCGGCGCCGGTGATGATACGGGTCGACGACGACCAGGACATGCTGATGCGGCCGCCACAGGAGGAGGAGGAGGACCAGGAGGCCGCGGCGGAGGAGCTCCGGCGCGGGCCGTGGACCGTCGACGAGGACCTCACCCTCGTCAACTACATCGCCGACCACGGCGAGGGACGCTGGAACTCCCTCGCCCGCGCCGCCGGTAATCAATCAATCAATTGCGGCATGTGCATGATCAAGTTGTTCTAATCAATTGTTGCATGATGTTTAATTTGATCTCAGTTTGCTTTGAATTGCTAATTTGGAACGATTTGATTTGGTTGGATTGAAGGGTTGAAGAGGACGGGGAAGAGCTGCCGGCTGCGGTGGCTGAACTACCTCCGGCCCGACGTCAAGCGTGGCAACTTCACCGCCGACGAGCAGCTGCTCATCCTCGACCTCCACTCCCGCTGGGGCAACCGGTAACTAATCACAATCTATTACCATATATTCTAGTTCTAGTTATTAATTGACATGCATAAATTCCTCAAAAATTGGAAGAGATTAAAAGGCATGGAAAATAAGCATATGACTAATTAGAACTATTAATTTATGCACATATAAATCACTATATCAGGTTTAACTTAACTATAGGCACACTAGCTCTTGATGGCCATCAATCGTGGACCATACAGGGTATATGTACGTGCACGTCGCCTTTCACGTGTTGTATTTGTACACATATACGGCGACACAATTGGATGCCACACAAATACTTTACAGATACACAATAGTTGAAGATACTCGGCACAGATGATATCGTACAAGTCTTGTAGCTACAGAGGAATATTATGCATGCAATTGAGTTTGCAAACATGGAGAGAGAGATAGACAGAGAGAGACATCAAGCTAGATATAGGCCGGGTAGCTAGCATAACCAAGTCACCACGACGCCTCTCACTTTCACATAACAGGGTGCATGAAAGCTGCACGTCTCTTCCTTCCTCTCATCTCTCTCTCTCTCCATATCTCCACTAGTCTAGTGCCAGCATCTGTTTAATTCTTTGTGATTTTCCCTACCATGGAATTTCTCTAATTACATTTTGACCCCCTCGGAATGCGTTAATTAATTAGGTGGTCAAAGATAGCGCAACACCTTCCGGGAAGGACAGACAACGAGATCAAGAACTACTGGAGGACACGGGTGCAAAAACACGCCAAGCAGCTAAACTGCGATACCAACAGTGCTAGGTTCAAGGATGCCATGAGGTATCTATGGATGCCTCGCCTCGCCGATGCAGGCCAGGTTGGCGATCACTATAGCTACACTACTACCATGGGTGATGCTCATGGGATGCCGGTGATGACGCCATCGTCATCGGACTCATTCGTGACATCGGAATCGTATAATGGGAGCCTTTATGCAAATGTGCATGAAAATGAGATCGTTAATAGTGGGGACTACTGGATGCACGGAGCAAATCAAGGGTTTTGTAATTCTGAGTCAAAGCAACTTCATCATCATGAACATAACCAGTTTCAGGACCCAGATCTTGCTGGGTGGGTGCAAGGGTTTTCTGAGGGCCTTTCCGAGAATTTTTGGAGCCTCGAGGACATCTGGAAGATGCAGTGAATTTTGTGTTCATACTGCAGGCAATATAAACACATATATACAATTTATGGTGTTAATAGATAACTCGTGGAAGAAAATTTAGGGTTAGCTTATTCTAACTTCAAAAGTTACTATGAGAGAAAGCAAAGTTTCTTCTTTTGATTTTTCCTTTTTTATTTTTTGTGTACGGATGTGGATTGATACATATGTATGTACTGTTACCCAACAATATGTAAAACATATTTATTTTTTATTTTTTTTATTCTCATTAGAACTTTGGACACTTATTTAATTTTGACTGTTTACTCACTTTTTCCCTATCAGTTTGTTTTTGGATGTCAAGAATAAACTATATACTGTATGTCCTAATATTGAGCTATACTCAATAGAAGATCAAAATCTCTTTCGCTCTCTCCCACCTCTCTCGAACTCTAAGTGATATGTAAAACCCATCTCTCTCTCTGTGCGCGCACACGCGTATGCAATTCAATTATCTAAAGATTATATATAGTAGCACACTATATTACGAATAATTAACTAATTAATACTCTATTTGTATTCAACTTGAGCAATATTATTCTCAATAAAATACAAGATACAAAAAGAAACACTACATCAGCATGCGGTGCATGATCCATGCATCCCACCACCTTCTGGTGCATTCCTGCTCACCTCAATTATATATAAAAAAAAATGAACAAAGGATAAGATAGGCAAGACTTTTGCTTTGAACCTAGAAAGACTAGATCACCACATTTATACATGAAAACATGACTTGTAGTTCCAAGCCAGATGGATTCTATAGCTAGATTCTTCAGAGATCATCATCTGTTCAATCTCCACTAAGTGCCATTCTCCAGCCACGTGGAGGGATCCCCAACCTTAGCTTTGGTTCAAAGATATCAAAGGTTTTTTTCCCCAATTTGTGCAAGGCACTAGGCATGTGGTGCAAACAAAGAATAAGCTGATCTCTCTAGTGACATCAACTGATGATTAATTTGGAAACAATAAAGCTCACTTTATGGGCAGCTTTTAAGAGCTCTTTTTCATGGGCCAAAAGGAAAATGTATATTAAAAAAACCTCTTCATTAATATGGAAGCATCAAAGCATGCTGCAATTGCTTCTTGAAAGACGGCTGTAGTTAGGGTTAGGCACATGGATGTCATGCACTTGTCTTCTCCCTGTAACGTGCTTCGTCACCGATCATAGCATATATGTCTCCACGCCCTGATTTATTACATATTGATGCATGCTATCTTTATTATGTGTAGATTTCATCAAATCGTCGCATCATTTGATTAAAATTTGGTCAAGCATAGCTAGCTAGGGGTTCCATAGGATTTCGAAGAATTTGTATATTAATTGAATTAATATCTATCAAGCTTGTACATGAGAAAATATAGAGCTAATAATATGAAACTGTTCAACAATTCCTGAAATAATCCAAATGATGCTAAATCGCCAGGAATCTCACATCTAGTTACATTCTTCGTTCTTCCTTTGGAATTCATCATTTTGAAGGAGACCTTATATATGCTAGCTCAACATTTTAATTTTCCTTATGTTGCGTGTAGCAGTAATTTTTTGTCCATACTAGTTAAATACCCATGCTTTACTATGGATAAAAGAAAATATATTATAATATTATCTAAAATAAATAAAAATATATTTTTCATGAAATAAGTTACGTATTTTTTTACATGGAATATTCACCTTAATTTAATTTTATACATGGCTATCCATTTAGATTGAATTGTTTCATAATATAAAAAAGTTTAAGGAATTATTTATAAAATTTTTACCATGGAAATAGCTGAGGTGGTAGATTAACTGTTACCACCGCTATTTTTTTTAAAGGAGTATATGTAAAATTAACTAAATAAGAACATGATGGTCACAAAATTTCTAGAAATCATTGCCTGTTCAGACAGACGCATGGGGCCCACATACCAGCAGCAAGCTTGACGTGAAAAAGAACAGCACGTGCGTAAAAAGCAAAACCGCCGAAGCGTCTCGGCAACAAGTCACTCACTTGGTAATTAAGAACAAAATTAATGCCGCCCGACGCGCCACGTCACCCTGCCCGCACATCACGGGCCGGAGCCGGGCCCACTGGCCGCCGCACGTTAGCATACGGTGTACAGTCAACGGTCAACACTATTATGTCGTATGTTACTTGATGTACTCTTAGTTTACTCTACCAAATTACTCTCATCGTCCAAAAATACTTCACTTTTAAATATGAACAAGTAACTGATCAGTTTTTTTATAAAAGTAAATTTATTTTGGAATAGCAGTAGCTACTCTCTTCGTTTAAAATTACTTGTTGTTATAGTAAATCCCATACTAATCAAGAAACTATAGCAAATTATATTGTTGTCCTCATCAAATACATCGTAGTTGTATTTTCAAAGCAATCATTAACTTTAATTAGTTGAGATAAGTCAATAAGAGTTATGAGTGTATTTATGTATGGCTATATTAATGAAGGTAAGGAGAGAACTTCATATTTAAAAGTGTTTTGGATTTTAAGAATGATAAGTATTTTGACAAAAAATTTAAATTCTAGAGAATGATAAATAATTTAAAACAAAGGGAGCAAATAGGCTATGAGTGGTACTAGCCAGAGTTAACAAGCTAATTAATTGGTAGTAGCTTCTAAATCAGGAAGCGTCAATCATTGGTCAGTTAACCACGTCATTATCACTAATCTAGTGTTGTAGCTTGAGTTAGATTACTAGTTTCACCGGCCTACTGGCCTACTTTCTCTCTGGTCGGCGTTGCCATCGCCGTCGCCGCCGGCAGTCTGGTACGGTCAATTATGCGTAATTGACTAGTGTTAGTATATTTTTCATCTGTCTCAAAATAAATTAATTCTTAGAGTTTAAACTTTATTTTAAAATAAAATTAATTTTTACCTTCTTACGTATCTATTCTTGTTCATGAATCAAAAAGTTTTATCACTTTCGTATCTTTTAACTACACTAATATGAAAGCCTTTTTTCTGGCTAAATATAAACGATTTCACAGACGGGTCTGACATTCGTCTCTAATTAAAGACCTATAAAAATAGCTAATTTTTGCAAGCGAATACACACCCACCTGTGATTCTTTATAGTGCTATCCACCCACTAATATTATATTAATGAGCGATACTGTAGTTTTTTTTTTCTTACCATAAAAGTTATCTTTGGATATGAGATTTGATTCTTTTCGAGACAGAGGGAGTATAATTTCAATAGTAAAGTTTTGCATCAGTCAATTTACTAGTGTACAAATAACAATCTTTGCTTCTTGATCACTAATGGTATCAATAGAATCGTTTGAGCTTAGTTGATCACAGATGGTTCTTAAAAAACCATATTTAAAGTTTTGCTTTTGCTGTATTACTTTTAATGAGGGTGTATGGCTCGGGATATCGAGCTTCAAAAAATTATGAACTGTCATGTACATTAATTTTTAGAAAAGAATATGCATTGTATAGAACAATAATAATTTTGTAGTTATACTTCTAGTAAAAATGTGTTTGCATACCTAGTGTACCTCTAGCTATTAGTTTTGTGACTTTGTCACTAAACTTCTTTTTGGTATATAATCAGTATCTAAATGAATTACATGCACATTCAAAGTTTTTGTAGTTATTATATTTTTTTTTCAAATGCATGCATATCCGTGTCGTTTTCATAAGGTCATTCAAATAACTATTCCAAGGTTCAAGGTTTTGATTAGTACTGAGTTTTTATGTGATATGTTTACGAAAACAAATAAAACTATGATATCTTGAGACAAATTGCGGAAGTTTTTTTTCACTCGAGTGGGCATACACTCGTTTCACACATGTCACTCGAAAAGTTATCAAAAAGAATTAAAAAATTTTGGTAAGGTAGATCGATGTGTGATATATTACTTTAGAAATATGTAAGTTCAAATTCGAGTTATACTAGTAGAAACAAAAGTAACAAATATCAAATGTGAATTGTAGACACTTCTGATAGCCGTATTTATTTTTTTTTCTATTTGTGTAGGTCGAATTTGAAGTTATATGTTTGTGGAGTGATATATCACATATTGATCTGTCTTATCAGTTTTTTTCAATTTTTCTGCATCCACTCGAGTGACAAAAATATTTTCCCAACAACCTGTGATATGTTTGAATCCATATATCCAGTCAAAACATTCCTAAAACTATGTATACTCCAAATTTTCTACAGTTTGACCACATGTATGTGTCCCAAAAGACAAATATATTCAATTATGGGCCATTTTTTTCTCATACATATATCGGCCCACATGCCCACAATAACTAGATTGGGCCTTCTTTTTTCGATGCCATGCTAAAATTAAGATATGTGTAAAGGCAATGGCCTACAACTACTCTACAAGGATCAAGGAGAACCATTCCCAAGCCAAATCCAAATATAGTCACATACAAATTGCACTCATACAAACCCTCTCCAAATTAATCAATGCATCGCTCAATAAACAAAATAATAATAACAGTTATACACTTCTCTTATCTTTTAGTCCAGTTTTAATTCTTTGAGAGGATCAATTTAATTTCTTGGTGAGAAATGGAGAGTAGTAGTAGTAATGGTTCACATGTTCTTGGAATATTTGTTGTTCTTGTAGTGTTCCTAGCGTCATCACGGCCAGCTTCGTCGCAGAACCAGCAAGCTAGCTTCGCCGTCAACGCCGGCGGCGCCGCGGCGAGCAAGCCGAGCTCCGGCGATGCCGCCACCGGCAGCTTCGGCGAGTTCATCACCGAGAACGTGCAGCACTACGTGCTCAGCGAGCGGAAGTACGCCGGCAAGGCTAAGGCGCTCGACGCCGAGATGTCGGCGGCGGAGGCCGGCGCGGTGAGGTACGTGGTGAGCCCCGACGGCAAGGGCAAGTTCAGGACCATCGCCGACGCCGTCAAGGCCGTGCCGGAGAAGAACAAGAAGAGGGTCATCCTCGACATCAGGCCTGGCACCTACAAGTAAGACAAAATTCGCAGAACATTGCAGAATTGAGATGAAATTTGCATCGAAAGATTTGAGTGTTTGGTGATCAAAATCATGGCGGGTTGTAGGGAGAAGCTGTTGATTCCGTACACGAAGCCGTTCATCACGTTCGTGGGGAACCCGAGGAGCCCGCCGACGATCACGTGGGATGACACGGCGGCGACGCGCGGCAAGGACGGCGGGCCCGTCGGCACCGTCGGCAGCGCCACCGTCGCCGTCGAGTCGGACTACTTCGTGGCCTCCGGCGTCGTCTTCAAGGTATATATATATATATATATTCCTCTCGACCAATCGTCCATAGTTCTCACACACGCGTGCATGGCATGGACGTTGTCGTCGACGCCGGCGACTGATGGGGTGGTAGAACCACGCGCCGATGGCGGCGCCGGGGCAGAAGGGCGGGCAGGCGGTGGCGCTGCGGGTGTTCGGCAGCAAGGCGGCGTTCTACAACTGCACCATCGACGGCGGGCAGGACACGCTGTACGACCACAAGGGTCTCCATTACTTCAAGAACTGCATCATCAAGGGCAGCGTCGACTTCATCTTCGGCTTCGGCAGGTCCCTCTACGAGGTACTCCCTCGGATCAAAAATTAATTGTTAAAATCATACAAGTTTGATCAAATCTTGTTCTAATTATCAAATATTTTTTTACTAAAGAAAGCACATATATTAAGTTCTTTGAAATAAACTTTTGCTCCATCCGTTCTAAAATATAAGCATTTAGCTTTTATAAAATATGATAACTTTACAAAAATTTTATACTATCTTCGTTCCAAAATATAAACATTTCTGACTATAAATTTACAACTTTTGAATGGAGGTAGTACGATCTTTTTAAAAGTTCCTAAAAAGGCCTTGAATTATTTTGCCTGCTCCTTTCAGGCATTCGTGAGGTAAATGTAATTCTAATGTTAATCTAAAGTACACAAATTTTCATGCCATACTGTGTAGGATTGCACGATCGTGTCGGTGACGAAGCAGGTGGCGGTGCTGACGGCACAGCAGAGGAGCAAGAGCATCGCCGACGCCATTGACACTGGATTCTCCTTCCTACGGTGCAAGATCACCGGCGTCGGCCAGATCTACCTAGGGCGAGCATGGGGAGACTCGTCACGGGTGGTCTACTCCTACACCACCATGGGCAAGGAGGTTGTGCCACTCGGCTGGGATGGCTGGAATATCCAGAAACCCGAACAGTAAGTGACAACCTCTATTATCTCTCGCCCTATCAACTCTTTCCTTTTAAAAAAAATAAAAGAAGACAGAAGCTCTGTCGATCAATTAAGATATAGGAAAAACATAATTTATGGTCCATACAAGGAAGTTGAAGGTAACAGATGCTTAAAACAGACTCAACAAAAAGCATAAGGATTAAAAAAAAAAGAAAAAGGGAAAAGGACATGCTCACCCCTATTTAGTCTTAGGCACCATTCTAATTAACTTCTCGGCTGTGCTTATTTATGATATGTAAAACAACATAAGTCGTTAACATATGATTAATAAAGTATTAACTATTATATACCTAAAAATAAATTTATTTTATTTTTTAAACAAGCTTTTATATATAAAGTATTTGAAAAAACATATCATTTATTAGCTCCGAAAGTATGTTTATAAAAAACGAGCTAGTAGATCAGCCAAGAAGCCGATTAAAATGGTGTCTTACCCATTGGATTAATGTCGATGATCAATGAATGTGACACTAATGGTCGTTTATTTTGATGATTTTTGCAGTAGTGGGATATACTACGGGGAGTACAAGTGCAGTGGGCCCGGGGCGCTGTCGAGCAAGAGGATCGGGTGGTCGCTTGTGCTGAGCGACGTCCAGGCCAAGCCCTTCACCGGGACGCACTTCGTCTACGGCGACTCTTGGATTCAGCCGCCGCCCAAGAGCAGCTAACCACAACCCACACGTGATTTCCAGCCCATTGCGCCCGAAAATCGGCCGAGCACTTAGCCCGTACTTTACGGATTAATGGCCGCGGATTATTTATGGATTATTCGTGCCACGTTTTTTATTTCATCCATATATCGTCGAACAGGTTCTTGTTTGCTTACCGAGTTTAGTAAATGCAAAAAAAAAAATTGACGTTTGGAATAAGATTCTATCAAATTTTTTTTTAGAAAATCAGTATCGATAAACCATCAACACAGAAGAAACACCATAGAAGATCCAAAACTGATAACGACATCAAGACATGATATTTATTAACGAGATTCAACCGAATCCTACATCCCCAAGATACTGATTACGGACGCCCCTCCCCGATCCAGCATAATTACAGCGTATCAGAGTTATAACGATTCTTGATCGGCGCCGCTCCCTCTCGCTGCCTTTTGTTAAGTCGTCATGCAGATACAAACAGATTCAAGTCCAAAACTATAATCGACTACGTACACATATTCAACATAAACTTTAACATTTTTAAACATCGACCATCAGTTTTGTATTAGAATAAGTTTATGATATTGTGATAGTAATTTCAAGAGAAATCTATACTTATTATGTTTCTTGTTTCTAAACTGAGTATTTAAAAAGTTATTGGTAGTTAAAATTTCAAATGTTTGATCCTATCTTATTGTAAACATTAGATATTTATAACTAGAGTATTAGTTCAAAAGGTAAAAAAGACATCTCGATATCTTACTCCTTGCTAAGGCATCGAGAGGTTTCATAAATTACCACAATAGTATGTGTAGCAATCTTCGGTACCTCCTTGAGTATAAAAAAAACTTGCATAATTGCGAATTGATCTAGCAATTATTGCCAAAGCATCATCTTGAACCATCTCTGATGAGGACATCCCTTTCATGGATACAACTCTCTCACCACAAGGACCACTTACTCGAGCTCGTGCTCGTCAACTTAATTACCAGGTGAATTCGTTCATAAGTTCATATATTATTGAGGATAGTCCGCTACCTAATGCAAATGATTTAATTGTGATTAGGAATCTGGGAAAGGGACCAAGTCAAGCAAGAATTCGAGATGGACTCGTTCTGGAATCAGATTCGGACTGCTGCGATGGAACCAAGTTCAAACGGGCATAACTTCCTCATACGGACTCCGTTTGGGGTGTTCTTGTACTTCATGGAAAGCTTATGAAGTCTACTTTCCAACGGATCCAACCTCATCTTCAAATTCCATCCGAGCTGGCCGCAATCATCAAAACAATCCACATTGGTTCCTGAGTCCGAGTCAAACGGGTGCTGCGCCATCCCCACTTGGGCCCATGGGCCTTGTAACCCTAGGCGGACGTCCCTCCATCCCTATTTAAGAGCTGCCGCCTCCGTTGTTACGATTTGGATTTCGTTGAGTTTAGGTTTAGCCCCTGTGCAAACTTCTGTTCTTCAGTTGTGTCGGACGACCACATGTCAAGACAGCTTCGTGATCCCAATTTATTGATTCGCCATACAATTTATGCTTCATTCCTATTCGCAATATCAGATTGCCTACGTCCTATTCTTGCTAGTTCTTCGATTGCCTGTAGGAATTGAACTTCGTGTTCAGGTTGATCTCGCCGCCAGCGGGGTCAATAACATCTCGGAGTTGGTTCAGCGATTGCTAAGGCACAAGCGACGTCGTGCGTTTGTAGTCGGATTGCCAGGGTCATCTCCACCCACAAATCGATAGCTATCAATCTCATCGATAGCTAACAAAACATTATTAGCATATATTTAATTAAATATTAACTATTAAAAACTTAAAAAATAGATCTATTTGATTTTTAGAAATACTTTCATATAAATTTTTTAAAAAAAATATATCGCTTAGTAAAAAATATATTATATTTTTTAAAAACTTAAAAAATAGATCATATTTTAAAAAAAATATAAAAAAAATTTTAAAAAAAAACTTACGGAAACCGAGAAAATAAACAAAAACTATAAGATTTACCGAACGTGGAGTAAGTTGAAATAAAAGATAAAGTTATTTGGTATTAAGCGAAAAGATCGATTGAATTAAGGGTAGTCTAACGTGAAAATTTAGTAATACCGGGCCCAGTCTGCCGATTTACTTGAAAAAGACTTTGGCACATAATATACACATCGGTGAATTAAATATTGCAGCTTGTCAGAATGACATGTGAGGTACCCTTCCTCTTCCTGTTCCTAATTAACAGACCAAAACCGTAGGCACCGCCCACTGATGTGAATTTCTGGTATAAATCTCCCAGCTGGTGCTGACCACTCAGTACTAACAAAGACAGAGAAGCTAGGTATGTACACTTTTGCAGGTACTAGTACTACTAAGTCTGTAGAACAGGTCACCATTGTGTTGTTTGTGTCTACATAGCCCTGTACTAACAGTAGCAAATAAAAGTAGATCTGTACCGGCAGCCGTAAAATGTAAATATTTTCGAGGGTTTTTATAGAAATTAAGAAAGTTGGTAGATTTAAATAGATGAAGAAATTAAATAAAAAATAGTTATGATTAGTTGAGATGAGAAATTAGATGAAAAAAATAAGTATATTTTAAAATAAATTTAAACTTTAGAAACTGTTGTATTCTGGAACCGAGGGAGGATATGTCCAAGGTGTCTCTAATATCCACCACTGGATGACACGCTTGAGCAGTAGACGAAGCCAGACAGACATTCATGGCAGCAAGACGAGGAGAAATTCAGGAACACACGCAATTCAATGCTCACCAAAATAAGTTCAGAGAAACAGAGATCTACAGAGACAGTCAGAGGGATGTATATATTGAAGCAAGAAGATAAATTGATCTGACAATTACTGTTCCAATATATTTTCACTTGCATCTGCTTTCACCTCGAGTAAATGAAGCAGACAGTACGTGTCCTGCCCAGTGGTAGCTGACGGCATTAATTTGCATTCTTTAAGTATATGATCAATTGAAGCCACAGGAATTTAATTAAATAATATGTTTTCATTGATCATATTAAAATCTCATCAGAAGATCATAATAATGATACAGTTCTCGATCATTTTTTCCCTTTAACAGAAGAAAGAAAGTAACAACTTAATTAATTAATTAAAGCAGTGCATGCATGAAGTTGCAGATTATTCAGAACCAAATAATGATTAATAATATAATTTAGCATCTCAGCTCATCTGAATATATGAGAGTGATCTTCTGACGATGATGATGAGGTAGAGATGATCGATGGTTGGCGTATCATCTGTGTACGTAGTGTATCGTCTTCAGTTCTTGGCCGTCACTCCCTCTGCTTGCACCACCTCCTTGTTCATCTCCTTCATCTTCTCGTCGATCTCGTCAATGGCGGCGGCGTCGCCGGCGACCTCCTCCTTCTTCTCCTCCTCCTCCTCCTCAGCCTTCTCAGTGCCACCGTTGCTGCTGTCTTTCTTGGCCGCCTCGCCATTGCTGGCCGGCTGGTTGTCCTTGTTGGTGGTGGTGTCGACGGCGGCGGTGGGAGGGGGGCCGTCGGCCTCGAAGGCCTCGACGGGGAAGCTGCGGGAGAGGCCACCAATGGCCTTGCAGGTGAGCTTGCCGGTGGGGGGGTCGTCGACGCAGATCTCGTGGAGGGTGACCCAGATGAGGAGCTCCTTGGCCTTGACGCCGGTGATCTTCTTGAGGCGGCCCTTCTCGGCGACGGCGGAGACCTCGGCGGCGTAGGTGACGTGGCGGCCGGCCTTGGCGAAGTAGTGGTCCACCTTCTTCTTCTGCTTCAGCCACACGAAGCCCGTCTCCTCCACGTAGCCGCACTCGATGATGTCGCGCAGCGGGAGGAGGCCGCTGGGGAGGCCCGTCTCCTCCAGCAGCAGCCGCGTCTTCACCTGCCCGGCCTCGTCGCCGACGTACACCTCCGCCTTCGCCCTCACGTCGTCCGGGATCGTCAGCGTCATCCTCGCTCTCCGGCGCCGGAGAAGAAACGAACTCTCTTAGCTAGCTAGCTAGCTTTAGCTTGGTGGTTTGTGTTTTTGTGGTTGCTTTGGTTGGATGGTTTGAGGAAGGGAGAGTGAGGTGCGTGTGCTTATATAAGGCTGGCTCAAGAACACTACTTCACTGTTCACTCTAGTTGATTCTCAGCTCACTCTGTTGACTGTGAGATATATTATTTTTTGTGAAAAGAAGAGAAATGAAATGTTAATTCAATGTAGTTGGGAGTTGGCGTATGTATTGTACGTGTATAATTTACTTGCTTCGGTCGCAAATGAGCGCCGTTTTAATTAGACTTTTTAAAGTCAACAAGGCATAATTTTTACCACCAATTTTTTTTTGTGTAAATTGGGAATTGCTTGTGCTTTATTTTAATTATATTTTTCCGGTGAACACAAAGTTTAGTATTATGAGAGCTCTTGTTATAACCAAATTGACTGTTATTTTGTATGTTTAAAATAACACTCTTTTGTGACTAGAGGGAATATATCGAAATAATTTAAAATACCTCATTTTAGTATGGATCCCAAAAGATAGATATCAGTTTTAAGAGTGAATTGTAGTTTTTGGGTGATCTTTTGTTGTTAAATTTTTATTTTGGACCACCTTTTGTCAAATTTTTTTTACTTTGGACTAGGTATTTTTGCCTTTTGCTGTAATTTAGACGACTCCAAACTGCTGCTTCAGCACTTCAATGATCTCAAGCACATAGTACTCCTATACGTCAGCGAACTCTTCCATGCGCATAGAGGCTATATCTTTATTGGAGGAGAGTCAAGGTAATCTAAAGAAGAGTTCGCATCTACAAGAAGAGATAAAAAAGTTCCTCGTTTTTCGTGAGCACGCTCCTGAACTGCTAAATGGTGTATTTTTTAAAAAAGTTTCTATATGAAAGTTGCTTTAAAAAAATTAAATAAATCTATTTTTCAAGTTTGTAATAATTAAAACTTAATTAATCATGTGCTAATGACTTATCTTGTTTTACGTGTGCTGAAACTTCCACTCCAACTGCCCGTCCCAAATGGACCCTAAAGTGCCACAAACAAAAAAAGTTAATAAGAGCATCTCCAGCAGGAACTCTAAACACAGCAACTAAACAGTTTTTAGGTGGTGAGACAAAAAAAAAAAGGTCCAGCAGGGACCTTACTACGGCCCCAAAATGAGGAGGCCCCCAAATCTTTCCTCCAAGCCTCCAGTCCTGGGGGCTCTATAGCACAGCCCCATCGACGTTATTTTGGCGCCTACGACAATTCTCCACCCACCGGAAGAGAGCGCTGTCTGGGAAGAGGAAGATCGAAGAGAAAAAAATCATCGCACCTCGATTGGCCACCGCCGCCCTTGGCTAGGCGCGGCGTCAGCCGGCCGCCGCCTCCCGCCACGCTTGCCCGCCGCCCCCCGCCGTGCTCGCCCGTCGGCCGTCGCCTCCCGCCACACTCGCCCACCGCACTCGCCCACCGCCCCCCCCCCTCCCCCGCCGTGCACTCGCCCACCGCACTCTTCCATGCGCATAGAGGCTATATCTTTATTGGAGGAGAGTCAAGGTGATCTAAAGAAGAGTTCGCATCTACAAGGAGATAAAAAAGTTCCTCGTTTTTTGTTAGCACGCTCCTGAACTGCTAAATGATGCGTTTTTTTAAAAAAGTTTCTATATGAAAGTTGCTTTAAAAAAATTAAATAAATCTATTTTTCAAGTTTGTAATAATTAAAACTTAATTAATCACGTGTTAATGGCTTATCTTGTTTTACGTGTACTGAAACTTCTACTCCAACCGCTCGTCCCGAATGGACCCTAAAGTGCCACAAACAAAAAAAATTAATAAGAGTATCTCCAACAAGGACCCTAAACACAGCACCTAAACAGTTTTGGGTGGTAAGACAAAAAAAATAGGTCCAGCAGGGATCTTACTATGCCCCCAAAATGAGGAGGCCCCTAAATCTTTCCTCCAAGCCCCCAGTCCTGGGGGCTCTATAGCACAGACCCATCAATGTTATTTTGGCGCCTACGACAATTCCCCACCCACCGGAAGAGAGCGCCGTCTGGGAAGAGGAAGATCAAAGAGAAAAAAATCATCACACCTCGATTGGCCACCGCCGCCCTCGGCTAGGCGCGGCATTAGCCGGCCGCTGCCTCCCGCCATGCTTGCCCGCCGCCCCCCGCCGCGCTTGCCCGTCGGCCGTCGCCTCCCACCACACTCGCCCGCCGCGCTCGCCCACCAGCCACCCCCCCAGGCTGTGCTTGGCCACCGCCCCTTGCCGCGCTCGCCTACCGGTCGTCGCCTCCCGCCACACTCGCCCGCCACGCTCACCGCCGGCCGCCGCCCCCCCCCCCCGCCGTGCTTGGCCACCGCCCCCTGCCGCGCTCGCCCGCCGGCCCTCGCCTCCCGCCACGCTCGCCCGCCGGCCGCCGCCCCCTGCCACGCTCCGCCCCCTACCGCTGCCCCCCGCCGCTCTAGCCCACTCGGCCGGTGGGCCGCCGCCCGACGTGCCACCACCCAGTCTTCTCTCTTCTGCTAGCTTTATATATATGAGTACAAATGAATAAATGCAATAGTATAATATAGTTTATGCTGAAATACAATAGAAAAGAAAATAGAAGGAAATAGAGGCTGAGAAATGGGGACTGTTGCTGGAGTTCGAAGCATTTTTGAAGTCCAAAGGAAATGGAGGAAACCCCTATTTAACCTTTGGGGCTCTAAAATAGGGTCTATTGCTGGAGATGCTCTAAGTTCAAAGTAAAAATCCGCTCAACTGCAATCCACTTAGGCTTAGTTTTAGAGTGAGTAAAGAGAAAGAAGAAGATCATGTAAAATAAGGTGTGCCATTAGCACATAATTAATTAAGTATTAGCAATTGCTAACTTGAAAAATAGTTTATATTCTCCTAATCAAAAAATAGTTTGATTATTTTCTCTGTCTTAAAAATAGTTTATTTCTCTACATGCATTTATCGATATTCTTATATAAAAATAAACTCTTTTTTGAGACGACAACGTGCAGTCCCATCGAACGTGCATGTGTTAAGCAATGAAAGTCCGATCCATGGCACTCATTTCTGATCGGACGGTCGCACTGGTTTCAGTTGGTTGGGAGAGTACTGTAATGACGGCCGGTGCAACAGCTATCTAGACTTTGCAAACCCTTTCGATAGCATGAGCAGTTCATGTCACTGCCACTGCATCACTCCAGAAATTAAGCTGCCTAGCTTGGCGAATCAACAGACATGACACAAGAGATGGTGATGCCACGGACGGTTGGATCAAGACTTTCAGTTCACATCAATCTCGCAAAATGGGTCATAATTAAGTGAGTGATACTGCTGCTGCCCCTGGTGTCTCAGTTTCAGCAGCCACTGTTCCAACCGTCTTCTCTCAAACGAACCATGCATTGAATTGATTTGATTTGAGCCGTTCTCCTCCTTTTCTTTGCTCAAAAGGAAGCACGTCTGAAACGCCAAAAATAATTTCAATGTTTGCGGAGCTGAACTGTTTCTTGTAAAATTTCTGCGTTCCAAACGGGTCAAACTGTGTTCCAAGTACTTTGAACGCTATATTAAGAATATCGGATTGACAAAATAGTTGTTAGAGGAGGAGAGATCTCAAATCCACAATAATCGCCAGTTGCGACTTATTGGGAGTTTTGTGTAGCGTCTTTTATGATGGCTTTCAAGTTATAGATGTCTCGGTAGCTAGTTTTTTTAATAATGAAAACAATTTACGTTCTCAGCTTCTATGGTATGGCACACAGCCAAATCAGGTAGCTAGTCGCCGTTAAAAAACTTGTAAATATGGCTTATAAAAATAAAATTTCTCCAATATGCCCTTAGGATCATGACATAACCCTGGTCCTAATACTCCAAGATGCAGCAGAGGAGAGCAGGGGAATAAATCCAATGCATGCATCCCTCTGAATTCTGATAATGCTGGAAGAAGCAGGCATCACAATTGAAGAAGAGAGAGATAGCAGACAATATCTGGTATTACTGCCGTCTTTACTGTGGCTGCTCTGGCAGTGAAGCAGTGAATTCATCACATCTTACTGCATTTCAACTAGCCATATCTGTATGTTGACCACCCCAACTGTTCATGGACCATGATTGGTACTTGCTTCCATATAAATTAAGTATTAAATATTATAAACTTAGAAAATATGATTTATTTGATTTTTTAAAAAAAACGTTTATATATAAAGTATTTAAAAAATATCGTACTGTTTAACGGTTCGAAAATCGTGCTCATAGAAAATAAGAGAATAAACTTAAACTATAGATTGATTCAAAAAAAATAGTTATAGCTGTCAAAAACTCTTTCAAACAGGTCTTACTAATTAATTTTTGTTCTAGATTCGCCGCTGGCGGTGCGAGTATCTAGCTACATTGAGGCCCACGACTGGTCACATGGACACAGTTACAGGAGCATGCATCAGGTGCTTGCATCTCCATGCTCGGCGTTTCGGACAACGCGGTTTCTGTGTGCGAAATTTAAGGCAAATCCAAATGCACCCATGCCTCAATTAACAGCTTTGCTAGCAATAGCATTGATGAAAGAACGACGACATCAAGTCACCAGCCAACGTGCTGCTGCTGCATGCACGGTGATATACTACTGATCACAGCTAAACTAACCTAACCAAACGCTGCAGCCACATTCATGGCTGCCTTGCTGTTCTTCAACTGCCATCTCACAACTTGATGACATCTCTCTCTCTTTCTCTCGCTCTCTCTCTCTATCTCTCTCGTTTCTTTCGGCTAACTGATGACGACGGTTAACCGTGCAAAGGTCCAGCCAAACTTGCGCTAGTTAATTACTTACTTGCCTCGTCTCAACGGTACCTAGCTTCTGGTATCTAACTAATTAACTCTCATTACTGTGAACAAGGTTGAACATTGATTGTTTCTGTTTTTTTTTCTACTGATGTAAAAACGAAGTCGTCACTCTTCCGAGTCCTCTTTCCACCAGCACGTGCAGCGAAATAGAAAAACCTCAAAAAACTCCAAGCTCTAGTGGTATGGCTAGTGTTTGCCAAACCGTACGGTTACCGCCTAAACCGTCGGGGTACGGTATCGGTCACCGGCGGTTTGGTTTAAACAAATTTTATTTGAATTTAAATTTTTTAAAAAAATAAAAAAATCTAAAAAATTCTAGTAGATAGTGCTTAAATTATGAATCACTATGATGAGAAAAGTTTGTAAAAAAATTGAAGTTTACTTCATATTTTGGAGTTCTATCGAAATTAAAAAAATAAGAGATGTGTTAGAATATAATTTATACTTTATTTAAGTGTAAAAAATGATAGCAAGGGTTATGCAAAAAAGTTATGCAATATTACATTGTTTTTCTAGAGATATCCATAATTTTTTCCTAAATTTTCTATAATTTTTTAAAATTTTTACAACGTTTTATGATTCTTTCGTAATTTTTTCTTTTTAGCTTCAACATGCTACGGTTACCGCGGCTTATTGCGCGATATCCGCGACCTTACCGCGGTAACCGCGACTAAACCGTGAGATTTAAAAGTTTTGAATTTAAATTTTTGGAGATAAATTTCGTGTTGTTTTGAACGGTTACCGCGGTAACCACCATAGCGTCAGCCCACGTAACCCATCCCGAACAATAAGGCAAACACTAGGTATGGCTCATTATAATGTCTATACTAGTGTTACATAGAGCTGCTGCTCTCCAAAACGGATTGTCGTCTGAATTTTTACATGTTTTTTTTGAAGTGGCAATGTAATGGGCTCCTAAAAAATGGACTTTTGTGACCGTAATTTCACGTTTTCGTTTCTGTGTGCATACATTGTGCACATCTGAGGTATGAGGTACTCCCTCTGTCCCATAATAGTAGTAACGTTTTATTTTTTGAGTTTTTAAGAAAATTAAGGTTAGGATGAGAAATGGTTGTGATTGATTAAAATAAGGAGATATGTGAAAAAAATTAATAGAAAGATGGTTATGATTGATTGATAGGTGGAGAA
This sequence comes from Oryza meyeriana var. granulata, assembly GCA_003991445.1. Classification (NCBI taxonomy): domain Eukaryota; kingdom Viridiplantae; phylum Streptophyta; class Magnoliopsida; order Poales; family Poaceae; genus Oryza; species Oryza meyeriana. The sequence goes on from RYFJ01002896.1 coordinate 37,115, forward strand.
GTAGTAGTATTTTAGGATAAATTCAAATAAGAAAAGAAGTAATATTATGGGACGGAGGGAGTATGCTCTAAATTTCAGTTCTTTACAACTCAGAAAACTTCAAACATTGAAACGGCTGGTTTTTCTTCTGAAAACCAGCTAAAAATCCGTTCGGGGTTTCTCAAAGACTATACCCATTAGAGCGGTAATAATCCCGATTCATCTCTCAGCTTTGATGGAGAATGAATGCCAATTGGAATTGGATGTGAAGATCCCTGGTGGGAAGAGGGAGGATCCATCCAGACACAGACAGCATTGTCCGAACCTCTCTCAACTGCATGAGGCAGCTCTCAGCTCATGGGCAGCATCCATCATGGAGTCACTGCCCATGTTCATAAGGGTGGTTATGTGAGGGATCTCCTTGGGCACCGAAGCCGTCAGGACCTGCAAACCAAGCCCAGGATGATGATCTTTCAATACCTGATGGCAGCAGTTACCAATCCAAGGTCCAGGCTGTACTATAGATAGAAGATTGTGTAGTGAAGGGCGTACCTCGTGACCAGACTCGGTGATGAGGACCTCGTCCTCGATCCTAATTCCAATGCCCCGGTACCTATCCGGGGCGTTCTCTTTCAGTATTGGCACCGGTGGGATGTAAATCCCGGGCTCGATAGTTATTATCTGTGCACATACAGGATCTCTCGTCAGCTTTAGAACTTGAAATTATGTGAAAAGGTGACGATTTGGTTGATTTAAGCCATAAATATATTCGGTAAATACAATGCTTATGCAAACTGTAGGAGGAGGTTAGTTGGGTGTTGTATCCAGATGCAAGCAAAGAACAACCATTAAGTTGGGCGTTGTATCTAGATGCAAGCAAAGAACAATCATTAAGAAGATTAAAAATAACTAGACAGAAAGGAATGAAGCATCTACTCACAACGCCTGGCTCCAAGGGTTTGTCGTTGCTAAGCTTGACGGAATCATGAATATCCATTCCTAACGAATGACCTGTAAGACAGCAAGACAAGGAGTTAAGTTGGTCCCCAGGGCCCAGTCCCTTGCATTCAAGGCCAAATCTTAATGGACAGAGTGCTATGAACCTATTGCTGTTGGATTCAAATAATTGTATTGGATAGATTTTCCCTTCTCTAAAATTCCAAGTTCTTGGAAACCCTTTATCAACATCTTGACCTGCACATGAAAGATTAGAGACTTGGATCTTTTGAATTTTTGTGAAATTAAAATATGTAAATACAACTGGTAATGTTGATAGTACCGAATGATTATGTATCTCGCTAATGCTTGTGCCTGGTTTACAAAGCTTTATGCATTCCTTATTTGTCTCCAGTATCAGGCTGTATAGTTCTTCCTGTGGTCAAGGTGAGGACTTAAGAGTTAGAAGTAGAAGTACAAAAATAAAATTTCTAAACTGTTGTATACAGATCTAGCATTTAAAGATAATAAAACATCAAAAGTTGAGCATTACCTGAGCAGGTGAAAACCTGCCACAGGGTGGCCATGTTCGAGTCAGGTCACTAAGGTAGCCATGATACTCACAGCCAACATCCATGAGAAGTAGTTCACCTGCTTTGACCTGTCAAATAGATGAAAATAACTTCACAAGAAAAATAGCTCTGAGACGTGCGACAAGAGAAAAGTCTGTTTACCCTTCCGTCATTCCTTGAGTAGTGTATAACACTGCCATTTGCTCCACCACCAACTACAGGATGGAACCTAAGGTATGGCAACAAAAAAAAAAGGTAAATCATCCGAGCATAGACCTCGTATTTCCCGTGCATATGAACTTAATTAACAAAGGGAATGGACGCATGATCATGCTACTAGTATGCAGTATATGAGACGCAATATACTATTATACAGGGAACACAAAATGCTTACGCCATTCTTTGGGCACCCCTCATTTTGCACTCATACTCGATCTTAGCTGCCAGCTGGCTTTCCTCCCTGTGGGTCCTAGATAGCAACATCGTCTGTAAAAGAGACTGGCCAGGTAGAGAGTATGATGTCATTACATAGAACAATTAAGATGGGTCAGTGATAGAGTACGTCGCTTGCAAATTTAGTTGTTTCGTCTTATTCTGCAGCTTGTGGCATATTGTCAGCTTGGACTAGGAACTCTAAATGCAATATATCAACACACCTGTTTTTAAGGTGGTCTAGTTGGAATCCCAAATAATGGTGTGGGCATATTATGCGGGGAATAAATGGAGCCATCCAGAGGGGCAGGGGAATAAGTGCAAGATGGTGTCGTGCACAATCATGGAGGAATTGTATGTCCTTACAAATTACTCTGTGCATATCGATCAGTTATCTCATTGGCTAAGAGTACCGCATGTGCCTATCTAGTTCTGTATCAGGAATCTTGTAGCGACATCAACAGCCAACTGCCACAACCAACAGCGCTATTATCTACATGAGATATCAAACACATTTTACAGTTTTTTTTTCTATCCAAGGTTGGACTAATAAAGTAAGGCCATCCTCTCCTAAGAATGTGAAAAGGATAAAATAGAAGTTCAACCAAATACCTGAGAAACAATAGATGCCGATTCTCGCATCAACCCAATTTCTGATTTTGACTTGATCCACCGCAGTTCATCAGTGTAGTATGCAATATCTTTTGCCTTATTATTGAGTGATGCCCTACGGAAGGAATCCATATTCTTATAAGATGGTGACAGTGTCTTTACATTGTGATATACCACTTTTGACCGCTCGATCAGTTCAGGGAGGATCTGCATTTAAATGGTAGTTATGTCAATAGTGCATCACTCAGTGATCAACAGCTAATAAAGTAGTACCACTAGAGGAAGAGTAATGGTGGTAAAAGAATGGTAATATAAGAGGTTACCTTTTGCATCTCACTAAGTGGAAATGCTTTGTCCGCTTTGAAGAAATTCTCAGCTGCCTCAACTCCAGCTGTCTGACCTTGCCATACTACATCCTAGGACAATATCACATTTCTAAGAATTATGTAACTTAACTAAAAATGATATTGATGAAATAAGAAGCTCATCATTACCTCCTTACTTGTATCTGGCATGAACATACACAAACCAGTTTCCTCACTTAAAACTGCCACACCACCAGGTTGTGCACAACCTGTAATGTACAGGTATTCACCATTCTGTCTGAATGGGTACGGCACTACATCAGTCATCATCTGCTGCTCTGCAGATGCAATAATGGCCAAGCTCTTCTCTGGCAGAACCTCCAAAAGCCTTTTTCTTCTGGAGATGTACTCATCGCTAGTGATACCTGGTGTAATCTCTCCTTCAGCTAATAACTGGTTCATATTGTTGCAGTGTTTTAAAATAACTCTCAAGTAGAAATACAAAAGTTGAATAAGTTAAGCCAGCTTATAAGCAGATATAGAATTATAATCCAAGAGGACAAATTCCCACAACAACTTTAACTTCTCAGTAAATAAGACTTATGGCTAAGATCTAATCAAGGCCTAGCTTTATCTGACTGAAAAATAAAAATAGCAGATATCCTTTATTAGTGCAGTGCAATGGTGATTATAAGTATGCCCACAATTGAGTAAATAGGTAATAAGCATGCCCACAATTGAGTAGTATCACCTACATATTGAAAAATACACTGAATTAGCAAATAGGCATGCTCGGTTTGCTTAGCCTTGCCATCCAAAACATTAATCTTGCAATAATTTCTTAGATGACTGTGTGGTTGATTGTCACAATTGGGGTTTCAGATACTTCCTTATTCCCATTGGCCCAGGACTTACTTAACATTATTACAGTGCTACTCTTAATTTTTGTTTCCTAAAGTTAGCCAGAAACCAAATAGGTCAGCAATGTGTAAAACTCTAAATACCATCACTTGGAAACTAAAAGACAATAAAAGAACTGGCTCCCAGCTAAATTGTCAACTACCAAAGTAAACAGAGAAATTACAATGTCACCATAACTGCAATTTCACACCATCGGCAAGCTCTATTGTGTTACCCAAGAAGGAAGTACCTCAGGATGAGATTGGGGTGTTGGTTGGCCAACATCGACTACTCTGGTGTTATATGCAACTCGTTGAACCAAATTTTGAGAAGCGGATGAAAACCGAGGTGCTGCCTGCATGCAAAATTCCGACAAAGCATAAGACACATTTCAACATTGTACAAAAGAAAAACTCTTTTTCCATGTCACCTACGAGCTAATCAATGATATCAACTCAAAGTATTATAGCCGCAACGAGAATCACTTCCCATCAGGAAAGCAAATCATAGTCGCAAGCAATTTTGAATCCTCAGAATAGTGCTGCCCTTCTAATTGAGATGATAACAAGGTCTGAGGGGACGCCACTACTTTATGACAAGAAGTGGATATGACGCATGCAATTCATCTAAATTTATCCAATCATCAAACCTCGAAGCATTACTGACAATTTGACATTGTAATTGTGGATTTCGCATCAACAACAAAACCAACCGAAGCCTAAAGCACCACAAAATATATCATCTCTAAGATAATATCATTACTTACCAATCAAGTGTGAAAAATAAGTCCAAGCTATAGGCACATCTAGGCATCTAGCTAATAATCGAGAATGCAATGGGAAATACAACAATTTGAGCAAAATATTCCACTGAAATAAAGAGCATAGCCCACACTAACAATCTGAAATTATCACCTACCCAGGCGCCAACACTTAAGCTACTCCCAATCCAATTCAGACAAAAGGCCATAGCGAAGAAAAAAAATGAACCAATGATGAAATCAGACGAACTGAGTCCCAAAACTGCATCTTTAAGCTGCTGCATCCTCAACCGCACATGGTCAAGAGAAGCTCGCGCAAAAGAAAAAAAAAATCAACCGCACTTGGTCAAGAAAAGCTCGCACAAAAAAACATCGTCAAGCAAAGGCCACGCCACCACAAAACCCTAGAATTAAAAAAAAAAACCTCTAAACAACAGCGAGAACCGGTACAATAAATCAAGAAACGGGGGGAGCAGCCAACACAAAATTCCCCCAAAAAACAATTCAGAGGAAGCAGATTAAAAAAAAAAAAGGAGGAACAAGATGAAAAAGGCGTATTCATCAGCGGTGCCCGGTTAAGAGTGGTTGACTGAGTACCTCGCACGCTCGCAGACTCCTTCGCAGGAGCCGCACCGCCGTCGCCATGGCCGTCGAAGCAACCGCCGCCGCCGCCCTAAACCCCTTGCTATGCTCTGCTGCTGGTGAGCTCTCCAGTATTCGGCATTCCCCTCTCCTCTCGTCCCTACCCCGTGCCGTGTCGGAGGAGGCCTCGCAGCGAATTAGGCCGAGTACAAATTGGATCGGATGATACTTTTGGGCTAAATTTTGTACACTTTGGTCCGAATTTACAAGCAATTTAGGGCCCAATGTACGCGAAATTTTGGGCCGAATTTGCGATCACTTGCGGGCTAAGAATTGTTTTAGGCCTAAGTTAAACGCACTTGTGGGCTGGATTTACGCGTAATGGCTGGCCTGACCGATCGGCACTTTTGGGCCTAATGGGCCGAATTCTCAAACACTTTTCGGCTGAATTTACGACCACATTGGGCCGAATATAAGGGTAATTTTGGTCCGCATTTGTTTCATTTTAAGGCCGAATTTACACGTAATATTGGGCCAAATTTGCATGCATTTTGGGCTTAATTCATGCATGCTTTTGGGCCAAATTGACGTGCACTTGTGGGCTGAATTTACACGTGTGTCTGGGCCAATTTCACAAAATGTTAGGCTGAATTCAGAAACAAATTTAGGCCGAACTCAAAGACACCTTTGGGCTTATTACGCACGTACTTTTGGGACGAATTTCAGATACTGTAGGCCTCAATTAGCCCAAACTTCTGGGCCGAATTTGCACGTAGAATTGAGCCGGATCCAGACATACTTTTGAGCTGAATTCATACGCCCTTGTGGGCTAAATTTTCATATATTTTTTGACCGAGTTCACACGTACTTTTGGGCCGAATTAACGGGTTCTTTTTGTTTGAAAAAAAGCTCACTTCATGGCCCTCAACTATTTTGTCGTAAAATCGAGTAGAGAGCATGCGCCAGATATTAAAATCAAGTATAAACCAAGTTCCTCGGTGTTTGGGTGACGGTTATCATATTGCATGATGTTTACGTGACGTGTTAACTTAGTCTTTTTTCTATATAGCGTCTACGTGACGATTACATCACACTACAATCAGCCAAATAAATAAAAAGATAATTAAAAATATATGGGCCTCATATGTCAGTAAAAAAAAACCCATATGCGCCCCACCTCTCCCTGTTCTTTCCTCAGTCCTCTTCCTCCTCTCAAGAAAGAGAAAACCAGTGAAAAAAACAGAAAAAAAAAATCAAGAAAGGAAAGGGTTCAATGTGACTCACGCAGGTGGCGTGGCGGCTCGTCGTCGTTGAGGTTGGCGGCGGCGGCAAGGCGGAGAAGGAGGTCAGTGAAGGCGCTGACGACGTGCTACCACTATCTCCTCCATCGACCTGTGGAAGTCGGCATGCGGGTCCAGCGAGTACGTCGGCACTGCCACCACGGCCGCTCCCACGCCCACGGCGGCGCCGTGCACCGACGAGTTGGACCTGTCGGGAGAGGAGAGGAAGAACCAGCGGGACACAATGGCTGACGACAGCCCGGAGTCGGACAACACCGAGGGGTTCTTGGCGACAGTGGCGCTGTCGTCGACATAGTCATCTTCACCCGCGTGGTGGTGTTAGTGTAGCTCGCCGTTGCCGGCTGCCGGTGGGCGCCGGTGCCCCCTCCATTGTCGGCCGCCGCAGTCGGGAGCTCGAGCTCGCTGAGGTGGGCTGGCCGTCAACCGCGCCGCCTGGCACTCGCCTCTCCGCCACCGGCCCCATGGGTCCTCCCGTCGTTTGACCATCAACGAGGCGGCGGATGCGGATCTCGAGCTCGAGCTCGCGGTGAGGCAGGTGGAGCTCAGTAGCGCCGGCAGCCATCTTCTCGTCGGTGGCGAACACCACCGTCCCCGGCCTCCGCCTAGCTGATTCCCGCTGCACCGGGCCGCCGCCTCTCCTGTGGATGGGGTTGCCGCTGCCTTAGCCTCCACCTCCGGCTCCACTTCCGTCAGGCGGCGCCCCTGGCTCCGCCTGCCGTCGCCGTGGAGACCACCGGGAGAGAGAGGGGAGAGGTGGAAAGAGACAGGGAAGAGAGGCGAGAGGGGAGAGTGGAGGAAGAGATGATAGCTCCTGACATGTGGATCCAACCGTTTTTTTTTTGCTGGCTGGAGGCGCCACTTAGACGTCACAGGACGAAGACCTAGGCAACACGTTAGGTAGGACGAAACCTCCATCCAAACCATCGAAAGACTGATTTTTAGTTCTGATAGCTAGGGATATTGTATATCTGATTTTGCGGTTGAGCCATATGAGTAAAACTTGATTTATTATCGAGAAACATAAAGTGAACTTTTTCTTTTTAAAAAAAAATTACAAGAATTTTTAGGCCAAGTTGACTTTCAGCTACGGGCCGAATTTACAGGTACTTTCAAGCCAAATTTATGTGGACACCTAGGCTGAATTCGCACAATTTATCTGCACTTTTAAACCTAATTCAGCTGCACTCTTGGCCCCAATTTTGCGCTCTTGGCCCTAATTTTACGTCCAACTTTCGACTGAATTAAGGGCACATTTGATGAATTTTTTTATTTTTATATTTTTTTAATAAAATATTTACAAAAGTATACCTTCATTTCAAAAATTTACAAAAATATACTCTCTTAACGTCCTCTGAGAGGGCGTTTTTTAAAAATCGTCCTCCCAATGGCGATTTAATGGCGTGGCAGACGGCCGTCGGTACTTTTTCAGGCGGCCCCCTGGCCGTCCAAAAACCGCCCTCTAGGAGGGCGGTAAGGGGGCCATCTGCAAAACACCGGCCACAGGGCCGGCTTTTTTACAGGCGGCCCCCTTGCCGTCCTTCTAAAGGGCGATTTTTGGACGGCCAAGGGGCCGCCTGCAAAATGGCCACTTTATTTTTATTTTTTTTTAATATTTTTTCTCGACTAGGAACTCGAGAATAGCAAAACCTCGTGAAGGTGCAACTCAAACTGATGTAAGATATGGCCTGTAGAAAATTGTGAGCGTGCTTTAAAAACCATGGTGAAACTTCGGAGTTCGAAAACTCAATCTTCCGGCCGAATTTCGTAAAAAAATTTTGGACAAACCCGACAAAGTCGGGAAGAAGCGGATGTAAAATTTTCTGTAGATATCCGTAGAGTACTTATTTGCTCGATTTCAAAACTATATGCGAAAGTTATAACCGTTTTAAGGTATGTAGCACGCGTTAAAAAAAAATAGACATAACTTTCAAGCGGTTCTGTACCCGGTCGGACACCCGGCCAGTCCGACCGGGTTGAGACAGGCGGTCCGATCGCCCCCATTTTGCAGGTGGCCCCCTGGTTGCCCAAAAACACCCTCTCCCAGAGGGCGGCAAGGAGGCCGCCTGCAAAATAGCCAATCCACAGATCGGTCATTTTACAGGCGGCCCCCTGGCCGCCTAAAAACCGCCTCTGGAAGGGCGGCAAGGGGGGCGCATGCAAAATGGCCGATCTATGGGTCGGCTATTTTGCAGACGGCCCTCTTGTCACCCTCTCAGAGAGCGGTTTTTGGGCATCTAGGGGGCCGTCTGCAAAAGTGTTGACGGCTGTCGGTCGCCCGGCCGTCGACCGTCAGTCATGTCATAAAATCACCCTATGGGAGGGCGATTTACTAGAGGGCGGTAGGGGTATATTTTTGTAAAATTTTAAAATGAAAATATACTTTTGTAAATATTTTATTAAATAAATATAAAAATAAAAAAAATTCCACATTTGAGCCGAATTCTCCTTCACTTCTGTACGGGGCAGCTGTACCTTTTCGGCGAGTGAGCGACGTATCTGTACCCTGTCCCTGGATTGTTATTTGCACAATGGTAGGTTTAAATAGTATAATTTGAAGGCAATTTTCAATTTTAGACTTCGATTTTATGATTAGTTTTAGATTTTCATTGCGCAGTTAAAATAATTCTTTAACTTTATAATTCAAAATCGTTGGAGTACAATCCAGAGGAGTGCAAAAATTGCATACATCTTAAAATAATAATAATGTTCTATGTGAAGTAGCAAGTGGACCGCAAACCAAACAATCAGCATGATTTCAGTGAACAACTCAAGACACGATATGCATTAAAGGGGGGTCATATGTTAGAAGTTACAACAAAGCACATTGCCTTATTTCCAAACATTTCAAAGAAAATTGGAAAGGAACTCTTTGATTTGATCAATATAGGGTGGCCGAGTAGGAATAATATGGCCCATATCATGCTCAATAACGGAACGACAACCCTTATCGAATCGATTCGTGAGTTCAGTGCTTGCCCTGTTTGCTATCTGCCTATCATGACCTTCACCATTGCCATAGCAATGAAGCGAGGGGAGCATAATTGGCTCACTATCAAAATCAGGGATAGGTGCTGGATACCCAGAGCAGAATATCACAAATTTGAATTTCAGGGAACCGCAAGTCTTCTGCTGCTGTCTGCAGAACAAGGCTGCCATTGCCGCGCCCTGGGAGAAACCAAGAATGCCATCAATGTTCCCCATCTGAGAGACAACATTTTCAAGGTATATGTATGATTCCTCAAATCCATCTGTTTGTTCCTGATACTGAAGAGGGTTGAATGGAGCATCTGCAATCTTCCAGTCTTGCTCAGCATGACAAGTAGAGTTTGGAGCAACTAACCATGCGAACTTTCTCTTTGGTGTGCCAGATGGGAGTGAAGATCTGCCATAGCAATGATCTGGATTTGGTTTGTATATGAATGAAAGCTCGTGTGGAGCATCTATGAAGACAAGCTCAGCAATGTGTTTTAGCTTCTTGGCAAGTGCTGATGTTCTTCCCTTAAAATTTGATGCATTCTGACGGAAACCATGCAAGCAGAGGATCCTTAGCTTCTTCAGCTGCTCACTACCTGTACAGCATTTCCACAAATTAGAGGAAGCTCAGCCTCAAGAAATGCAAGTAGATATAGCTGACTTGCAGACTGAAAGGAATGGAAGAACATAAGTGCGTGCTCATTCAAAATAAATACACAGAGGCTGAAGCAAGAATTAAATAAGTAATATTAAATCAGGCCTTATATGACACAAGTACAAAGACAAATTTTTTTAAAGAATACAAAGCCAGTTTTGACCTCATAGTACTGAACCTTTGCTTCGTATGCATACATCTTTTTGTAATTATTGCCTTACAACATGGGAATACTTGCTGAGAAAAATAGCATATAGTCAGGAGAGTGCAAAAGCAAACTGATACAGACCTTACCATTACTCCTGGGAATTGTAGATGTTGCAATCTGATTGATAATCCCTGGTTTTCCGAAGTCAGAAGAATCTATTAGCTCTAACTCTATTTGGCAATCTTCCCTTGATAATGTTTGGCTACATTGCTTTCCATTCTTTTGGCATAACTCACATACATACTCCTTAGTGGAATCCTGGAGAAGAAAATGAGAAGCTTAGTGGACAAATGCTGTCATGGAAGCGCATATTCAAATAGCTGGTGTTAAGATGTTGCAATGAAGGCAATATTAAATATAAGATCTTATCAACCTGACATGTGGAGCACACTAACACGAGCATTCTACAATGTCTGCAACGACACCGGGATGAATAGTCATCAAATGAAGAACCACATAGCAAACAAGTTCCAAGTATGTTTTCTTTTAGGCTTCCCACTGAAATCCTGATTGTCCAGATCGAAACACATTAGCAGTACAGAAGGTAGGAATTCTATATAAAACAGTTCAACCAAACAGTATTATGTGACAGATTGAGTAACAACCTATGGTCAAATACAAAATTCTTCCCTTCAAAATAGCCACCATCTGGGAATTGCTCCAGATATCTCTGAATGCCACCATATAACTAATGCAAACATAAAAAGAAATGAATAATAAAAACATGCTCAACACTATATATTTCTTGTAGTATCAAACTACAAATAAAAAGGGTTGAAATACCTGAAATACATTCTCGAAGCCTTCACCTTTCGAGCGGATATAAGCTGATGCCATCTCACACCGTATACCTCCTGTGCAGTACCTGAAAATACAATCAGCAGTTAGGATACAGCCACAATCTAATAGAACAGTTGATCTTTTGGATTCACCCATACATACATCAGAATTGATTTGCCACGGAGCTTCTCAGCATGCTCATCTATCCACAATGTAAGGTCACTGTATTGCCTGATTTCTGGAATCAAGTGTGTCACCCACATTTGTACATGGAACTTGCCAATCCGTGTTTCATAAACATTTCGGGCATCCAAGACAACCACTTCATTCTTCTCCGCAGGTGCCTCAGAATCCAAAGCAGTTCCTGGTACAAGAAAACACCAGCTTAACATTCAGTACTCAATTTTGTCCAGAGAACCGCGACATGGATAAACACGCGATTCAGAATCCACTGACCGACATTTTGGAGTACCGAGTGGAACTCTGAGGCCGATAAATGCCTCCCGGCACATGTAATCTGAGGGGTTGCCAATGACGGATTTGAACAAAGCGTGACCAGCTCCTGCCAATTGCAAGAATTTTATCAAACAAGGATGTAATGGGGATGGCTACAAGGTGGTATCGTGTTTTTGAACGGTGAGATCATTTGCTGGCCAGGAATAGAGAACCTTGACGAGCCGAACGGAGAGCGAGGTGAAGCCACACTCCCTGGCGACCCTCTCGTCGACAGGGCCCTCGCAGGAGGCCAGCTTGAAGTCGGTGCCCTCGAACAAGTTGTTGGAGCTCATCTCCGCGACGTGCTTCTCCAGCGCCGCCATCCTCCCTCCGAGCTAGCAACAAGAAATTCAGAAAGGTCAGCGAGGAGAAACCACAAAAGGGCGAAGCCTTTCGCTAGAGAGAGAGAGAGAGAGAGAGAGAGAGAGAGGGGAGGACGCTAACCGTGGCGTTGACGCCGTCGGGGCCGACGCGGACGCGGCCGACGAGGGCGAGCGCGCGGCAGTGGGACGCGTAGAAGGCCGCGAGCGCCGGGGCGTCCGGCACCTCGGCGTACTTGTAGTAGAGGAGCACCCCGTACCGGCCTCCATCACCGCCGCCTCCTTTCCCCTCCTGCCCCCGTGGCTGCGCCCTCGCGTCCATGGCCCTCAGCGCGAAACCCTAGCCGTCGACGGCGGCGGCGGGAGGAGGAAGACAACGAGTCGACGACCCGGTGGGCTTAACCTAGTCTTAACTCTTAAGACGGCCCACCTAAATTGTTAATTACAAAACCCAATGCAAAGAACCAACATGGGCCAACCAGAGTATAGCCCATAGAAGATAAGGGCCCACAATATTATATGCCAGATTTGACCTTGGCTCAAGTAGTCTAGTCCATCTAGGGGAGGGCCCATCTAAGGATAACTGGCCCTTAAAGAATAAGGCCCGTCACTCAACCGGCCCTAAATGAATCCGGCCCATCGTACAACTAGTCCCTAAAAGAATAAGGCCGATACTAGCACTAGGCCCTTAAAGAATCTGGCCCATTGTAGAAATAGGCCCCTAAAATACAAGGACAGTACCTACGCTGGCCTTAAATGAGCCTCATATTTGAACTGGGCCATTTTGGAATAAGCCCATATATAAATTTCGCGCCTCAATTTCCTCCTACTTTAGGGCCGAATTTGCGCACATTTGTAGGCTGAATTCACGCACATTACGGGCAGAAGTTTTGCACACAGTTCGGCTGAATTTTGGCGCAATTACAGGCCGAACTCGTCAATCTTTCTGGGCTGAATTAACAAAACATTTTGGGCTAAATTTACACGTACATTTCGGCTGAAATCGTAAACAATTTTAGGCTATATTTGCACGTACTTATCGGCCGAATTGAGGAAGACCTTCGGGCCGAATTCACTAACACCTGTGGGCTGAAAGTACACGTACTTTCGGCCTGAACTGCACATACGTTTAGGCCGATCTCACGAACAGTTTTAGGCGAATGCACAAGCACTTTTGGGCTGAATTTGCGCTAACTTTTAGGCCGTATTTGAGACCACTGTTGGTCTAAATTTGTACATACTGCCAGGCCGAATGTTCGAATTTTACACTAACGATGGGCTGAAATAATGTGCAGTTGTGTGCTGATTTTACAGACTCTTTCGGGCCGAATTTATGTAAATTACTAGGCTGAATTTATGAGAACTTTCAGCCTTCTTCTTTGGTGGGCCCATTTACCCACAATTTTCGGAGCATGGGCCCACCCAATCTGGGCCCACCAAAGAATCTCAACACCTACGAACAAAGGGGTGGGCCTGTTTATGTTTGTGGGCCCATCATGACGATCTGGGCCCACTAAATAGAGCGGCCTATTATGTGGTAGCCCGTTTAGTTTCTGGGCCCAGCTTGTTAAAGTATATGGACTTACCGGCCCGTATACGAGGTGGGCTGATTTGGATAAAATATCGGCCCAAACGGAGAGCCCGGCCCATCTTCCATCTTATCCTCTTTCCACGCGCGTCGTCGCCCATTTCGCTCCGCGTCCCCAACCCAAAACCCCGGCAAGAACCACCTCCTCGCCGGCTCGCCGCATCGCTCCTGCCCGCGAGTCCGCAGCATGGAGCCACTGCTGCGCCGGGCCGCTCTCCCTCCTCGCGCCCGCAGCGGCAGAATCTGAGCTGAACTTGCACCGCGTCGCTGCTTTCGCCGGAGGGGGATGGGGGGAGCGGCCGGCCAGCGGCTGATAGGTGGCCGCGGCGGCCCAAGAAGAGGAGGGAAGGGCGGGGACGGGACGGGGAGGGGAGGAGAGGGTGGACAACCACAGCTTCGCGCCCAAGGGCCGGCGTAGGCCATCGGGCCGTTCCCCCCCCCCGAGGCCGTCCTGCTCAGGAAGGTGCGTGCTTGCTACCGTTCCATTTCCACCTCGCCGCCTCTTCCTCCCTTTGCTCTTTCTGGTTGCCGCGCCGCTTTGTGGTGAACAGCGCGGTGAATTTGAGAGAGAACGAACGTGTTTGCTGTGAGTTCTGGCGGAATTCAAGGCTACTGCGAACGAATTGCATGGTCGGCCTCCTGCTCCTGATGCTTCAGTGAGCTTTTGCGTTGGAGACTGTTTCCTGTAGCGAGATTTGTGTTTGATGTTTTTCTGTTAAGTAAAAATAGCATGGATAGAATCACAGTTAATCTCAGGATGATGGCTCCAGCGCTGGTTTTGCTGTTGTTTGTTTGAGTTATGCAGTTGATGCATTGTCTTGTCTAATGGTGGGCAGGCACAGTTTGTCTAGTGATTTAGTTACAGCTTGCACGGCTGAATGAATATGGTATTACTGTATTACTAGCATTGTGAATGCCATACAAGCTGCAAAATTTCTGGTTTAGCTAAAATGTTGGTGGTCATGGAGCTTTACTGGATTTCTTCTGCTGATTGAATTTGCTCGTAGGTTCACCTGCTTTGAACTTCGATTTCTCGAGGGCATGTTGCCCTTCGTCATTGACTGGGTATTCTGATGACAAAAAATACTGTGCTCATTTGTTTTAACATGGTTGATATTGTTTAATGTCATGACAAAGAAGAATGAAATTGATAGGGTTTTTCTTTTGTTCTGTTGTCTATTTTGCAGAAAATGGTGAAAGATGATGGTCAAGTTGCACCTGAATTTGCTGATGCAGATGAAGGTGGTTTTTCATTTTCTTTAGATTGTTAGTTTCAAATTTGTGATTCATGCAAATATATAAACCAGTCTAACCAAATTACTCATTTGCAGAAAAGCTATATGAGTTTCTTAATATTCAAATGGAGAGTGATTTAAATCTGAAAAGAAGTAAGATCTCATTCCTTTCCTCATTCAGTCAGATATTTTTTGCTGCTTTTATCTATGTCCAGACCATTTGCATTGTTATTTACATGTGGTAATCTTATATCAACATGATTAATTCTCTCCCAAATGCAGTGCGGCACTATGAAGTAGTTTACCTAATTCATGAGGATCGTGTGGAAGAAGTTGAAGATGTTGTATCAAAAGTACAAGGTGCATTTCTCAACACGCAACACTTATACAGCTGCTTGAATCAGTCAGCATGTCGTTGGAATTGTTTTTATAAAAGGGAACTTGAACTCTCTCAAAGAGTTAAGCTCAGTCACCTCATGGCATGCAAACATAATTGTAGTAGTGCCCATAGGAGGTTGACAGTTGACGCCCTGGATGCAGCGCCGATTTCCTGCTAATTCACTATTGTATGTCTGAGTTTATCTTAATGCCATTCTTTTCTCCTTCTCTGTGTGCAAATCTCCAGGGCGTACAAGAATATTTTGTTTCTGTATTGCTTTGATTATTTCTGTTTTTAAGTCTAGCAGTTAAATATTAGGCTTCTGAAGTACTTGTAAAGTGATGCTATTTTCTCTATTGCAGATTTTTCAGAGAGAAGAAAGGAAGGATATGGAGCTTAACAATTGGGACTGCGTAGGCTTGCTTACAAAATAAAGAAAGCAAGACATGCCAACTACATCTTAATGAACTTTGAGATACAGGCAAAATACATAAATGACTTTAAGACCCTGCTAGACAAGGATGAAAGAATCATTAGACATTCTCGTGATGAAACGAGATGAGGCGATCACTGAAGACTGCCCTCCCCCACCAGAGTTCCACACTCTGCGAGCTCAACAGTATATGGACGATGAATATATTGATGATGAAGATTATGGGGAAGAGGAGCAGGAGGATTGGGATGACAATGGTGAAGTGGAGTCCGCTGATTATGATGACAACGATGCTGAAACTGATGATGAACCTGAAATTATTCTTGTTAATGAAGTCGAGCGCAATAACACCGAAAACATTAGAAGAAGGAACAGGACATTGAAAGTAGAGAAGTACGCCGCGGAGAAGGTCTTGAGGTAGCTTAGATGTGTCTGTTTCATTTAGTGTAAGCCTGCCCCTTTTTCGTATACAAAGGACCACCTGTATGAATATATGACTACGGAGTAATCTCAGTTGAGTGCATTCCCTGTACCAAGGACCACTGTTTTGATGATGAGGTAAGTTCACTAGGTGTTCCCTTGTACCTGAAGCTCCTATTTCCAATTCTGTCATGTGATTATGCGTGCACACTTTGACACTTCTACCTAAAAGGAGGAATGGGGTGATGATGATGTTATCTATAGTTCTACACACATTCCGTTCCACTCTAGAGGATCTTTTTTGGCTATATTTACATAGCAAGGTTTTTTTTTTCCAAATGTATTATTTGAACATGTGTATATGTAAGTAGCCTTGATCTCATTTTTTATGCTTTAGAATAATATTTTTTATATTTATTTTGGATCTTACGCTATATTTATTCGTCATCCGTCGCAACGCAAGGGTGTTAATTCTTTTTTCTTCTTTGGCAAAATTGGCTCGATAACTGCACGATTTTATTCTCCTCACATACCACCATTAATGCTGGGATTTGGGTCTCCTGCAGAAAAGAAATTAGGATTTTTGTCCTTCATCCTCAATTATGACTCAACCCTCGAGTCTTGACGTGGACGCCACTACAGCAGCTGGGGACTGTGTGTTCATCAAAGCTTGAGACTGTTCATGAGTTATTTGCAGTTTCATTACATGCTCAATAAATGATAAAGAGGATGAATTGGTTGATCAATAACTAGCATTAAGTCTGGGAATCTCATTGTGTCCCAAATAAGTTTGTGAGATGGACAAGATTTGCAACCAGCCAAGGACATCTGTGCATGGTCATAACGATCCTTATTTGCATGCATACAGGTGTGTACATCATCTTCCTGCTTTGTGTTATCTCGATGAGTAAAATACACTAGTGGTCCTTAAACTGAAACTTATGCACATGTGTTATATATATTTAGGTCATCAAACTTGGAAAGTGCCTTTTTAGACCTAAACTGTTAAACATACCATTGATGAGTCCAAAATTAGCATCCAGACAAATTCTGCATGGTCTTGTACTTCTCCTTGATTAGGACTATGATAAGATACTCGATCACACTTATGATCATGTCTATCAACTGATAATGATAATTTGGTATCTCTACTTATCCCTTTCATCATCAGTTCCTGTCTGTAGCAGTAACCAAAATCTTGGTGATTTATATATATTGTCTGTCCTAATTAAAACCTGAAGAACATGAGTTCTAAAAACATTGAAGAAATCGAAATCAGGAACGGCAAAGTGAGTGACAGGTAACACCCAATTCTGTCTGCCTGCAGTGTCCTATATAGCTGGAGAGTTAATGATCATAGAAAAAGTACATGGCCATGATCTGGAAAATTTCTATATAGTAGTTTCACTTCTCTCATTAATGATGAATCATCTCTGTTTAATCTCATTAATGAATCATCTCTGTTTAATCTCAGTACTGGTCAGAACAACCACTCTGCTTAGGTACCTTGTTTAATTAGGTAGTCTTAAAATTTGTACCAATAACAGCGTTTGTAGTCCAACGGTTAGGATAATTGCCTTCCAAGCAATAGACCCGGGTTCGACTCCCGGCAAACGCATTTGTACCTCTCCATTTTTTAGTTTCAAACATGGCCTTTTGACTAATTTCATCATTTTTTAATTTCAAACATCTTGCTATTGGTTTTGAAGTAAGCTACCTCTCCATTTTTTAGTTTCAAATATGACCTTTTTGAAACATGACCTTTTGAGTAACTTCATCATTTTTTTTTTAATTTCAAACATCTTGCTCTTGGTTTTAAGCGATGACCGTCAACCAAAGCTCCCTGACCCCAGTAGTTCAACCGATTTAATATAGCCCACAGCCTCAAAGCTAGCAAAACAACACAAATTGTTCAGGGAAAGCTAAAACAACGCAACTAGCATTAGAATTACACGTAATTTTCCTTTAATAACTCAACTCACTTCCCGTAGTTCCTTAGTTTACTTAATTTTCATCTGTTTAAAACTTAGCAGTTAGCTAAAGGAATGGAGAATGATTTACATTACTTTTCATTAGATCTGCATTATGACACTGTAAAATAATTAGACATACAAATAAATGGTGTAAAACAATTGCATGCTTTAATTTTCATAAGCATTAGTGTGTGCAAAAAATGGGTTTTCTTATACATAAGAAGGTAATCACTAGGCACAGTATTTTAGTTTGTGATATATTCGATACATTCTTAGTGTTAGCGTTCCAATATCTAGAGATACCATAAATTGATATTAGAAAGTACCGTGTCTCTAGAGACCCGTGAAATGCTCTCTTGGTACCGTTGTGTCGCGATATTAGAAAGTATCACGTCTCTGAAGACCTCTAAAAGGCTCTCTTACTACCATTGTGTTGTGACCCCCGGTAACTCAAAATCCTAGATCCGTCCCTACTTTTGAGTAACTCATCACTGTTTGGGAAAATGGAGTGCATGAAAAATGTTTCCCTCTCCAATTTTTTAGTTTCCAATATGGCCTTTTGAGTAACTTCATCTTGGTAAATTTTTTACTGGTTCCGAAAAATGGAGTGCATGAAAAAATTTTCTGTAACTTTTTTCTCTATTCTTTAATCAGGCTTCATGTGAAAGTCGGACAAACTACTACAGCTTCAAGACTTCAGTGTTACAAACTATCGGATATCCAGATTCGTAGTATTAGAATATGTCTCATTCGGTACTAGATTTTTATATTTTAGAACGAAAGAAGTACATCACATAGCATTGTTCTACATTATATAAGTAAAATTGAAAACAATCCACAAGAAAACAACAAACATAAAAGAATATAATAAAGAAAATATTTACATTGTTTTCAGTATTTATTCTATTTTTACTTCTCTCTTTTCAGATGCCTCTATGTATACTACTAGTGCCATACCCGTCAATTCTGTCAGCATACTCCCCTTTCACTGATTTGTGGGCCACCCTCGTTAGCTTTGCTGCCGCTGCATAATTTTTTTTTATTTGGCGCCGTCGCGGCGGCGGACGACGCCGTCGTTGCCGGCGAGCATGAGGTACTTGTCCCTCCTGGTGAGCATGGTGCACTCGTAGCCGAGCGCCGCCGCCATCCGCCGCTGCACGTCGTTGGCCAGCTCGGTGCTCGCCGCCTTCCCCTCCCTCACCGGCGTCGTGTCGACGCCGTGGAGGAACTCCACCGTGTAGCACATCCTCGGGTTGGCCATGTAGTAGAGCGCGTCCATGGACTTCCACCCTCCGGCCGTCGTGCCGTAGAACATGGCCGTCTCGGCGGCGAGCGCGACGGGGACGACGCCGTCGCTGAGCTCGGCGAAGAGCGGGCTGAAGCGGAGCAGGTACGGCTCGCGGCAGGTGGTCCCCTCCGGGCAGACGACGACGTGGGCGCCCTCGTCGAGGAGCCGCGCCATGGCGGCGCCGTCGTGGGCGCGGTCCCTGGCAAGGCGCACGGTGGCGCCGATCGGGGAGATGAGCTCCGAGAGGCGGCTTAGGCTGTACGACACGGCGCGCACCGGCCGGTCAAGCGCGATAGACACGTACACCGGGTCGATCAGCGTGCGGTGGTTGCACACGTACATCTGCCCGCGCCGCTCGCCGCGGGCGCGCGGCGGCGGCGGCGAGCCCCTGAGGCGCCAGGACTGGCCGGTGGCGGCGAGGAGTAGCGTGGCGTAGCGGTAGGGGAGGGCGAACGCGACGGCGATTCGGGCGGCGGCGAGGGCGGCGCCGAAGGGGAGCCAGACGAGCATGGCGGCAGCGGCGAGCGGCGTGGGGAGGAAGGCGAGGCGGCCGTCGTGGAAGACGAGGGGCCTCGGGTACTCGCGCCGCTGAAGTGGCCGCCACTTGCTCTTCTCCTCCCCGCTCACCACGTACACCTCCTGAAAGATTAACGACGACTTAGTCAAGTAATCACAACCTGCTCTTCTTAATTACACATATGCACCATGTCTAGCTCTTTCAAAAGCAACTTAATTGATATAGAAGGAAGAGTATTTGTCTAATCACATGGAAAATATGGAAAGTAATCTTATGAGATGTCTTGGTTTATACCCTATTTCAAAACATGACACTAAGCATAATTGTCATCTAAAAGCAGTTAATATCAGAATAAGTTAGCACTTTGCACAAAGGGTCTAAACCGATATCTGGCCTTATAGAATTATTTTCTAAAAAAAATATAATTTTTAGATTAATTCATTCTGATTTGTAGTACAAAATAATTAATAAAGTGACAAGAAACATCGAGGGTTGTTACACCTATAGTTTAAACTATGATGTCCATAAATATAACATCTCGTGTGTATCATATTTTCTAGAGTTAATAGTAAAAAAATATCTTTGCCATATTTATCATAGTAAAAAGTGTGAAAAATAGA